>JABWTJ010000150.1:1197500-1749937 GCA_016801875.1 Solanum sitiens
AAAAGATTTAAACAGACATATCAAAACAAGTAACCACAAAAAATAACCATAATGCCCCTATATGCCAAAGTACACATGTTGACCTGATGTTTGCTTTGGCATGTAAACTCCCTCTTATGAGATAGGTATTATAAAATATAATATAAATATACTCAGTTGACTTTTTTTTTGGAAAAGTGGAATTTTGTATCTCCCTTTTTTTTTCTTCCTTCCCATAGGGTATATATGTACCTCATTTTGTTTCTATATATAGGATAACCCTTTTGAAATCTCAGCTCAGACAAAAACAAAAGGGAGTTGTTCGGTTGGTAAGCACTTGTCACTTCTAACCTTAAGGTTGTGAATTCGAATCACCAAGGAAGCAAAAAAAGTGAAAGCTCCTGGAAGGGATAAAAAAGGTCTGAACTCGGATTTGCAAGAAACACCCTTGAATCCATCTCTCTTTGAATTTGTTTGCACTTGTTGTTGTGTTTGTCATTTATGTAGGGAAACCTACATAAATTCCACTAGTTTAGGAGATGATTATTTTCATAAACTCTAGCTTGCATATTACGAATTTTACCAGATTTTGATGCATCCAGATTCATACATAACAAATCTCTCGCCTACCTCCCATCTCGCTCGCCACTCTCCTATGTATCTGTTATATTAGATATACATAACAAATCTCGCTCGCCTCTCTCCCTGTTTTAATGTATTTGGTAGCAAAAATACATATAACTAGGTATATGTTCCTCAATATATAGTAGAAAACTCTTAATTAGTGGTAAAATATGTAATATTTTGAAAGTATAAATCTCTCGCCTAACTCCCATCTCGCTCGCCACTCTCCTCTGTTATCTTAGATACATAGTGAATCATACTAGATACACAGTAGATACACGTATTTGGGATACATAACAAATCTCGCTCGCTTCTGTCCATATTTTAATGCATTTGGTAGCAAAAATACATGATCTAGGTATATGTTCTTCAATATATGGTTGGTACTATATATGGTAGTGGAGTATATCTAATTATATAGTTTCTCCTTTTATGTATAAAGATAGTACTGTATACTAACTTTTTATGGGCTTATCATGATCAATTTAGAATAGGCATGAGACACTTAGACTCATTTGTCTAGTTATTGATTGACAATTTTCAAAATCTGTTTTTTAGATGGATTCGCAGAACGCGGAACAATATGGACATGTAATTGAGGTACATGGTAAAATCTGTGGTTCAGCACAGTGTGGATTCTCAGATGTTAATACCATGTCTAAGGATGCACAGGAGAGATTCGCGTCGATGAGGAAACTATGCATTGCAGTTGTCCTTTGCATCATTTTTATGGCTGTCGAGGTTGTCGGTGGTATTAAAGCCAACAGTCTTGCAATTTTGACAGATGCAGCTCATCTACTATCAGATGTTGCAGCTTTCGCAATATCCTTGTTTTCACTTTGGGCATCAGGATGAGAAGCTAATCCACGGCAGTCGTATGGTTGTTTCAGAATTGAGATACTTGGTGCATTAGTTTCTATTCAAATCGATATGGCTTCTGGCTGGTATCCTTGTTTATGAAGCCATTGCTCGACTTATACATGATACCGGTGAAGTTCATGGCTTCCTCATGTTTGTCGTGTCTGCGTTTGGATTAGGAGTGAACCTCATCATGGCATTCTTGTTAGGTCATCATGACGTCCACGGCCATAATCACAAACAGCATGGTGATGATGATCATGAGCATACACATGATATACATGGAAAAATTAGGAGATTCTATTCAGAGCATAGGAGTCATGATTGGAGGAGCTATTACATGGTGTAAACCAGAGTGGAAAATCATTGATCTAATTTGCACACTCATTTTCTCCGTCATTGTTCTTACCACAACTATTAAGATGATTCGGAATATTCTTGAAGTATTAATGGAGAGCACACCTAGAGAAATTGATGCAACAAGGCTTGAGAAGGGACTTTGTGAGATGGAGGAGTTTGTTGCTATCCATGAATTGCACATTTGGGCGATTACAGTCGGGAAAGTACTCTTGGCTTGTCATGTGAAGATTAAACCCGATGCTGACGCTGACATGGTGCAGGATAAGGTTATCGATTATACAACCACTTGTGTCCACAGTAGGAATGTATCATTCCCCAAAAGGCAAAACCAGAAAGATATGACTTTGTCAATAACAGCTTCCCAATTCTCTTCTCCATCTTCTTCTTGCAATAATTCGTTCATCACGAGTGTACAGCATACAGCGCCGACTTTAGCAAGTAGTTGAATGTACTGCTTTTCTTCTATCACTATTCTCTTCTCCATCCTCTTCGTGCAATAATTCATCAGTCACCGACTTTAGCAAGTAGTTGATAGATTTTGGCAAAGTGCAGCTCTACGAGGGATCGAGTGTACTTCTTTGCTTCAATATTTTATTTTTTTTTGTACATAATGGTAAGTTTGTGTATACTTAAGTATCCACTTCTTATGTGCTGTAAATTACCAAAAGAGAAAGAAAATACAAAATGTTTCGCTTTTTCCCTTTTATGTAAAGACTAAAAATCCAGCATCTGCGTCTACAGACTTATCACATTGTCAATGTTTCAGACCAAATTTACCATAACTTCTTGATCAATATTTTTAACATTTGTGTTGTACAAGGACTTAGTTTAGGCTGAATAATGAATGTTTAAATCATGACCTGCATGCAGAACACATAGCAACAACTTTACCAGTTACGCTAAATATAAAAGATCCCCTTCCTAAGATGGTAAAGAAATGTAAATATTAAGCAGATATATCAAACGGAGGGAGCATTATATCAATTTGAATAGTGAATCTACAGAACGTAAGCAGAAGGAAATACCGAGGTCAACAGAGGCAATGTATGACATTTTGTTGGAGCATTATGTGGCACAAGCTGCTAATAAAATAACCATTTGCTGATGAAAATAGTACAAAAGAATCTGCACTTGCTGAGTCTCCTATAAATTGGTATAAGTCTTCATTAGAACAATCAGTAACTTAAAAACAATACTTAATTCAATACATCTAAAAAGTGCAAAATACAAAGTAGAAACCAGTAATCAAGGAAAAGAACTCCTAGGAGAATACGCTTATTTTAAGGGAATCACAAGAGAACTACAATAACAAGAACAGATAACAAATTTCTACCCTCCATATCATAGCAAGTCTAGTGAATCCACGACATTGTATTCTATATAAACCCTTTGCAAAAATATTAAGTGTTCAAAATAACATTGTCGACATCACATGCACACATATAGACAGTGAAAAACTCACCTCGCTATCCAAACACCTTTATAAAATGACCACTGGAGCAGCTGCAATGATGCTTCAGTGTGTCTTTGATGGAAGCTTGTCAATGTCAGATATGGATATCGAGAGACGACCTTACCATAAAAACTGCAGTTGTGCATCGCACAAACAGAAGGGGGATATATCACAGCCAAGAACTTGTATCCATAGTAGGAATATATCATTCCCCAAAAGGCAAAACCGGAAAGATGTGATTTTGTCAATAGAAACTTCCAAATTCACTTCTCCATCTTCATCGTCTCGAGATAATTAATCAGTTGGGAGTGTACAGCATATATCTCCAGTGTTAGCTAGTAGTTGATAGATTTTCCTTTGTACATTCTGGTAAGTACATGTATACTTCAGTATCCGCTTCATAGGTGATGTAAATTTACAAAAGAAAAAGAAATGCAACATTTTCACTGATTTTTATGAGCAAATGTCCCATTGCTTGTTTTCTTTATTTCCAGGATTCAAAAGATTTAACTTTTTTCACTTTACGCGAACACTGAAAATGCAGCATTTGAATTCTGAAACTGATCACATTGTACTCGTTCGTTAGTAGGATTAGTTTTTGTTGACTAACAGAGTTAGTACACTGATTCTAAACTTTCTAACTTACCATCACTTCATCTTTCACATTCTTTTCTTCTGTCCTGTTAGGCTCCCATAGTCCCCGTAACTAGTCCACTGATTTGTTATTATTTTACACTTCTCATCCTCATCGTCTAACAAATTTTGTTCCTCGTATTCTATCAAATCTCGTTCTTTCACTAAGACAAATGGTTTGTTCATAGTTTATTCTGCTTCTTCAGTAAAGTCAAAGGGAATAATGTCGGAATGGCCTACGTCTATGCCTTTTCTGTACTTACATTGCCATTCACAATATACAAGGAAATACTTTGTAAGCCTTTTCTAAACCGTCTGTCACTTTCACCAAATCTGTTTACTACTCATTTCATCGGTTTCTCTACAAAAAATGTTCTAGTTGCTAATATCGTCCCCTCAAGTTTAGAGAAATCAAAAAAGCAACTCAGTGCACTAAGCTTCAAATGAGTAGGGTCACAGTCTTACCTTGCATTTCTGCAAAGAGGTTATATCCACAGCTCGAACCCATGACCTCGCATAGCAGTAACTTTACCTATTACGCCAAGCTCCCCTTCCCAAGATGGAAAAGCTACGTCAATATTTGCACGAAAGTCTTATCATTCAGAGTCTACAGCCATCAATAATGCAGTCGAACTTGTATAGAAACCCCAACACTTGAAGGGCAAGAGAAGGTTTGTAATTTTGGTATATTTTGTATATCTTTAGTTTAAGACTGCAAGATTCAAAAGTTTTCTTTATTTTCTTGAATTTCGTGCCGAATCAAAACCAGACAAACAAACTGAAACGGAGGGAGTATTACCTTAATATGGCCACTGGAGCAGCTGCAATGATGCTTCAGTGTCTTTGACGGATGCTTGTCAATGTCAGATATGGATATCGAGAGACGGCCTTACCATAAAAACTGCAGTTATGCATTGCATAAACAGAAGGGAGATATATCACAATTCACAGCCAAGAACTTGTGTCCATAGTAGAAATATATCTTATCATTCCGCAAAAAGGCAAAAACAGAAAGATATGACTTTGTGTCAATAAAAGCTTCCAAATTCAGTTTTCCATCTTCAACGTCTCGAGATAATCAATCATTCAGGAGTGTATACGTACAGCATACAGCTCTAACGCGTTAGCTAGTAGTTAATACATTTTCCTTTGTACATTCCGAACTCACCATCACTTCACTAAGACAAATGGTTTGTTTATAGTCCATTCTGCTTCTTCTTTTCGTCATTTTACTTTAACCAATTTAGGAATCATTTACTTAACCTAAACTACTGTTAAAACCATACCGTTTTACGTCCTTGAGATTCTAAAACTAAGCTCATACAATAAGGTCAAGGAGAATATCAGTATGGACTATTTTTATGTATATTCTGTACATCAAATACAATGAAATACTTTGTAATCTTTTCTTTTAACACCATCTGCCAGTTCCACTGGATCAGTCCAAAATTTCATTTCATCGGTTTCTCCATCTCCAGAAAAGGCTTGAATACTAATATTGTCTCCTCGAGTTTTCTTGTAAATCTCTCCTTTATGTTCTTCTGATCCCTTTATATGTCAGATTTGTGTTTGTGAGTGTGGTAATAATCGAACGGAAGCCTTGGCATAACTGGTAAAGTTGTTGTCATGTGACTAGAAGGTCACGGATTTGAGTTGTTGAGAAATAGCCTAGCTCTTGCAGAAATGTAAGTAAGGCTGTGTATAATAGACCTTTGTGGCTCGTCCCTTCCTTGGACCCAGTGTAATGTGTATACATGAAAATTTTATGGATCGAAAATATCAAACTGAGAAGAGATGCATAGTACTAACAGCAATATTCACCTAAAAATAATTTTGCAAACAGATTACTAGCCCGGGAAGTCCTAACATGCCTCACGTAATTCATTTGAACGACTGGTTCATCGGTCATACTCTGCATCAAGCAGTGTTAAAATTAGAACCAGCATAGTTGAATGAACAACATAGTGCATCATTTAACCGCCACCAGATAATATTATACTAATTTTAGAAAATAATACATAGAATACCTAGTTTTACGTAGCACGGGCTCACATGCCTCATATTTAACTCTGTAGATTCAGCCCTGATAACAGTTATTTCAAGGTGAAAGTTGGACAAAAGAACTTGTATCTGCTGAGTGGTATCAAGCTTCAATTGTATTATTTAGTAATTTAAAAAATCTCCATACATCCAGTTATTAACAACAATAGCATATCCAGTGACGTTACCCCTACCTTTGAAGGTAGAGAGTCTGTTTCTGATAGACCCTCGACTCAGTAAAGCAGATACATCCAATTATTCGTTTATGATATATGTTTCTTGTTTCTTATTGTAATTGACATATCCAGCTATTAAGAACAAAAGTACTTGAGTCAAGACACGACTACGTATGCAAAGTACACAGTAGAAACCCAGAAAAACTAAGCTAACGAGATCAAATATACTATGAAAATGTTAAGATTCTTTCTTTCTTGATCGCGGAGTCAAGGAAGAGAACTCCAAGGAGGAATCAAGTACTTCGTGGGAATCGTTAGAGAACTACAATAACAAGAACAAATCACACCAATGCTAACCAGTTGCATAAGACGAATAAAGCAGTTTAGATTTTCAGTCGTTCCATTACAAGTAAGTACATCGAAAAATTATTCCAAGACTGCAGGATGGACAAAAGAATCATAGGAAAAAACGTCTGTTTCATTGGTAATAAGATTAACCAAAACAAACAGAAAACAGCCCTTTTTTTCACCTTGATTCTGCCAAAATTCGCGAAGTTGGACATGTAAAATTAATGTTTGTTAGCTCTACATAAACCTTTAACAGAAAGAATATCAAAAACAATCAAACTTTTAACTTTCATATTTGGGAACAGGACGATTGAACATGACTAGTGGAGCAGCTGAAATGATGCTTCAGTGTGTCGTTTTTGATGGAAGCTTGTCGATGTTAGACATGGACATCGAGAGGAGGCCATATCATCGCAACTGCAGCTGTGCATTGCATCAAAAGAAGGGGAAACAACTAAATACGTGCGTCCACGATAGGAATATATCACCTAAAAGGCAAAAACAGAAAGATATCACATTGTCAATAACAGCTTCCAAACTCTCCTCTCCATCTTATTCTTCTTCCAATAACTCACCAGTCTCAAATGTACAGCATACAACTCCATCTTTAGCAAATAGTTCATAGATTTTCACTAAGTTGCTCCAACTCTTCAAAATGTAGTTAAGTACTACTTTTGAACGATCCAACACGTACCTAATGATCACATTTTTTAAGAGACCGAGCAACATAGCATATTCAAGTATAGTCAGCTCTCCGATGGATTGAGTAGACTACTAACCGGGTTTATCTGAATACTCTTCAGCAAAAAATTACGTTGTTTTTAATGTATATATATTTAGTAAATGTTGAACTCCTTTAACTTCTTCGTGTGTTTACTTCTTCATATTATGAATCTGATTGATATCGATAAAATTTTTGACTCCACCACTGGTAATACACTTGAACATTAAGGATGTGTTTGATACAAAGGAAAATAAACGGTGAAATGTCATGCACCAAAGCTTGTTTTCTGGTGTAGTACCACTAGTGGGGTTTGAGGAAGGTGGAAAATAGACGGACTTTATCAAGGTAGAAAAACTTTAACACTCGGCAGAGTATGGAAATATATTTTTATATCATATAGTAAATAAAGTTATATTATTTTAGATAAATATTTTTATATTAATATTTAAAAATATTTTTTTAAAAAAAAAAAAGTTGTATTAAAATATCAAAAAGTAGTCCCCACCTAGTCTCTCTCTGTGTGGCTTGCACTCTCCACGTAATCAAAAATTTATCTAATCTTCTCAAACTCTCTATTACTCTTCTCCACCACCATGCACCGTCGTCATCATGGGCTGCTCCGCCACTCTCCTCCCTACTCGTCCTCATCTCCGCCGTCACTCCACCTCCGCCTTCTCTCCTTCTCCCCATATCAACCGCCGCAACCTCCTCTTCCTCTCCACCACTCTCACATTTCCCTCAACCATCTCCACCTCCGTCGCTGCCCCACCGCCGTCACCGGACACTACTATCACTGAACGAGTCTTCTTAGACTTCAGTATATGTCCTAATTACTTCACAAACAGGAATCTCGGAGATGATCTATCTAATTGCGCTGATTCTGAACCAATTGGTCGACTTGTTTTAGGGCTTTACGGTAACCTAGTTCCGATTACTGTTTCGAATTTCAAAGCTATGTGTACTGGTTCGTCTGGATCGACTTATAAGGGTACTTTGGTCCAGAAAATATTTCCGGGACAGTTTTTTATGGCGGGGAGACAGGGGAGAAGAGATAAAGGAGAAGTGAAACCGCCATTGAAGTTAATTAGGAATGTAGAGTCAATTGAATCTAAAGCTTTTCTTTTGGAACATTCTAGAGCTGGAGTTGTTTCATTGCCTTTAGCTGAGAATGATGATGATGATGATCTTAAGCTGAATCCAAATTATCATAATGTGGAGTTTTTGATTACTACTGGACCTGGACCTTGTCCTCAGCTTGATAGCAAGAACATTGTTTTTGGAACTGTTCTTGAAGGTGAGTTCTCATAATCTACAAATTTATCTCCTTTAGTTCAGTTTAGCTTATATACATTGACGGCGAAGTTTGTCGGGAACGGCCTCTCTGCCTCTAAGGTAGGGGTAAGGTCTGCGTACACTTGAGGTAGGAAGGTAGGAGTAAGGTCTGCGTATAAGGTACATTCCACATTCCCAAGACACTACGTTGTGGGATTACACCAAGTATGTTGTTGTTGTTGTACACTGAAGATGTAAATGAATTTTATCTATTAGTCTATTTGAATGTGTTGTAGAAAGTAGCATGCCTTATATTCGAGTTAGTTATCTCAAGTTTTATTGAAAATTATTATAGTTATCTTTTAGGTGATTGAGCTGTCGGTATGTAGAAGTTAAACACTTTAGTTAATCCCATTATAGTCCTCCACTTTATATACACTGAAAATGTAATGAATGTTTACATATTGGTCTATTTTAACCTGCTGTAGAAGGTAGCATGCTTTATATTCAAGTTATTAATTTCAATTATTATGGAAAATTAATGTAGTTATCTTATAGTCGACCATAGCGTTAAAGGTCTTTTATATTGTTAGTGTATAGAAGTTGAACACTTTAGTTAATCGCAATATACTCCACGTTACCAACTGAACTAACATTGGGAGACTTTTACTCTTCTAGTTGGCATATCTGCATGTTTAGTGTAAAAGGGTGCTTCGTCGTAGTGTTTGTCAATGTTGTGACAAAGTAATATTTGCTTAAGAAAATGTTAACTTGCTGGTCAAGAAGTGATCTTTACATTTAGATATTCGTTAGGTAAAGTGACGTGGTTTTTCCATTTAATTGATAGTACGACTCAATACCTCCATTTCAAAAAGAATGTCTTCTTACTTTTTTGGCAACTCTTTAGTTTGAACTTTCCACCTGACATGTTTAAGACTACAAGATGAAACAATATTTCTTAAACTCTTTGTCAAGTCAAAACTAGACAAACAAAATGAAACAGATGGAGTATTATAATAAATGTCCAAGGCACTGAAATCCTTGGGCTATCTCAAACGTTGTTGTCTGTGTTTAATATGGATTTTTTTCATCTCCTATCCTTTTAATCATCATTTCTGCTGCTCAAACCAATAACAGAGGCATCTCAGTCTTTTCAAAACAGCTGTAGGTACACTATGTTGTTGGTGTTGTTGGACCAAACTTCTAACCACCTAAGACAATATGCCAAATACGTAAACTTGAAACTGATTCAAGCAGATAGGGACAAATGATGACCAAAAATTTCAGTGAATGACATGTCAATGAAATGTTTGCAAGTTCCAATTTTGCTGTTAGCTACTAAAAAAATTGACAAAATCACGGAGGGATAACATGTCTAAACATTGACTCTACCAAACATGGCAACCTAGGTAATGAAAAATAGTAGGAAAATAAAAAATTTAGTCAACTACAGGTCGTTCCTAGCAGTTGTTAGATTGAAGCAAAGGGTAGGTTCACACATGACTAAGTTGGCAAAGTATATAGATATACCTAGGAGTATGAAAATAGAAGGGGAAATGTAATATCTTTCTAATCTCAGCTCGAAGCGGTAAATAAATAAAGAATAACTAAAAGGAGAGAATTCTTTCTGGAACTTAAATTTAAACAGATGAAAGGAAAGGATTTAATGGGCTAATGTGGGACTGGAAAGTTAAGAAATAAAGGCGCTTTAGGAACAAAGGGAGTAAATGAAGAAATGCAGAAAAAGAGAGGAATGAGCTGAAAATTGATCAACACTGTAAGAGAAGTTGAAGTTTACCTCGACTTTTCAAGTCTCCTGCACTATTTGGCTTCACTGTAAGACACTTGTGGGTGCTTAGGCTTGTGTGATATGATCCAGAGTGAACTTGTTATGTGCAATTGGGACTTATTAGATAAATGTTGTTTCAAGTTAAAGATTAACCTGCTACTTAATATGGGATGTGTTCTACTAGGTCAAAATAGGTAAAGAAATTGAAGGAACAAACATGATGCAAACAAATGCATAAATCGAGATGATTCTTTCCTAATAGTTAAGGCAGACAGAACTTTTACGGAGTCGGTTTGAAAAGTAGATAGTACTAACACCAGCTGAGAAGACTTTACTACTGGCTACAGCATAGAAAAAATATTGCTGAGTGATTTTGAGGCCTGGTGATATTAGAAGTTCACACACCACCATAATTAGTCAATTCACCTATCTGTTTCTTTGAGTTGCTCTGTTGTTTTGCAGTAGATATTGCTGTGGCTGGTGTATAATTGTCAGTTTTAGACAGGGATCACGTCTTGTTCTCTATTATTTAGTCAACTGTGTTGTAGAGAAAAGTAGGACGAGAAACTATGCAGATTCTTGTTAAATAAAGATTAGCGTAAAGGTAGTGGTCTGAACATGATGTGATGTGGGCTGAATTCACATCTGTGAACAGTTGAAAGCTATGCTTTCACCTTAGTTTCGCATGGTTTCAATGAGCGAAACAAGAGTATAGAGCCCGCCTAGTGGAAGGACCCTTCACCTCCAACCAAGGCTTGGAGTTTGAGTCTCCATGAGGGAAAAGAAGGAAAAGCTATTGTTCGCCCCCGGGAAGGGAAGTATGAGGATGGGTCCATATAAAAATAAGACGAATGAAGACCTTCTCGGATGGTGTAAAACGACTCTATGCTCCAGAAGGAAGAAACAAAAGAAAACTAGACTGATTAGTTCCTAGCTGGAGATGCACAACAATTTTGGCTAAAGATACATGTATACGATTACAACTTTCTGCATAGTTAATAACATGAAATTACATGCTGCAACAATATCCGTCTATTCACGTCAAATGCTCACTTCTTTCTTCTTCTTTTTTTTGGCTTTTTCTTGGACTGTACTGCAGGGTTGGATATTGTGACAACCATAGCTGCCATTCCCACTTATAAACCATCCGAAAACATTCGACAATACAATGATTTTGCTGAGCTCATTGGAGATGGAAGAGCAAAAACTGCCCGCGCAATCTGGAATAAGCCACTCAAGACTGTTTATATCAGTGATTGTGGAGAACTCAAAGTAGCAAAGCCTACACTTTCTCCTAGCCTACCTTGATATGTTCAGGTTCCTCATTCTATTTCCATATCCACATTGTTACCATGACTTGTAAAGTTTCACTTTTCTGTATGTTACATTGAAGGAAGAGGATTGAGCTTTTAAGTTGAGAAGTCCATATTTGTTCAGGTTGTCAAATTAGAAAGAGGGACAATGGTCTTTCTTTTAACACACACACACACACACACACATAGTCGTTGTGCCACCTATTAAGAGAATAGGTTCCAAAAAATGGTTCGTTTCTCATCGTCTTGTACCAGCTACCATGCTAGACTCGATAGAAAGGATTTCGACTCCCCTCCCTAGACAAGAAGCAGAATACATCATCACCTACAACCTTTCTTCAACGGGTACCATCGTCGTATACTCCACTTTTGTTGCCTGATTATATACATGGTGGAGAGATGAGTGTAGTGTGCCATAAAGTGAGTTAATCCTTCTCAATGTTCATTTGGGCTTATGATAATGGACCAAAACAATGGACAGTTCTACTCATTTAGTAAATAGATGCAGGCCCAAGTCAATGACAAGATCTTACCCAAAAAAATAGGTATAATTTTCACTTTCATTAACTCCCAAAAAAATGAGACATAGAGTTGGATTGTCTAAGATACTAATTAATAAACAAAAAAAGGATTTTAGCCTCGGACTCACAAGCAGGCAGGCTTATACCATTACGCTCACAAGCAGAATATTAGGTTGATCTTACCTTCCTTCATACACTTATAATAGCATATTACCTAATGTCTATCATAGATAACTTATTACATGTACGGATATGTATAACTTAAATTCGAAAAATTAATTAAGAAAACAATAGGAAAGAGAAAAAACAAAGCAAGCTCCCTACCCTACACGATTAGAAAAAAGTTAGTAAATGAGGTAAGCCAATATAAAAAGCATCTAAATTTCAAGTTGACAAAGTCAACTACACTGCTCCTAAGATTCATAGATTTTTATATTTTTCATATTTTGGCCAAAAGCAAATTCGTTTCTCACACGTGATTGACCAATGAACAAAAATAAAAGTCTAAATTCCATTATTATTTTTTCCACAAAAAAAATTGTGGTTCAACACTTCACACCACATCTTAAGTTCCAAAAATTTGACTCACTCTTCAACATCATATAGTAATAATTTCATAAATTGTCACTCAAACTTTTACTTTACAAACCCAAAATCACTCAACTTTACCTAGTTCATTACAAAAAGTCACTCGAATCTGTTTAAACAATACGAAAAGTCACTAGGAGAAACCAAATATGATTTTCTATTTGTAACTTTGATATAGTAAAACTAAAGTTAAACGACTTACTCCCACATAATCCATACCAAAAAAAAGGTAGTGATATCACTAGTAGATGCCAAAAAAATTTTCTTCATATTGCAAAATAGGCTAATTTGGAGAGGATGAATAATGTATCCAAGATTGTAAACAAACAAATGATCCATTGAAGAAAGTAATAGTATTAGTAGTTGAAGTCATTTCACAAAGAAAATTTAATAAGGAAATTTCCTATTACACAAAATCATGCTTGATTGGGTGGGGGTGGTCCATAGAGGTAAAAAGATGTCTGATGATGATGATGATAAAGGGATAAGATTTCACAAGTACAACAAAAAGGGGACCACTGACACTTGCCTATACCAAAGTCTAAAATTGAAAAGAAGAAAAGAAAGAGAGGTCCCCAAAAGGCAAATCCCTATTTGTGTACAAGCAATAAGAGAGAAGGACCACAACCCCAAGAATCAAGCATGCCTTCAACTTGGTGATCAATCATCTCAACTTGTCTCATCACTTAAACTATTCTTTTTCTTTTTTTTGGTTTCCTTTCTAATAATCGATATTCGTTTTAAGATCTCGATTAATATGAAATCATGTCGTGTAAGATCAATTAGACGAGAAAGTGCTCTCTATGATCATAATTGTTTGGGAAACTTACAGAAATCTCATACATTTGGGGGCTAATTACATCTTATCTCGAAAGTTTCTTTAGTTACAAAAGTTTTCGATTATTCATTGCCCTTGGATATATTCTTTTGTTGTGCAATACATTGCAAACGACACATTACTTAATGAGAGGGATGTACCCGAGAAGATATATGGATGTATTTGAGAAGGGAGGGATGTATTCGAAAGGAGATTTTTGTAATATTTTTAAATGATATGAAATTTTTAGATTCTGATATCTTAAGTTGTATATTTATGTAATTGTTCTTAATTTTTTATTCATAAGGCTCGAACTTGAAATCTCTGAGTCATAATACATAAATATGACTCTTAACTTGGTTTCAACTGATAACTACGCCCTTCAATTTTGTGTGTGCACAAGTAGGTACTTAAACATATACAAAAATTGAACAAGTAGATACACGTGTCCTACCTGACATAATATACGTATAGGACACTGCGTAGGACATATAATTATCATATAGGGTGTTATGTAGGACGAATGTGTCTATTTGTTTAATTTTATACAAATATAAATGTCTATTTGTGCACACCTAAAGTTAAAGATCATACTTGCCGGCTAACATCAAATTAAGGATAATGTAATGACACAATTTTTAATTAATGATGATGGAAGATATCATATCCATCCAATCACAATCATTAATGCCAAAACTTTTTTTTTCTGTGTATGAAGGTTTGCTTAAACCTAATATTTCCAATTCGAATTCTATATATACGTGTCAAAAATAAATTAAATAGAATTCAAAATTCACCCAACTCTAAATTATGAATTTCATTATATTTAACCCCACATATACACAAATTTTGATATTTTATTTTTCAAAACAAAAAAATTCTTTGGCACATTTGTACGTTGGTGATATGATGGATGTTTCAAAGGGGACCAGGACCACTGACGTTTAGCCAATTTTGTGTCTGTTTTTTTAATGTTTCTATTGTATTGCTTTGGGATGCCAAAGTGACACAATTTTGTGTTTTGAGTTTTGGATATATAATAATCGGAAAAGGGTCAAAATTGCTCTTGAACTATGTGAAATAGATCACTTAGACCCTTCGTTACATTTTGGGATCAAAAATACCCCCGCCGTTATCCTAAGAGACCAAAAATACCCTCAAGAGTTAACACTCCAATTTTTTAGTGACGTGGCATGCCACATAAGACTAATCCCTCCACCTAAGCGTTGCCAACTAGGATTATTACAAAAGAACTAGACCTTTAGTGGCGACAATATTGCCGCAAAAGCCCAAAAAATCGTCACTAAAAGTTTTTAACATTAAATTCTAATTTTCTTTTTTTTCTTCATTTTTTTTTAAAAAAACGCAAATGATATCGATTAAGTAGGAGTTTGAAGACACTGTTTTATTTTTATGTTATATGAAAATGTATAAAATGTACAATGATGCATTATATAGTAGGAGATGTGAATCGAGAAGTAATTTTCATGATTTTTCGTGATAATATGGGGTGTTTTTAATATTAATATTGTAAGTTATTTATTTTAGAAAATTAGGTTGCAATCGAAAATTAATTATCATATTTTTTTTGTTGAAAAAATAGGTTTTACTATTAGTCGTCACTAAAAATCACTCATAACCTTTAGTGGCAATTTTTTGGGCTTTTGCGGCAACTATTGTCGCCACTAAAGGTCTAGTTCTTTTGTAATAATCCTAGTTGGCAACGCTTAGGTGGAGGGATTAGTCCTATGTGGCATGCCACGTCACAAAAAAATTGGGGTGTTAACTCTTGAGGGTATTTTTGGTCTCTTAGGATAACAGCGGGGATATTTTTGATCCCAAAATGTAACGAAGGATATAAATGATCTATTTCACATAGTTCAGGGGCAATTTTGACCCTTTTCCGTATAATAATAGATGTTATAATTAGAGAATGTGGATTCAGTGACGGAGATAAGATTTTGAATATAAAGTAATGGAAGTTATAATTGAAGGGTTCGTGTTTAGTGACAGAAATAAAGATTTTGGATATAGGTGAAGGGTTTGAGTTTATTGACGGAGATGTGAAATTATGGAAGTTATAATTGAAGAGTTTGAGTTTAGTGACGGAGACAAGATTTGAGATATAAAATAATGAAAGTTATAGTTGATCAAGAGTTCAAGTTCATTGTTGGAGACATATTTCGATATGGAATAATAGAAGCTATAATTAAAGGTTTGTATTGAGCGACACCAAAATTTTGAATATAAAATAATTGAAGGGTGAAGAGAAGATTTTGGATTATATAATAATGTATGTTATAATTGAAGGGTTCGAGTTTAGTATTGAGACAGAAATAATTTAAAGAAGTTTAACATGTATTATGTATATACATTTACAAAGAATGATCGTATATATAAAATGCGTTTTTTTTAATGGAGGTGGTTTAGATGTTTCCTTTTAGTTTTGCTTCTAATTCGAGTTAAGGATATCAATAAAATATTAGGGGGGGAAAACATTCTACCACCTTGTAAATTTTATGTGTAACGAATTTGAATAGCTTAAGCTTGATATCAAATACGAAATGAAAATAAAAATAAAATAATTGTGAACTATAAAATAATGATAAAAAAAAACGCTTGAATATCATTTTTAAAAAAAGTTTCGCAAAATCAATCATCAATTATTTCATTTTCGCTTGAATATCATTTGTAAAAAAAGTTTCGCAAAATCAATCATCAATTATTTCATTTTCCTACTGAAGTATCGCTAGTTGTTCCATTTTTTCTATTTGGATTATCATTATTGTGTATTAAAACACACCCAGTTTAACAGATATTAAAAACTCACGCAAAAATAAAAAGAACAAACAGATAGTTGACGTGTAAAACTTATAAAAATATGATCAATGATAATTCGAATGTATTTTTTATTATTAATACAAAAATATTCTTTTCTTAAAAATTAATATTTATTTATGATGATACTGAGCAATAAACATCTATTGATTATTGAACAACTAGCACTAGATAATAATATTAATATTACAAAGATAATCTCATTTTAGAATAATTAAGTGCAACTAATCACAATTAGAAACGTTAATCTTCAAAAGAACCAAAAAGGCATGCCACGCTACATGTTTTGTAATTTAATATGTATGATTAGCTACTAAATGTAGGTCCTAATCTTAATTAATTAACTAATTAATATTTTCACTGTATTTACCTTTTTTTTTTTTTAATGACGATGACGTTATCCCAAAAAGGAAAATAAAATAAAATATGTCAACATAATTTATCAAGTTGCCAATTGTGGGATTGATGTAGATTGCAAATCTATTTTAGTTTAAATTAAATCTCAACTAATTGCACTTATAATGTTAATTAATTAATGATAGTAGGAAGAATATTATTTTTAGTCCCTTGATTAATAAATATTTTTATTTTGGTCCTTATTGATAGACTCAAAAATCAATATTTAATCTTTCGTCCGTTTATATTTAATTTTTAATTTATTAGTTTAAGATAACTATTAGTTGATTGCAATTATATGTTAATTAATTAATTAAGAAGAAGAAGTATGTCACTTTTTGGTCCCTTGATTTTTAATAATTTAATTTTGATCCTTAATAATAGACTCATCGTATTTAACCTTTAGTTTGATCAATTATGTGTATCTTTCGTAGGTGGAGAGTCTACGTATTGTCAGGAAACTCCTTTGGCGGAAAATATTATTATCTAATTTTATATATATATAGTATATGTTGCATCCTTTTCGATTAGTTCATGTGTTTATCTTTTCAGATTTTGAACCCCATTATTAAAACTCTAGATCTATCACTGCTTTCATCTGTTTATATATGAAATATGTTATTTGAAATAATCTAGAAGTATATTACCCTCAAATATGAAGTAATAGTACAAATATAAATAACATATAAATAATTCAACAATGAAACTATAGTTTTTTTCTGAAAATTTATGAGTAATGGATCGAAAGTGTACATTTCAAGTAGTTAAAGGTTAAATGTGGCTTACTCAAATAATATAGAGAATAAAATCAAACTTCATCAATAATCGAGAAATCAAAGTGTCCCTATAAAATATTTAAAATTAGCTATGAATTTCGTTGTTATTTCGTTTCTAAATTTGTGAAAAATCTTAAGCAAATGGATCAGAAAGATACATTTTAAGTAGTTGAAGATTAAATATACTTGATCAACTTAACACAGAACGATCAAGATTACACATTATCAATAATCGTGGAACTGGAGTACTATCACTATAAAAAAAAGATTAAAATAATTATGAAGTTCGCTTTTGTTCTGTTGCTAAATAATTTATAGCTAATATAATATTTTAATAATTTTGTCATTCATCCGTTATAAATCGTAAGGACCCTAAATTGTATTAGCGATGAATTTTTACTGATTATAAAATTTATCTATCGCTGATTTCTGTTTTTCTAGTAGTAGGTTGCAATTAGTACTAATAAAAGTGCTTAGTTGAAACTTGAAACTAATAAATGTGTTATTATCAGCCTTTTGCCATGTACTTGAATTAATCCTTTTTTTTTTAATTATATACTTTTCATATTTTTATAATATGTTATTCTGATGAATATTTTTGGTGTGAAACAATGATTAATCACATAGAATCCTTATGATTTTTTGTCATAAGAAACATAGGACAGGATTAGACAATGTTGTTAACTGATTCCACACACATTATGTTTACTTTTTTATGAGTGGATAATGCATTGCTAATTAATAATTAGTACTAATTACACAAGATGATAATGCTTGATTATTATTTAAACATTTTTCTTGGATCACCTTTACCTACACACAAATCCCAATTAATCAACTTTTTAATCCCTAATTAGGATCAATTACTAACACCTCCCCTCCTTTTTCATCCACATTTTCGAGCGACGTAATTTCTTTCAAAATTGATTTCGATTAGCTTCAATCAACAAAATCGATCCATTTTTCTATATGATATTAAAAAAATTGTACGAAAAATACTATAAATTGCAATATGATAAAAAAATACATTGTAAAATGTTAGTCAAACTATTTATCGTTTGACTCCAACAAAGGAAACCACGACAACTAAAAGTGGACGGAGACAGTAGAAGTACATTTGTTTATCAAATCAATAAGAGGGACACAACCCTAAGATACAATCTAATTTCTTTAAATTTTGACTACCACGTTTTGAATGCCTTATAATTAATTATTATGGAAATGACAAGATAATAATAATGGTTGTTAGGATATATAAATCAATAAATCATTTAGAAGACAATGAGAGACTAATACATAACATTGTCAATTCATCCAAAATCCTCCAATTCCATAAAAGTATTTAATTTGAGAAAAGATAATCATTTTACTCACTAAATTATTGATTTTTTATTTTCTATATTTTGATCCTTGTGCTCTTCAATTAATCATGCTTTTAACTCTCAACCAATATAATTGCATATGTAATGTCCATGCCCAAAAATAGAGAACCCCACATTAAGTGGGGTGGGGGGATAGGGTTACAAGTGGTTGATAATCAGGTGTGTGGGAGGGTAGAGAGGATACGATCAACATGGAACGTCATCTGTCAAATTTATTTTCTCTATTCCATTATGAAAGTCATTTTCTTATTCTGTAAGGAACCTTGTTTTTCTAGAGAAACGTTCTATGAAAAAATAAAGTGAGTTGTGATATAATTAATAATTAATCAACGCTACTTACAAAATATCATATGCATACTTTCAAATTATTAGTTGTAACCATTATGTAAACATTGAAAAGTTTTGAGACTTTATAAACTGTGTTGGATTTCAATTAGAATTTTAGGAGTTTACTCAACTTTAAACTCTAGTTCATGCTGATAAAAATGGTACTATATTTCCTTGAAAATGTATTTCGAATATTCCGCAAATTCATTAAATATTTATAAAGAGATCAATTTAAATCATCTTGGTTCGAGAAGTAAGCCACAAACGACTATTGAATCATGGATAAATCTTACGAGAAAAGAAACAAAGATCAACAAATTTGTACTCACAATCTTGATGAATAAAATTATTTCTTCATATTATATTTGTAATTGCAATTTATTTTCTATCACTTTAAAATTTGTTGAAACGCATACAAATTCTCTTTCAAAATATTAAAACCTTGAAATCTAAATTCTCAGCTCTCCTATTTGAATATCTCCATTCTTAAAAAACCAAAAAAAAATTAAAATAAATCCATATTTGTAGTAGCACTTTATTATAATAATTTAAAAAAAAGAATATATGGAGCTTTCAAAGTACCATAAATAAAACATAAATAAATAAATAAATTGGTGTCACTGTGTCAGTGAATATTGATTTTGTCTTACTTAGGTCACCAAATATAAATTAGACATGAATTTATTTATATAGATATAGATATAGATATGTTTGTGGCTCCTAAAGTGGCAGTAGCTTGAGCCATACTAGTAATATTTTTAGATGATAGGAAGAAAAAAAATTAATATTAAATCGTTATCTTTGTCATAAACCAATCTCAAATTGTTGAAAATATGTGAAGGGGTAAAGCATGTTTTGGTATCACACACTTCTCTTTCGAGGTTTCAACAAAAGGTATACGTACTTTCGTTTCTGATATATAAGTATGCATCAAAATTATTATGAAATTCACTTAAAATAACATCTTACACTTATTCTCTCGAAATTTTAAAAAATTCCAATCATTTTTCGTGACTCGCTCATTGATTTGTCCTACTTCAAAGATGTCACGATCTCAAACTTAAATAAGAAAATTATCATTCCACACTTTAGATCCAAAAAAACAATGTATATTGGTTTTGTTTTACTCTTATTGAGCAAACAAAGTTCATAATGGAATATTTGATATAAGTCTATCATCTACCCAATTGATTTGACGTAAATATTAAGTGCGATAATTAATTTTTTTGTGTACTATTATTTTTGCTTCTGCTTCTCATTCAATATTCTTTACATGCCGAAAAGTCCTGCATTGGGAGGCAAAGGACTCCTTAACAAATACAACTCTATATACAAGGCACTCGGACCCAAAACATCTTGATTAAGAATAAAAGAGTATTTACAACTCTATCACAACCTCGTTAATTTGTGCACTATCATACACAACAAATACTTATATATATATATATATATTTTATTTATGTGAATTCAATTCTTTCATTGATTTGTCAAGTTGACCAATTAAACAAGGACCATATATGTAATGACACACAATGTATTGGTCCACGTGTATGAAGTGTCAAATTCCTTAGCCCCTACAATTAAAGCACACAAGGTACATTTTATGCTAGTGAAATAAAGAGTGAACATTAATATTTTTTGTGCCATATATAAAGGAAAAAAATTATTTTTTGAAAACAAATAGTGAAATTATATTATCCAACAAAATATGAAAAATATTTTTTCTAAGAAAACATAAATATGCAGTTTTGGTAACAATTTTCCATAACATTTTGATTAATTAAACATGAAAATTAAAAAAATATTTTTGAATGAAATTTAATGTCTGTTTTTATTATCAAAACAGAAGTATTCTCAATTAAATATCCATCCTAAGTGTGAAGGAGGGGTGCGTGTATAAGTCATATATATATATGTAATATATATATATATTGAATTAGGTCTTAGGCCTAACTTACACCCCAAAAGCTAGCTCAAAGGGAAGAGGATTGTCTAAGCCTTATAAGGAGTCCACATCTCATTAACCACCGATATGGGACTTTTTGTCATTCTTTAACAATATATATATATATATATTGAATATTCTATCTCAATTAAAATGTATTTGTTATTTAATTTATTAAAAAAGGGAATTGTTTGTACTTTATTTTGAATTTTTCTACAGTCATGTTAACTTATATAATTGAAATTTCTTCTAGAATAGTTGAATCTAGAGATATGAGTATATATACATTGAAATCAAACAAAGTATGATCATCGATTAATTGTGCCACAAAATATGAAGCAATACTAAATTAGATACTCTTTTCGTTTTATATTGGTTGATCATTTTTTATTTTGTACGATACTTAAAAATTATAAAAAAAAGAAGATAAATTTACTAATTCCAGCCATAAAAATCTTCTTGAGAAATTTAAACAAAAGTGAACACTCTTAAAAAGAATTTTAGCAAGATTAATACAGAAAAAATTTAATTAATGCTTTTTTAATTTTGTAAAATAGACAACTAATATAAAATTATTTATTTTTAATATAATGAGTTTTCATTTTCTTTTTGATAATTCGTCAATTTCATTTTCTTGGTATACATATTTAAAAAACAAAATTAAGAGCATCTTAAAATATTTTTATATATTTTTAATTTAATTAATTTTAACCACACGTAAGGGTTGGCAATATAAAATGTGAACAAGAACAAGCGTGTAATATGAATAGTGGACTTCGTTAACAAATGGGAAAAAACGAATCAAGTGACGTGATGCAGTGAATGAAATTATTCATCTATAAATTAGAAATTTTGAATTTAAATCTCCATATAGAAGAATCATAGGGGAAAAATGCTTCTCTAAGATGAATCTTACGAACTATAAATTTAACTCAATCAATCTGTAATACGAATATCAAATATCGAGTAAAAAAAAAAATTCACAAAATATCTAAGAATATTAAAAAAAGATTGATGTACAACAAAGATGAAGGCGTTGATTGATGAGTGATTGCCATAGCATTGACGGCAACTACACCAATCCAATTAATTACATTAATTTAATTTAATAAAATAGAAAATATCCTCTCTATTTCAATTTTATATGATATTTTTATTTTTTTAAAGTAAAATAGTTTATGTTTGATAGAAATTTACGTACAAATTTTATTTTTTGATTTTTTTGAATGAAAATATAAATTTATAAACTATGTAAAAAGATTATAAATCACGATAATTGATAATTCAAAATATTTATAAAACACTAACAGTCAAAAATAAATTTACTTAAATCTTATATCACGTAAAATTAAACGGAGAGTGGAAGAAAAAGAAGTAGGTAGGGGACCAATCTATCGTAGCTACTATAAGTGGACACGTGGTGAGACAGAAATGTGAGCCCCATAATCTTATGTAAGTGTAGTATTCATGGGGCTACACCACTATAGCTGACGCGTGTAATACTTTTGTTAGTTTTTTTCCTTTCTTCACCGAGTTGAACGTCTATCTGAATAGATCTCAATATTTTAAAATCTACACAAGATTTACATGTATACTAAAAAATTATATCGAGTGTGATACTTAACTTGGATCGTCGTTCTTTAACATTAGACTCCTACCTTTGATCTAGGATTCAACTTTTGATCTGGATTTCAAGTTAGGGTTGTGTTCGGGTTTAGGGTCAGGAGTCTAGTCCAAAATAGGGGTTAGGATTAGAATTTGAGACGAAATCTTGTTATAATTTTAAAAATTAGATTCTTTATAAAAATTGGGAGTTGAGCTTTGAATTGAGATTATTTGAATAAAAAATTTGAGCCTCGTATTATAATCGAGAGTAACTTAAAAATGGAAGTTGAATCTCTTATTGGGAGCGGGATCGGATAGTAAAATTGTTTGAGAGTTTTAGAAAATATTATTCTCATCTACATAGAAAAGTTAATTTTATTTAAATAGGAGGAAGATTAAAAAAAAATCAAAATATTAAAATTTTTTATTTAAAAAAATGTGATATAATTAAGGTGGACCAAATAGTACAGTGTGTTGCTTCCTGTGTTTTTGGACTTAGTTCGGTGCATTACGGCGCGTGCTCTTGACAATGGTCCCAATCACACTCCGAAGCGAAGTCACGTAGGGTCGATAGTAAAATGTTATAAAATATTATTTATATATAATTAAAATTATTTTTAACTTTTATAAGATAGATGTTTAATTTTTTTAATTTTTTTTCATATTATATATGTTATTAATAAAAATTCTTATATATATTATCAATAAAAATTCTACCTCTATCACGTTCAGCTTATTTACTGATAAACCTTACGGAATTTGAGACTATGCCTACCTTAAACTTTTTTTTCTTGCTTTTCATTTTTATTGATGTTTGGCGCGCGCTCTTTTTTACTCTTTAATTACTAGTCAAACACTCCTAGTGTGCTAGTATTAGTACTACTACTTTCTTTTGTATCCTAAAACTCAGAGATATACTTATATTATATTAAAATTTTATTATTTTTGAATTTATTTTATGAGTAATTTTTACCCTTTTTTAACCTATATGACACTATTCTGTGGGCTCAGCGATTGTTGACATTTTTTTCAAGCTAGGCCACGTAAGTCAAAAAGAGATAGAAAATTATTTATGAAATAAATTCAGACGAATAACATGATCTTAGTATAGTATAAGTGTGTTTCTGAAATTTCAAGCATAGGTTAAAGGGGTACTTATGCATTTTCTCTTTTACATTTCATAAATATGACCGACTAAAAAAAAAGTATCAATATAAATTAGAATAAAAAAGTTATAGAAATATATAATCAAAAGATTCTTGTTTGTTTAAGATTAAGATCATGGTCATTTGGTGGTATTAAATGGAGTATCTGTGGCCGATTTATAATTAATGTTGATGAGACTTGGTATGCATGAAATTAATTTTTGGCCTATTTATGATTAATATTGATAAGACTCATTCTAAAGGAAAATTGTGTATCTCTTTGTTTTATTACGTGGTGCACATGTTAAATAATTTTAGGAATAATTGGTGAATGAGTAGTGATATCTAATCACAAATACTTTCATTTGTTTTAGTTTGTTTTACTTTTTTTTTTTTTTTGGTTAATAATTTTTTAATTTTAATTTTCGATATGATATTTTTAAGACAGTAAAATTAAAGAATAATTTAGTAGATTAACATCTTTTTAATATAAGACTTTAAAATTTAGAAGTTTTCTTTTTGTGTGTGAAATCAAAATAAAACAAATAAATTATAACAAAAAGAGTATTTATTTATTTTTCATTTCATATTAATTATTGTTTGGTTTTGCTATATTTGTTATTTCTATTACTATTGTTTCTTGTACTTCAATTATAATTTCTTTTGTGAAATTGTTTTAAATTGTTTGTTTAGATCGACAGTCTATTAAGAATAACTTATTTTATCTCTAAGTAGAGATCACAACATCTATATATACTCTATTTACTAAACTTTGTTTGCTTAACTTTGATTTATCACAAATATTTAAAAGTAAAGAAGATCAAAGAAAATAAATAATTGAAATAATTATCAACAACAACAATAACATACTCAGTGAAATTTCATCAAGTGAAATATAAAAAGAATTTTAAATATACATAAACTTTTACTTCTACCTTAGAAATAAGGGATAGGGGTCAGAAAAATATCTCAACTTTGGTCGAATTTATTATTGTGCTACTAAACTTTCGTAAGGATCTATTATCTCCCTGAATTATTTAATAGTGTAGTTTAAAGGCATATATATGCCCACGTGGACACATTACTATTTATAATTTTGTATTATTTTTTATGTCCATGTGGACAAATATATATGTTTAAAATATGATATTAAATAGTATATGAAAATAATAAATCATCATAAAGTTTAGTATCGCAAAAATAAATTTAACCAAAATTGAAATGTTTTTTAAACCCTTTATCCCTAGAAATAAAGAAACTATTTTCAAACAAAAAATATAAATAGGGGATCTATTACTTTTTAGTCTCTCCTTTTCTTTTTGAGCTACAAAGTTCAATTTGGATTAGACCATGTATAGTAGTCATATGCCAACAATGAACACATCTTCCATGAGTTGGAGACATATTGGGTCATTATTGAGAGGATGATATTTTTTTCTTATTCGATATGCTGAATAAATAGATAGTTATAAGATAAAGATATAATTTTAGTATTATTTTCTTTTTTATTTATGTATTTATTAATATTAATATAAATCGCACTATGATTATTATTTAATATTAGATAAAGGTTTTTTATAAAATAACCTTTCTAATTTTACGATTAATGATAAGATCTATGTATAGTTTATTTTCTCAGATTCACTTGTGAAATTCTAGTGAATACGTTATTATAATAATTATTATCGAAGAAGCTATATTTTGTCAAAAAAAATAATAAAAATATTAAAATAGTTATCTTGAAATAAAATAATAGAAATGACAAAAGTACATTTTTTCCTCTAAAATAAGATGAATTGTATCTTTGTAAACAAATATGTACTTCTTGAAATTACACAATACATATTATTTTTATATAACAAATTAAATAAATAGTAAAAAAAATATGTTATTTCAGATTGAAGTAGTGTTTCTGGATCATCTTTATGAAATATTCTTTTGATATAAACTAAATTTAACTCAAACATATAAAAAAGACAAAAAAGAAGAAAGAAAATAGCAGTAATGCTTTTGTTAAAAAAATCACATTAACTCTTTTAATGCCAAACAAGAAAAAAGAAAGAAAAAAAGGAATTCTTTATTTTGCCCATATTATTTGTTCTTTTGTGCCCAAAAAAAGATTATAAGACGGCCGAATATTCCTTCTTAATTTTCATAAAACATATTTCATATAATTTCATAAATAAAATTCAATAACAATGATATGTATTCCCATTTTTTAAAGATAGAAAAAACTTCCCAATTTAAATAGAACATTTCAAAGAAAACATAATAGTGAAAAGAGAAAAAGGGTCACTTTCACATATAACAAACATAAAATTCATATTCGTATGTTATAGCAAAGTTTGCATAATTGTGCAGCAAACTTATATATGTATAATTCGCTATACATATTCAATTAAAGCGAATTGTATAAAACGAGAAAGAAAGAAATTATATATCATTTGAATTATACAAAACGAGAAAGCGAGAAAGGCAGAATTGAATTGTATAATACGAGAAATAGAGAAATTATATACAATTTGAATTTGTGTAAAACGAGAAAGAGAGAAAGGCAAAAAGAGACTTGTGCAGGAAATATACAATTGAATCGAATTGTGTAAAACGAGAAAGAGAGAAATTATATATAATTTAAATTTATATAAAACGAGAAAGACAAAAGAGATTTGGGCAGAAAAATATTTGTATTATATAATTATAAGTGTATAGGACGAAGATATATGTATTTGCATGCGTTTATACAATTTTCTCTCGCTTTATACAATTAGAAACACAATTTATACAATTCTATTGTATAAAGCGAGAGAGGCGAGCGAGAGAAGGAGAGTAGCAAGTGGAAATATAAGGGAGAGAGGGTCTGACAAACAATTTGCTATGAAACACAAATAAATCAAATGTTAACTACTATATTTATTTTATATTATTAATTTATCATTCTATACAATTATTTCTAAATAATAATTAATATCTGCATACGCCATATTTTATCCAAATAAATATTCATATACCTTTACATACATAAATATTTGTCATTATAAATATACATATTATTTTATCTAATATGATATACTCGATAAATATCAATATCAATCAATTGAGTATCGCTATTGTATGCACATAGTGTTTATATATATATATACATACACAAAATCAACTGTTATAGTAAACGCTGTTTTTTTTTTCTCTATTCTCTTTCTCTCTTTACTTTTTCTTCTCTCTGTACCCAAAAAAAATAAAAATGAACAGAGAGCATTGAACACACACTCTATCAAAAAAAAAAAGAAAAAAAAAAGCCATAGCTATGGAGTTTCAGGACCACTTTTCTCAAGAAATGGTTCTGCATCAACAGCAGCAGCAGCAGCAGCAACAGCAGCAAAACGCGGTATTGCGTTCCATGTTACCTGAATCTCCTCATCATGACGCTCGAAAATCACCTCCGACTTGGCTTAATACTTCTCTCCTTCGTCAACAACACAGTCAGTTCGCTAACGCATCTTCACCTTCCTCAGCTGCAGCTGCAGCTGCCGTTGCCGGAGGGAATAATTTCCTTCATCTCCAGACATCTAACTCCGACTCGTCAAACTCTAACCAGTGGCTCTCACCTACTGCGGCGGCCGGCGGTGGAGGTGGAGGTAACGGTGGTGGAGGTGGGCATAATGATGAGTTATCGGAGTCGATGAATTTTGCGAAGAAGATGAGTCAACAGCATAGTGGAGGAGGAGAAGAAAACAATAACAATAATAATAATAATAATGAAGAGGAGAACTCATGGGAGAGAGAGAAATGTAAAGCGGATATACTGAATCATCCTTTATACGATCAGCTACTGTCGGCACACGTTTCATGCCTGAGAATTGCGACGCCGGTGGATCAATTACCGAGGATTGACGCTCAGCTAGCTCAATCGCAAAACGTGGTAGCCAAATACTCTGTACTTGGACAAGGTCAACCGCCTCTAGATGATAAAGACCTCGATCAATTTATGGTAAACACTAAATTTCCTTATTTTTCTTCATAATTCTAAGCTTATTCTAAGAAATTTCGTTTTTCTTTCTTCTCGTTTGTATGTGTGTTGAGTTCTAAAATTAGTTTTTGCTTGATATATTTAAAACTATTTTTATCTAATTTGAAAATATTGTAGTTTTACTTTGCGCTTGTATATCCGCTTATGAGATTACACTGTCTATGTTTTTCTAAGGAGCTATATGTCAAAATTTACAACAAAAATTGGATATGTTTATAGCTGTACTTAGAAATTTGTAATACTTCTATGAGGATTGAGGTCTGAGGATAGTGAAGTGTTCTTTCGGGCTTATAATATTCATAATATGCTTGAAAGGTGAGCTCGGCCGGCACAAATTTTTGGCTTTATTTGATGATTTTTAGCATTGAGGTAGTCAACAAATGTTAGTGTGGAGTGAAATGAATGGACTGTTGTTGATGTCATTGTAATGATTGAATTTTTGCGGAAAATACCATTTTAATTCCTGGAGTTTAGATATTTTTTTGGATATTTAATTTTGATTGGCGTAGCTGATGTAGGAGAGTGAAGAGAGTTGAATAAAGGCTCAATCTTTGGCTTATCATGTCATTTTAGTTATTGGAAGTCTTCACATAAATGTGTTTCAATCTGAAGATTTGGTTTTGAACGTACTAAACTAAGACTTTTCGATGGTCCGTCCAACGTCTCTGACCTTGTTCCAGATGGAACGGGGGATCGCACCTTCTGCGATATGAATTACTCGGTTGATTGTGTTATTCCTTCTCTGAATTGTGGCCATTGAGAGAAACTTTTGCTTAAGATTGATGCTCTATCTGTATGAGTGGTTTTTCTTGTAAATGTGGTGGGGTATCATAGGTGCTAGAGTGATCATTTCTCTATCATGATGCACAAAGTTTAGTCTAGTTTTTGGCAATTTTCTGAATTCATATTAACCTGTAGTGAAAGAGCCACTTTTGTCGTAGGATTGTCAATTTGATACCCTTGTACGGTATTTATAGGTTACATTTTTCTGTGTATATATATATCATATGTTGAATTCCTTTGGCTTTTTCTTGTATTTACTTCCTTATCGACAATCCTGGCTCTGCCAATGTAAACCTATACAATGAGTTTAGTTAATCTGGTCAAGGTAAAAAATATGGCTGTGAGCAGCTTCCTTTGTTGTTAAGGTTCTGCTGTGCTTTGTGATTAACCAGAGAAGTTAGTATTTTGGTTTTTTAGGCCTTGTGAACTATTCTTTTATAGAAATTTGATTCCTAAATCACATGCTCTGCATCGTTGGATTCTGTCCAACTAATATAGTAAAGGTTTGGACTGGAGAATTTTGGAACTGGATAAGTTCTTTTCAGCTGTGCTTCTATCTTGAGTATATTTCTACAGGAATATATTTGAGAGTTTTAACTATTAAGATCTTTATAGAAATATCTAGATGTCACATCAAAAGAGGAATCTTTTTATCATATACACTAATAATTGACCCCTAATGTAGGGAAAGTGCTTTGGAGAATCCCTTGAGACATCATGTGGATATGCTTGTCTTATTTTTATCTGTTGATCTCTTAGTAGTAGTAATGGTGAAGTAGTTTAACTAACAATAGTTTCTTTCAATGGGAGTGAAGAATGAAAAGTGGATTATCTTTCTAAAATTTTGAAAAAAAAGAACAATTTACAAAGTTTATTATTTAAAATAATTCATGTGCTGCGCACTAATATTGAAAAGCCAACGTTGTCTCAGTTTAAGACTGAAAAATTAAGAAGAAACAAGTTTTGTGTTATTTCTGAAAGATGTTCTTGCTGTTAAATTTTGCAATGTTTATAAGAAATTACAAAAGGAAAACAAAATAGTTTGTATATGATATTTGAAAGATGCTCTTGCTACATAATTCCTTGAGTTGAGGGTCTATCGAAAACAGTTTCTCTTATCTGTATATGTTGTTTGTTGTTTGCTCTTGCTATTGACACTGGATATGTTGTTTGCTGTTTGCTCGTGCTATTTAGCTCTATCTTATGAGTGTGTACTAAATCAAGAGTTCATCTCATCTTTTTGCTTCGAATTTTGCAGTATGCATTGTCTATAGACACCAACAGTTACAGAACCCTTAAGCTTAAGTAATTTATCTTAGTTTCATAATGTTGCCAAGTTAATAGTAACTATGAACCACAAGCATCGGTATAATTGTTAGCATTATAGTAAGTTTGTCTTGTGCAAAAACACAAGCTTACGTCCTGTACATATTACCTCATTATTTTGTATCTTCTTTAATGGTTTCTTCTATGTAATAACATTTTCATGCACACATTTCTGCATTTTTTTTCTCCTTTTAATCTTAACTGCAAATTATACAGTTTATATCCACATTAAGAGATGTGATATGTTATCTCATACTTCCTTTTTCTCTTCCTTTTGTCTTGTTTCTTCTGATGCAGACACATTATGTTCTGTTGCTCTCTTCCTTTAAAGAACAACTGCAACAACATGTCCGCGTCCATGCAATGGAAGCTGTCATGGCTTGCTGGGAGCTCGAACAATCTCTACAAAGCTTAACAGGTAACATCATTATCTACTCCGTCTTTTTATTTTGTTCATTGTGTTTTCTAATTGATTTTATTCCTCTTGTAGCCTGCCTATCTTTTGTTTCTTCATGTTAAACTCTTAAAGTTAAAAAGCTTAGATCATATGTCACTGTCCGTCAGATATTTCCTTTCGTGTATTTTCATCTTCATCCCTTTAATGTTACTATTAAATCCATTGTGATGCCAAAACACCATTTGTTTGTAATTACACTACAACCAACCATATGTGATACTCATGATTGCCTTATTATAAGCTATACTGTTAGGACCCTCCAAAAATCTTGTTGCAACCGTAACGGATCCTCCAAAAAATGCACTATTTATTGAGAATTTTCGACACGTACTTGTTGGCAATTTAAGGGTCCAGTAAACACAGATTATAAGTCCTTCGATTTCTGTTACTATTTGTCGATTCCTTCTACCTCGATAATTGTTTTTGGTTACTGTTGGTTGTTTTTGTTATTATCTGTTATTTCTTGTGCTTCCCTTACTTTTTTTCTAGACTGCTTTGCACTGTTTTCCCTTGAGCCAACTGCCAAGGGTCTATCAGTAACCATCTCTCTACCTTTGGGGTAGGAGTAAAGTCGGAGTACACTCACACTCTCCAGGTCCGACTTTGTGAGATTATACTCGATATGTTGTTGTTGTTGTATGTTTGTCCGAATTAATAGGTCGATCGATAGCCTCATTCTTCTAATTCAACATTGTTTTCTTAGTAATGACACTTATGTAGTCATCCATCACATAGTCAGTAAACTGTTATTGCTGAAAAGAGAATAAAAGAATGTCTGCTCCACCAGCTTTTCTACAGTTACATATGCATGCAGGCCAAGTGTGTGTTGCAGACTTTTATAATTACTCAGATGATCTGTCAACAGGCGTAGCACCAGGTGAAGGTACAGGAGCAACCATGTCTGATGATGATGATGACCAGGCTGATAGTGACACAAACTTTTTGGATGGAGGTTTTGATGGACCAGATAGTATGGGATTTGGTCCCCTTGTACCTACTGAAAGTGAAAGGTCCCTGATGGAGCGTGTTAGGCAAGAACTCAAGCATGAGCTCAAACAGGTAAAAGAAACATAACTTTTGGATGTTCTGATACTGTTCAAAAACATAATAGTATAATTAGTACAGTAGAAATAGTATTGTACCCTCCGTTAATGGTTTCAAACAATTCAACGGGTAAGCTAAACAACACAAGTCGCACATTCAAGTCTCACACTCACTGTCACTCATTATCAGAAACAATTGGTATGCTTAGAATCGGGAACATGTTGACATGTACTATTAAGTAAAATACTCCCTCTGTTTAAATTTGTTAGTCTTACATTTCAACATATAAGCAAAACCCAAAGAAGTCTTGCTTTCAAGGCTTATTAATCACTCGTTATCAAAAAGAATTATCACTTATTTGATCTATGAAAAAGAATTACGCCTACACGTGATATGTTGTAAACATAAATAAGTAAATAACAATGTATCCTATCTAATGACTTCAATATTATACCGATAAAGCTCTAAACATAACCTATGTTTTTCTTCCCCCTAAAGCTAATGAGTTTCTTGGTTTTGTTTTTCATTAAAGGGTTATAAGGAAAAAATTGTTGACATTAGAGAGGAGATTTTACGCAAAAGAAGAGCAGGAAAGCTGCCTGGTGACACTACATCTGTGTTGAAAGCTTGGTGGCAATCACATTCTAAGTGGCCTTATCCAACTGTAAGTACAACAAAAGAGAAGTTCATATCATAGATTTCGAAGGGACCTATTATACTACTATATTTCTCACTTTTTTTGTGAACAAAATTAATGTTGTAGGAGGAAGACAAAGCACGATTAGTGCAAGAAACAGGTTTACAACTGAAGCAGATAAACAATTGGTTCATTAACCAAAGGAAAAGGAACTGGCACAGCAATCCATCAACATCTTCTTCTCAGAAAAGCAAACGCAAGAGGTAGATTAATCAACATTCTTTTCTCGCTATGTTTGGTTGAACTCTTCAAAACTATTGTCAGGTATCGTCCGATTCTTCAAAAGCAATTTTGAAGGATTTGACACGGTACGACAACACCTTTGGAGGTCCAAGCAATATAGCTTTTCCCTTAATCACATGCTATGTTGCTTGTACTCTTCAAAATGTTGTCACATCTCTGTTGGATCCGACATGCATCCCATTACATTGTTAAAGAGTCCAAGCGACATATGTCACGTACTTAAGGATTTAAGGTCGATAGTGTAAAAAATTTTACACTATCAATTTGTTTTTACTCCCTCGTTCAATTTGTTTGTCTTGTCAGCCCATTTTTAAAAAGTCCTTTACTTTTCCGACAACTCTTTAATTTCAACTTTTCACGTAATATGTTTAAGATCACTAGATTAAATGACATTTTGGTACATTCTACGAATCTTTAATTTAAAACCGCAAGATTCCAAAGTCTTATTCACTTTCTTGAACTCTGTGCCAAATCAAAACCAGACGAACAATTTGAAACAAAGGGAGTAGTAACATGGTCTAGCTGTTACTTGGCTTACTTATCAGGTCATATTGTAGTTATCTTTTAAGTAACCTGATCGGTGTCTTTCTCATGTAACTATCTTTTAGGCGACTTAATAATATAAACTAGTGTGTAAATAAACTCTTTAATGCTAATCTCGATATTCGATAAAAGTAGTGCAGGTGAAATCAAGCAGTAAAAAAAAGACATGATGAAGAAGAATATGAATTTTTTGTGTTCTAGCAAAGCATAAAGATTCATCACAAAACCAAAACATGAATGGCTAGAATTTGGGAAATTGAATTAATGAGTTTTTGGCTGTATGAAGTAATTGACCACAGAAACTTCCCAAGCTGACCTGGTTGACTAAGATATGCTTTAGAAAAAAAGAGAGTATAGATACTTGTGAAAGTAATACTAGCACTTTCTTATTTTTATGAGGTTAATTTTCCATGTTTTAAGCCAAATATTTTAGCACAACAGGTTTCAGTTTATATAATTTTGTTTTGTATCAAGTATTTTGGTGGCTATGTTGTAATTTTGAATTCTAGTGTTACTCATTTTTGTGAATAGAAGTTGTAGATTATAATTACTTAGTTTCAGTGAGCTGTGTTGATACTGATATATTACTTATTCTCCAAATCATTTTAAAATGTCAACTAATATAGATATTGCGATAACATACTCATATCAATCATTTTTTATGTATGAATAATTTACCTCCTAATTAACTATCAAAACTCTTATTTATACATCATTTTAATTATTAACATACATCACCATCAAAATAGCTGAAACATTAGTTGGTGGGTTGTTATTGACTTTAATAAGCTTATAGTAGCTTTCAATTGTTTATATTTAGTAGCTAATAGAAGAGCACGCCATAGATTAATTAGGGATGTACTATTTTTGTTTTTGTTTCCTGCTCGTTGTCCGGAGCCTATATTGAAGCTTCGATTAAATTTAGAGCGTGCACTGTAGGGCTCATTCAGGAGTAGCGCTCTCAATAGGATTTTCATCATACCTAGGGCTCGAACTCGATACCTCTAGTTAAAGGTGAAACATTTTTACCCGTGCATTATAATTCTACCTTTAGTTAAGGGTGAAACACTCTTATCAGTGTACTATAATTCATGTTGATATGATATAAGGTTTAATTTGAGCTATATTCATTTTTTTTTCTAAATATTTAAATGATTTTGTCTCTTCATCCTATTCTCCTGCTACTTCATTTTTATAAAATGAATCTGTAATTTATGGACAAATTATGTATGATGACTAGACCTAATAGTGTTAGACAAAAAGAGGGGTCCATGAAAGAGAGAGACAGAAAAAATATCTAGATTTTTATTAGAATTTATTTTGTATCTTATCGATTTAATTAGTTTTTATTAAAAAAATATTTAAATGTTTCTTAATTTTTACGTGTCATCCTTAAGACCATGCTAAGCTAGCTCTTTGTATCGTTCATCTAATTGATATTATTGATTCCATCACTTTCATCATGAATAACATCTAGAAGACTATAACAATTCAAAACTTTTAAATTATTTAATTAAAATGACAAGTTGAAAATGCATGAATATATTAAGAAAGTGTATTCTTAAAAGGTATTGAATGAATAGACGTTTGAGTTTCAAAGTTAGGTTTGATTGTTTGAACTTTAGTAGACATAAAAATTTGAAATATAAGACATCTTAGTCAAAATTTAGATACAAGTCTTTTGGGTAATAAAAATAATTTTAGCAGCAATAAATATGTATATTTATAAAAAGTGCTAATTTTTTTATTGTCGTGAGTCAAATGTTATTAGATTCAATATCACTATAGATTTGAGGAACACTTAAAAAGAGTGTAAATTGTCACTAAAAATATATTTAATGATAATTAAGTTATTATCATTTATTAATTGTCGCTAAAGTAGGTATATTTGATAGGTAGAGTTTGCTATCTCACTTAACCATTATACTACAGAATATCAAGGTAAATGAACAATATCGTTAATTTCATCAAATTTGGTTCATTTAATATATGTAGTAGTTTCAATTGATTACACATGTATTTTTAAAAATATTGATCTCATTGCATAGAGTGTAATTTTCTCTTTAGTTTAATTGTATGATTGATCCTACAAATGTACGAAACTATCTTTTAAGCATAATTTACTCATGTTAAGATTAGAGTTCCAGAGCTATCAATAGGGATCGATTGATCCACGAGACTTTGAAATTTGATTAGCCCAATCCTAAATGGGCTGTGAATGGGGCTAACCCATCTTTTAAAAAGAAGGATATTTATCTAAATTCCATTAGTTTAAGAGTTAAATCGCTTAGATATATTCTAGTTTGTAATATTACGTATTTTTTTTTCCAGATTTTGGTATTTTGGTATCTCCAGATACGTCTAGATATATGTATCTCGGATAAATGGGGTCAAATGTAGTTGTAATTTGTTTTAGATACATTGTATCCAGTGGATTCATATGTATCTGAGATATATAGCAAATCTCGCTAGTCTCTCTCACATCTCTCCCATTTCGCTCGTCACTCTCCCACGGTATCACAGATACATGTAAATCACTCTTGATACATATTGATACATGTGTCTAATGTAATTTGCATGTATCTGGAATACATACGAATCTTGCTCGCCTCCATCCCAATCTCGCTTGCCTCCCTTTCCAATCTCGCTCACCTCTCTCCCTATTTTTATGATCTAGTAGAGAAAATATATGTATCTAAGTGTGAGATAAGTAGAAAACTCTTAATTAATGGTAGTATAAAATTTTAAAAGTATAAATAATAATAATCCATACAGTATAGAAGTATGTTTAAGTATATAAGTTTTTCTTAAATATTTTAAACCTAAATTCGAACCTAAAAATGGCAGCTTAAGTATTTAACAAGACAATATACATAGTATTACAAGATAAGATATATAGTTTCTCAGTAGTACTTATTGAGTACTACTACAAATTATTCAATAATTACAATTGTTAGTAACGTCCATTATGTAGGAATTTATTGTATCGATTTATAAGTGGTTTCAATATAATTTTAGTAGTATATAGTATTCACTTTCTTATTAGAGTACTATTATTAGTACAAAGTTTGGTGGTTTGAACTATTGAAAGAAAGCAAAATTAACTCCCTTTGTTAGGTTAGAGAAAACTGTAAGAACCGATCAAAGGTAGTTGAGAGTTGTTTCGCTATCCCTGCTTACGAATAGTCGTAGTATATACTCTTCTAGTTTCTTATCTTTTATCGTCGTAGTATGTACTCTTTTAGTTTCTTGTCTTTACTATCTGTCTTTCTTATACTTTGATAATCGTTTTCTTTTATTGTAGTTACCCTCTTTTTTTAAAAATATTTTTTCATGTTCTATAATATTCTATCATGACTTCTTCACTTTAGTTATATTCTTCTCGCGATGTATTTCTTTTTCTTCTTTTCTTGAGTCAAAAATCTATTAAAAATAACTTCTTTATTTCTCAAAATAAGTACAAAGTCTACATTCACTCTACCCATCCTAAACCCTATATATTAGAACTACAACATGTATTATAATTATTATTATTATTATATTTATGACTTTAGTCTATAAGCTTTGCAATATAAATATATATGATAGGTCAGACAGACAGTGAGATTGACTCCTCTATTTTCAGTACTCTACTTCTTTTTATTTTTAAATTGAACAAATACCTATATATTAAGAAAAATAAAACATCACTATCACTAATTTATAACGTTACTTGGTTATTCATTTTATCATTATTTTAGGACAAAGGAATAGACAAGTTGGCCACAACAATATTTTAAAAACATTAGTACAATATACATACAAAAAATTGAAATTTCTTTAATCTACATCGTGGGATGCACATAGCTTGGTCTATAAAGGCGGCACCATTAATAATTGTGATAAAATAATAAATATTTTATTTATAATTAAATTAGGTTTAATTTTTGAGTATGATGTTATTATTTAGTACAAAGCATTTTTATTTTTAAAATGAAAATTAATTATATTATAAAATAATATCGAATAGAAGGTGAAAAAATCATAACTAAAGTTTCTACGAAGGTGGATGGCACATGTTTATTCTGAGCCGCCTTTAGGCCGGCTTTTGTTTTAATACGGTGCGTCATGAGATTAAATAATATTTTAAAAAATAAATATGTATTTTTAATTTTTTTTTGTTAAATTAAAATTAAAAAAGTATTAATTAATATTAATATATTTTATTTTATTCCTGTCAATAGAACGAAGTGTAATTTTCTTTTACTTGACTTTTACAATAAGTCATTAAATAGTTTACTTTTAACCTGAGATGTTTTATTCTATATTTCTTAGATTCGTTTCCTTTGCTAAAGGAATAATGAAGTGAACGTAACTTTAATATAAAGTCAATAATTTTTACCATACAAGAATAATTATTGCACATTAGTTTTTTCTATTATTTCAATAATATAGAAAAAAAATCCAAGCATGAGATGATAGATACTAAGAATTCAATTAAAACAACATTCAATTACATATAATTCATGTATAATAATAAGGAAAAATTACATGTATTGGTACATTTTAATAAATAATTACTGGTTTTAGCAATATTTTTTATTTATTATCATTTATAGCAATACTATGTTAAATCTGCAATATGTATTAAAAGTGAATTATGTATGCAATATCTATGAATTATATATGAATTATAATTCTTTTTGGGATAATTGTATATAATAGCAAACTAATAACCTAAAATAAATGGAGTAGCTAGAGTTTGGTTTAATTGTGCTCCATAGCAAACGTTTGCCAAAATTTGCCAGTCGCCTCTCTCCCAAAAATTGCGCTCGCCACTCTCCCATTCTCGCTCCAATCTCTCGCTCGCTTCCTCACTTTTTATACAAACACAAGTGTATAAAAATTGTTTCTATTTGTATAAAGCAGAGGAAATTGTATAAATACGTATATTTTTGTTCCCCTCTCTCCCCTCTTCCAGATCTCGCTCGCCACTCTCCCAAATCTCGCTCGCCACCCTCGCCTTTCTCACTTATACAAACAGAAGCGAAATATATAAATTGCGTTTCTGTTTGTATAAAGCGTGAGAAAATTGTATATACACATGCAAGTACATATATTTTTGTCCTATACACTTATAATTATACAATAAAAATATTCCCTGCCCAATTTCTTTTGCCTTTCTCTCTTTCTCGTATTATACAAATTCTAATTGTATCTAATTTCTCTCTTTCTCATTTTATACAAATTCAAATTGTATATAATCGTTCTATACACATATAATCATACAATTTGTTTTATACACTTCATTTTATACAATTCTCTGCCCAAGTGTCTTTCTCTTTCTCGTTTTATACACTTCGTTTTATACAATTCGCTTCAACTATATATGTATAGCAAATACAGTTTCTATGTTTGCTATGGAGCGCAATTATGCAAACTTTGCTATAGCATACAAATATGAATTTTTTATTTGCTATATATAAAAGTTGCCCATTATTTTTAAAGTATATTATGTTTGTTTGGTAAAAATTTGACACATTGAATTATAAGTATATTAAAATGTGTGATAAATGAATTATTTATCATTAAAATTTATATTATATGTGAATAAAAAATTATTCTTTGTAATATGAATTAAACTTGTATTATAAATGAATTAAAAGTGATCAAGTAAAAAAAAATATTATTGCTATAAATGATAAATATTTTTTTATTATAGTATATTTATGTAAGTTTCCCTAATAATAATATATGATAAAAAACATAAAAGAGTGAATTAGACCGATTATTCATTCATAGAGAAATCTACAAAATTAAAATAAGAAGATTTACATAAATAAACATGTCTTCATCGATATAAAATTAGTCAATTCATAACGAATTTACAACATATATATTCATGAGTTAAAAGAAAATGCCTAAAAAAATTTGAAACGATCTCTCTATTGATAAAAATATAAAACTTAAATACCTTATTTATAAGAATACACTAAATATATCATTATTATACAATATTAGCTTATAATCAAAAAATGCAAAATAATATATAAAGAATGGTTAACTAATCCACAAGTTCATAACATAAATTTAACTATAAAAACGGTAAAAAGGGGAATTTTATTTCTACAATGAATTAATTAAATTTATAAAATCAATTTCATCACCATTTTCTCTCCTAAATATACAATAAATCATAAATCACAATTATTATTATTTTCTCAAATAATTATCACAAACCATCATTTTTATTTGGATTATTATTATTATTATTATTATTAGCAACAAACCCAGAAAAAGGAGCAGCAAATCGAGATGAGAAATTACGTAAAAGCCCATCATCATCTTCCCTACCATCACCACCGCCATTGTCGAAATTGAGAGCATAACTATCTGAATCATACTGAAACTGCGTCGGTTTAGCTGAAGATTTCTTAGGATTACTGTACTTTCCGATCTTCCTTACCAAATTCTTCCATTTGGGTCCAGCTACAAGTTCAGAATACTCTTTCAATTCCTTCATATTTTTCACTATCCATGAATCTCTGTTTTCTCTTTCATGGAGTAGAGAATTTGCTTCTCCATCTTTTTGGGTTGATGGGAAACAAGGGAATCTGAAACAAGCGCACCATATTGAAGAGGGTTCTTCGTGAAAATAGGAATCTGTTCCTTCTTGGGCGGTTTCTCTGATAGGTGAATAAGTATTGTTCATCATTTTACTTGAAAGTTCAGCTGAAAAATCGATCTGGGTGTGTGTGTTTTGGGGTATATCAGGTGTTCTTCGTCGTGCTCTGTTTAATATTCTTGCAAATTCAGCTGAAAATCGATCTGGGTGTGTGTGTTTTGGGGTATATTAGCTGTTCTTCGTTATGCTCTGTTTAATATTCTTGAAACTTCAGCTACAAATTCGATCTTGGTGTTTTTTTGGGGATGATTTCGAGGTGATGGGTGTGTATCTTAGCTGTTCTTCCTTGTGCTCTGTTCTTGAAAATTCAGTGAAAAATCGATATGTTGGGGTGTTTGAGATTTGGGGTTTTGGGTTTGGGTGGGGTGGGGTGGGGTGGAAGATGAATGGTGGTGGAGATGGAGAAAAATGGTGGATATATATATATATTGTATGTATATGCGTGTGTGTATTTGTGTGAGGAGACGGCTGAGAAAGATGAAAGAAATGAGGTGTTTTGATGATTTTTCTTTTTGACTAAGTAAAAGTTTGGTTGATTATTTTCTGGAATTATATGATTTTATATTATATGGTCAATTGTTATGGAAATATATACTTCATTATAATATTATTTCCTTTATTGTCATTGGAACGTAGATGGTTATTAATTTTGGCACGTGAAAAGAAAATGTACAATATACTCAAATTAAGATATAGATATGAGAGATTAGTATTTAGTTGTGTGACGGGACGGATATAAGGTTAGATATAAAAGTAGATCGAAAATACTGAGAGATGCTTATTGAAATAACCTTTGATGAAAAAATATGAAGATTAAGAATCAGAGTAAAAAAATATTAAGTAATTGAACGTTATTTAGATTTTATATTCTTTCTCTTGCTATTATTATATCTAATGAATCTATATTTCTATGATTTGTATTTTTTTTATAAAAAATTATTATAGTATTATTTATTGAGGATGAATAATTAAAAGATTTAACTAGAAATAAATGAAGTATTGAAAGCTAAGAAGAAAAAGGGAAATACAACTAAGTGTTCACAACGCGTTGAAGGATATGTATAGACTATAGTCATCATTTTGGATGTGACTTTTTCTTTTTTGGATACTAAACATTACTTATTATTTGTATCTACGATCTACGTTCCTTCGATTTCAATATATCTTTAAATTTTGATTAATTCAAATTTACATCAAATAAAATCAGTTAAATCTCTTAAAGATGATAAAAAATCATGTTTATTAGTCCTATAAACTCGCAATATAAATTAAAAATAGAAAAGAGACTATGTACTATATAAATAAATCTAATATAATAATCAAATAAAACTAAGTTCATTAAAGAATAGTTAGAGTTAAAATACTAGTCCTAAAAGATAAGAGATCCGTTAGGTGTTGGGGACAGGTTGTAAGATATTTTCCAAAGTAAAAAGGAACAAGACAATAATTAATTACGAATTATATTCATTATCGGATACAACAAAATCAAGATTTTCACTAATGGAATTTAAAATACGTATCTGAACAAGCCGAATGAGGTCCAACATTTTGTTAAACACACACACAAAAAAAAAAAATCACTATACATGTAATTTTTTAAACAGAGGAATTTCATATTAGTCACTATATTGTATATGCTTCTTGATTTCTCTTTTAGGATAGCACAGAGAATCAATTAAATTAATTAATCAAGCACCAGCAATCTTTAATCACACTCATTAACAATAATGTTGGTTATAATTAATTCATGATTTACATAATGAACTATAATTGTAGTTAGGTGCAAGGGTCCCATCTACAAATCACTTTTGTAAGCCAATACAAGGAGTAAAATCAATATTAATATATGAAGATTAAAAGATTTGTCTAATCAAAGATGTAGATTTTACTTTATTAGTCAAAGAGAATGGCCATATATTTCAATAGATTAACGTGTAAAAATTTCACTAAAAATGCATATATTTTTTTAAAGAGAGGTTTAAGACGCATTAATCACGCAACATGATATGCTTTCAAAACACATGATAATCGATTAATCTAACGCCTCAATCCCAACCAAGTTGATGAATCACCTACATAACAAACGTAGAGAGAATCGTGTTACTTTGACTTTGATTTTGATGTAAATTTGGTCAATATTGGAAAACCTAATTAAGTCAATAATAAAATGTAATGTAGTCTAAAAAAACCAGAAAACAAAGATGAGAAAACTATATTATGTGTTACTTTGAGCTAATTTATATACCTAAGTTTATCGAGGTGAAAAAAAAAAGAGCAACTACAAAGGACAGTGCAGAAAATTAAGTTTTAGTTTGATTGGTGTTTGCTGAGGCAGATGATTGTTGGTTTTGTCCTTTGGGAGGGATCTTAGACTGCATCACTCGTAGCTCGTTGGCGATCTCGGTGAAGTTAGGCCTCTCGGACGGTTCAGCTGACCAACATCTCTCCATGAGTGACCTCCAATCTGGGTCACAGGACTCGGGCACTGGAGGACGTAAGGTGTTACTCACGATACCACCTGCATAGGGATTCAGTTGTTAATACTCGAACCGGTTTGTTGACTTAGAAGGCATTTAGACAATATTTGGAAGTCGTTACCAATTATAGCCCCATAGTGCAATTCGGCATATGGTTCTTCTCCAGTAAGAAGTTCCCACAGTACAATTCCGAAGGAGAATACGTCAACCTACAAACACAACCAGCAAAGTACGCGTCAACAAGCAGGGATAAGGAGATAGAATTATTACCCCCCTACCTTTCAATTTGTTTATCACACTTTCCTTTTTAGTCCGTTTAAAAAAGAGTTTCTCTTCCCTCTTACCTTTATTGGCAACTTTTTTAATTTTATAACATGTTTAAGACTACAAGATTGAAGGACATTTTGGTGCATTCTACATATCATTAGTTTAAGACCACAAGATTCAAAAGTCTACTTTACTTTCTTAAAATCCATGTCAAGTAAAAAACAGACAAACAAATTGAAACAAAACAACTTTTTTTTTATACCTTCTCAGAGACAAGACTGCTGCTTCCATTGAGAAGTTCTGGTGCCATCCAGGGAAGAGTTCCTCGTACACCGCCTGAGATTAGTGTTTGACATTTCACTTTGGATAGCCCCAAATCGCCAACCTAAAACAAGGAGAGATTTACAGTCAGTACCGAAGTGAAACGGATGATAATATGGCCAGGAGCTTTTAGTATTCTCAGTGGACTGCTTTCGTGTTTGAAGGTGTTATGCACAAGGTAAGAGATAACCTAAAAGCAACTATGAGTATGGATTCTGAAGCAGGCAAGAACTGGAAATAGTCGTCAAACCAACAACAATAAATATAATAACACTAAGGATGATAATGATGATAATACTACAATGACGATGATATGACTAATGCTATAGATGGTACCGGTGAATTCAGTAATGATATGACTAAGCCAAGAAGCGAGGCCCAAAACATGTTGAGCGCTTCGCCTCGCTTAATGTGTGCTTTAGTGTCATCATCAAGTTTCTAGAGCATACTTTTCCTTCCCAATTAACGTTCCTAAAGGAACTGCACAAAACAATTCAAATTTCACCTTGTCATAAAAATTTCAATTTCGTTGCCCGTATATTTGTTATTCGTGCTTATAAATATTAGTCTTGGACTAAACATATAGCTTTGTAATTTTTCTCCCTTTATGCCTTTCTTCACTAAAGCCCACATTTTATTTTCATTAAAACCCACGTTTTATTTGCGCTTAAAGCTCCCCGAAAAAAACCTTACAGCTTTTTTAGGCTTTTCGCCTTTTTAATAACACAGGCAGCGATACATGCCAGTGACATGAGCCATGGATCACTGTTGTCAAAGCCTCAAATGTGAAAAGCATAGAAAAGGACCATGCCTTTCCAGAGATACAAGCAAAAGCAGAACCAACGTTAGGTTTAGTAAAGAAAAGCCGAACATATTGTATTGCAGGAAAAAAGTAGTACAAACAAAACATAGTTGAACAAAGAAATGAAAAACTCCAATCATATAAAAAAGGAAAAAACATAGCAGTCAAATTTAATAACCATCTTATGCTTCAGATTTGGACAACAATGCAATTTTAGGTTTTTAATTTGGATTTATAACTTGCTATGCTTCCAATTTCTTGTCACTAAACATATTTACTCACAACACCTTTTAATAATTTTATACGTCGTTTCCTTTGCTTCAATTAACGTATTATTGGTTGTTGCTACTGTTCCTCTTCCCCGTTATTTCAGCATGACTTCTCCACCCTTGTATTTCCTTTCCATACTTGTTTCTTATCTCATGGGATATCCTTGTCTATCCCATCCCACTACTAACATAACAACCCCTAAGGACTTCCAAAAGTTAAAGTTGAAAACATGGGAAAAGAATATACAAAAACCTGAATTCTCTTGGATTAAAAAAAAACTTGATTTCTCTCTTCTTTTTGTAAGTACGGTGCCAGTCTAGCTTGCGCACACCTCAATTAATCACGCGGGATACCTGCAACCTCCTACTAGCACAGGTACCCTTGTCCACCAAGGTTTGAAGACATGGGAAGAAATCACTCAACTGTTTTTGCCTCCTTTGGATGTTTACTTAAACATGAGAACTTGGTTTCTCTCTTGATGTCACAATACCTTAATATGGCTTAGTTACTCAGTACTCACTTAAGTAGCACAAACCTAGATGTTGTCACCATGACGGACATAAGTGCATGAATTAAACAAGTGTCTTGCATCCATAGATATGAAATTCTTTATATAACCACAATCCTCTAGGAAAACACCGAAAGATAAAAGATGATGGATACATATAAACAATTTAAGATCAAAGCAAGGTCCATTCACATTCAGCAAAGGTTATTCTTTAAATTGAATTTTTATATGTCTAACCACTTCAACTGAGCATAAATATGAAATCATGTTCTTATGGTGTCTAGAAGAGTAATACAATTGCCCTAAACAGCTCAAATAATAACTAAAGAAAATTAGGTGAGCTGGATTGTTTTGGTATTATTTCAGTAAGGTAGTGACAATTGACACGCCTAAGCACAATTGATGTCACCTAAAACTTAAAGCCTCATTAGCTCGAGTACAGAGTAATTTTTCCTATTTTGCTCAGGCATATATAGCCTAAACTGTGGAGGTATTTTTGACACGGGAAATAAAATTTCGTTCACAATCCAGGTTTTCTAAAATGAAAGAATTAGAGAAGGCGCCTACTGCACCTATTATAGGTTTTCTAAAGAAGCAAGAAATCCCCAAGGACCAGTGGCGCATGGTTCTAAACTCAATAGATAATGGACCAGTCCCTCTACCTTTCTCCACTCAAATACCTAACTTATGTCTGCAGCAGGCTTTGAACCTACTGCACATACTGTAGTTCTTCGATGAAGTTTTATATATGATATTCTTATCATCTTTTAAAATTACCTGCTCAAACTAGTTCCCGCAATGAGGTCTTTGAATTTAATCTCTACCTCACCACATCAAGTCATTACATTTGAACACACAGAAAATGCAGGTCCACCTGCAGGCATATCTGATATTGATTAATAAGCAGAAACCATAACCACTCTCAGCCCCTAAACATTGACCCCTGGAGCACGCAGCTAGTCTCAAACAAAAACCCAGTGTATATGATATCCAGTGTTAATGCCGATGGAATGCAATAAGGTCTATGAAAGATCTTAAAAGTAATTCAACGTGATATACCTTGTACACAACCTGGAGTGAAGTAGCCACAGAGACTATCATAGGTCACCTTTCCCAGTAATAGTTTGGAGGGACATTTAATTTAGAAGGGAAGAACATAGGTGCAGGAATAAACAGTGTTATTTTCTCAGGATGAGGTCCCTCATACTTTCTGACAAATGGTATAAAACTCAATTGTCTTCAACTATAGGATAAGCCATGGAAGATTAGAAGGCTGAAAAAGCCAAGAAGTGAAAGAGTTTTGCTTTCAGCGCCATCTCAAGGCTGGCTACTATGTCAAGATGTTCTACTACACCCAATGTGAAATGATGCACATCATCTATTGTATCTCAAACAATAAATTACAATACCTGCTTCTTTTTTTGAAAAGATACAAAGTTTATCAGTTTTAAATTACGATGTAACTGCTTCAGCTGAGAACTTCTTGAGATGTTAAGGAACAAACGCATCACCTCAAATGCAAAGCAGCCTCCAAGCTCTAAATCTTTCTTCAAATTTTGATAAGACCTCCAAGTCTAGTATGTCACTCAATGAGAGTGATGATCTTTCAGGTTCAGGTGTGTCATACTTGGGTATCAGATTACAACGAATATTCAGTTATTAATGTCAAACTGTGATCTCTTTACATCTTTCATTGTAGTTTACCTGCCCCATTCTGAGCTTAGGACTCCCTTACCTCATGCACAATAGAAAATTATGCTTCCATTGCAGATTTGCAAATACAGAATATAACATTCAATTACTTTCTTTAGTTCAACGAGAACTCAGAACCACTGCAAAAATGTTATTAGGTGATGTTTTACTAAAATAGGTAGAACAATTAACCATCAGCGAACTCCTAACTGTGCATAAAACTTGAATTAGTCTCTGATGTCAACATATAATAACATTTGTAAGACATAGATTTAACACTTATTCCCCTTGTTGAGATAATTGGCTACTAAATCTTTAGCATTTATGCACATCATTTTTTATCAACTAACAAATAAAACTATATCCCGGTGATGACTAACCTTGCATATTGGACGGTGGGGATCACGCAGATTAACCAACAGATTGTCGCTTTTCAAGTCAAAGTGCACTATATTCTTCCCATGAAGATACTCCATTCCAAATGCAACATCCATGGCAATCACGAGGCGTTTCCTCTTATCCAGATTTCTGAAGACAGTACGTGATGCATTTAGTCATCCCATTTTTTATGTGTACCACCACAAATAGTATACAATTTTATCGTATGCAGAAGAGTACTATAAGTGCTCAAACTGATCCCACAAAATCAAGGTGAATGTCATGAAAGAAACCTACTCATCCACTAAGAAACTACAGGAACCACCCTACCCTCATGGCACACTTGAAAAAACCCATCTGAAAGTGATGTGACCTTTAACCTACCATTGCCCTATAATTGCAAGAAGACATGAATTTATACCACCAAGTTATTTAATGACTAAAACCATAGCAGAGGTCAACCCTAAAGCAAGTTTAACCCAAAATTCAGTGGTATAAAAAAAAAGCAAATTAAGTAACTATGAATTAGGATTCTATTACAAATATCTTCATATGGAAGTAAAGATTGCATTACCAATAAACAGTAACTCCATTTAATCCATGCAAGCAGAAAGAATAACAAAAAGAAAGGTCACCTCTCATTCTTTTGTAAAGCATTTCTCAAGGACCCGTTAACCATATATTCTGTAACAGTCGCCACCGAGCCACCTGGACCATCTAGCACAACACCATAGAAGGCAACAACGTTTGGATGGTGCAAGTCTGCAAGTTTGATGGCTTCATTCCAGAAATCATCCCTCTAAATGAAAAAGATAAGCACAGACATATTATAAACATGGATAAAGGACGCAAAGATCTTGGTAAATTAGTTAAATTATCAGGTGTAAGGATAAAGACGAGAGACAGTAAGAATTTGAAAGGAGGAGGAAAAAGATACCAACCATACGCTCTTGTTCTGAAGCTTTCCCAGCGAAACACCTGTCATTAATCCTTTTAATTGCAACATCAGTACCCCTCCACTTTCCATGATAAACAGTGCCAAATGTACCAGAACCCAATTCTCGAATCTCCTCGAGGTCATCATTCTTTATAATCTATTCACAAGAATGCACTTTCAAAACATGGGAAAATGAAAAAATTGCTAGGTGGCGGTGGCGGTGACAGTGACAGTAAAAGATAAGTTCACTTTTCCATTTAGGTAAAACAAATTATGGGAATTGTACTGGACTAGAAATGTCGAACCTGCAAGCGTCCAATGCCACCTGATACAGGGAACCCAAAATTTGCTCTCTCTGGAAATTTAGTTTTAGTTTCCTGAACAGAGATTACTTCTGATTAGCAATACTGGCAAAGAAAAGATACAAGAAACTGATTCTAAACAACTTGCATAGCAGCAGCTGTTGTTTTGTGTGAGAGAATTTAAGACCTCAAATTTATCCTTGGGGTCCTTTCCAGCGTTAGTGCTTTCAAATTCAACATTCTGTTGACTTGAAGATGGGGACCCACTCCTCCCATGTGAGGACAGGTCAGCATTAGATGGAGTTGATGACTGAAGAACAGAAGCAGCGACACCCTCAGCAACAGCCTGAAGTTCTTGCTTGATCATTTCCTCCTCTGAGCCTTCAATAGCAAATAGGAAAGGAAAACGTTAGGACGGCAAGTATATAAGATAACCTACCAATACTGAATTTTCCAGAAAAATCGAAGCTTCTCACCTTTCTTGGACCATGATTGATCTGAACTGTAATCTGTATTACCAGAGGGAAGGGAAGCTCCATCCTCCAACCGAATTTGTGTTTGTAATCCACCATTAGTAGTAGTTGGCAACTCACTGGTATTGCCAAAACGATTCTCGCCAGAATAATCCTTGGTGCCAACAGCTTCCTTTTTTAGCTGAAGTTTACTAGGTTTAGGAGGAGGGAAATGAGAATCATGATGTAAATTCCAAGGATCCTGGTTGCTATATAAAGAATTTGAATTCTCCTGTACACATGGTGAGGTACCATCGAGTATGGTCATTTCCGCAGTAGTAGGACTCACCATTGGCTGGAAATGTTGAACCCCATCTTTCTGTTCAGCAATAGCTGGAGTTCTTTCTGTTGCATGGGCAGAGAGGGCAGTTAGATGGGGAGAGACTTCACTGGGTATCAAGTGATTAACCCCATAGTTTGGTTGCGCATGCACACCCGGATTTGTCATAACAGAATGCTGAGAGACTTCATACCCTTCTGCAGTCTGAATGTTGGGCAAGAAAGGATTCCCATGTGAAGAAACAGGTATTTCATTTGGATTCACGTTACTTGTAACCAAACCTGGATATCCCTCCCTCCCACCAAACTGTTGTACTCTGTTATTCAAGATGTCTTCCCTTCTAAAATTATCAACAGCTGGCTTACTCTGCTCATTATTTGCTAAAATTTCAGCGGGGTACATCAGGAGATTTTCCATCCTACCCTCAATTTGTCTCAAATGGTTGCAAGCCGTAACAGATTCTATATTATCTTCTTTCGGAAGCATGGTAGGTGCAGTTCCACAATAATTCTTGGGAGATTCACCACTTAAGTTATCCAGTGTTTGACAAGGCACACTGCCAACTTTAAGTAAATCACTAGTGACTGGTTTATTCGCAGCAACTTCCTGTTTAACCTGATACTGTGATGGAACCAGAAGCTGTTCAGTGGCATTACCATGGCATGGTTGAGGAACAGCTCCAACAAAAACTCTATAAGGTGGTTGCACCGTACCTGTTAACCCGATCATACCTTGGGGGGGAACTGACACCTTTGGGTGCTCTGCAAACTCAGGCTGTTGGAGGCTTCTATCATATTCATACTTTTTATCAACAGTTTGTGAGACTCCAATTACCTCACCTTGACCTTTTCCAACTCCAAGATCTATCTGACCCCCAGTTCTTTGCCCAACAGCAGCTCCCTGCTGTTCAATAGCTGGCTCACCCAGGGTTCCAGTTGTAACAGCTCGGTAAATAGGCCGCCCCATCTCATCCAACCGAAGGCTATGATACACCGGATTAAAGTCAGATACTGCGCTTGCAGGACTCTCTCTTTGCTCTTGCACTACTGTATCTGAATGTGCATGAGGCAGCGATTTTTGACACATTAGACAGTCATCAAACCTGGGTAATGCCTCAGAACCAGTAACCAGTGGTTGAGGCACCTGGCCTTCAGAAAGTGGCATCTGCTGTGTTTGTGGAATATGGTGCCATCCATAAGCTCCTCCAAGACCTGCAGGAGGGGCGTGATGCTGATAAGCATTGTACCCTTGGTCAACAGGAATCTGCACAACTCTCTGCCCCAATGTGCCTTCTGCAGGATAATGTTCTAACCTAAAATGTTGGGGCTGAATCTGTGAGGCAACCAGATTCTGATTCATACTGACATGACCAGAAGGAGCCATTGTCATGTGAAGAGCAGGGACAAACTGCTGAGTTGGACCACCAGAAATTATATGTTGCTGATTCAGTACTGGCCCAACAGTTCCCAAAAGCTGTCTTGGGAATCCCATTTGAGAAGGGATCTGAACATACTCTGTACGGTTTACTGTCTCCCTCTGAGGATCCACATAAGCTGGGAAATATGTAGTCCCTTGATAAGTCACTCCTGTTTGCTGCATATCATAACCCATTTGTTGCTGCTGTGCAGTGACAGGCACAGTTTTCTCTAACCCATGCTCCAACTGAGCAGATAAGGTTGGCACAGACCCAGGAACAACTAATGGAATGGTCATTGGAGAGACAGAAGCATCAGCATGAGTTGCAGGATTTGCATCTGTAGACACCAATCTGTAAGAAGGTTCTTGAGAGGTAGCAGAAGTCCCACTAGGTGATAGCGTGTCAAAAGAAGGTACAGCTCTAAGCTCCCCCTGACCATGACCTAAGACATCCACAGCTTCAGCGCCACTAAATTCTGAGTTCTGGGTGGAACCAGCACTAGCGTTACTCTCTTTCCTAGTAAGGCCAATACCACTAACTCCATTACTAATCCCATTCACTGCCTCGACATACCTCTGTCCACTATCTTGCAGATCTCCAAATTGCGCCAAACCGGATGATTCCACCTCAGAAGCCGAAAACAGAAACACCCTTAATTTAGCTGACCCATCGGACGCTCTTTCAACCAACTTTTCATACTCGTCCATCATATTTTCCAGATCTTCTGGACAAGAAACAGACACGAGTGCATCAAGATCCTCATCAGGCAACTGGTACTTAATCGTCACATCCTGCCCACAAGTATCTACCATTTTGCGTACCAGTTCAGCAAAACTCACATCCCTCCTAACACTAATAATCCTAGTCTGTCCACCCACATATCTCAATGCCCCATCACTCGGCCTCGGGATTATCCTCCCTCCAAAACTACACAAAAACTTAACTTTCCTCCCTGACACCGAACCATCACCACCATCATCACTAGCACGCTCAGACACATTACTACCAACCCGCGCCCCAGAATGCAAATTCTGCGACGACCCAGTACCTGAATTCATAAAACCAACATTCACAACACCCGGTGGCTGTGAAGCCACAACCTGTGGGACCCATCCAGCCGCCCCTGGACCAGCATTGGTATAACCTAAACCTACAAACCCGGCATCCGTTACAGTAGTAGGGTAATAAACCCCCTGTATAGTTCCAGGACTGCCTCCAACATCCCGGGTCAGGTTACCATAAAACCCCTCAACTGCTCTACCAGATGTAGTCACAGAAGCAATACCTGATTCTTCGGGCACTGTCCTAACAATGTTCAACGGCCTCAAATCTTTGGGTATTGAATTTTGATCAAAAGCCATAATCTGTACAAATCAAAATTGGATTTTTTTTTTTCTAAACCTAAAATTGCTATTTTTGTTTTTTAGGTTTTACCCTTCTCTACATTTCAGCTACTACAAAAACCAAGAAAACTCAATACTACGAAACTCCAATAAAACCCTAATGGGGTTCACCCAAATACAAGCAAATCAAAAGGGTTACTCAAGAAACATGAGTTTTCAGTAACCAACAACAACAAACTGAAAATTACCTCAAAAAAACGCACCGACCCAGCAAGAAAGTGATGAAAACATGAACAAAAACAGCACTTTCTTGCTTATCTCTGTATTTCTGTAGCTGATATGCCCAAAAGATACAATTTTTTTTATTTTTTTCTCATTTTTTTGAGAGATTTTGCAGGGAAAATATGTGCAGGGAAAAGGGTCGCTATCAAAATCTAGAGATGGAAGAAGAAGATGCCTTAATTTTTGATTTCTTGAAGAAAAAAATAAATTGCAGAAAATTAAAAAATATATTAATTTTTCTTATAAAAGAAATTGAAATGAGAAAGAGAAAAGTGATATATGGGGGAAAAGCCACGTGGAAGAGTTCATGCAGAAGAGTTTGTAATTTTGAAAATTTAGTCAATTTGGTGAAATAATTTAAATAGCAATTATTTAAAGAAAAAAAGTTGAAAGGAACATTTTAATAATCCAATTTTAGATAATCCTATTAATGGAACTTTATTAGAAAAAGATATGTATTTATATTTTGGAGTGTGAATGAGGTGATGAAATATATGAGACAGACGTGAAAGTGAAACCTGACATGGAGGTCGAGAAATAGTTTCAAGTATTTTGAGGCTTTTAATTTAGGGAAGTAGGGATATCGATGAAGATGTCATAAAACGAATCATTTGATTTTAAAAGTGAATTATATTAAGTGATGGTTAGACGAACATTATTGTATGCGGTGGAGTGTTGATCAATAACTCTCGAGTTCAAAAAGGTGCAAGTTATGGATATGGGGTTGCTGAAATAGATGTGAAGGCGTATTAGAAGCGACAAGATTAGGCACGAGGATGTCCGAGTAAAAGTGAGAGAGACAAGCACTGAAGGAAGGGAAATTGATACGATTTGATAATGTGAAGAGGAGATGTGCAAGTGCTCTAGTAAATAACACATTTTATATGCAACGTAGTAGAGCGCATCAATCAATGAAATTGCTTTGTTTGGACCTATAGTACATCAATGGATAAAAGTGTTTTATTTGGATATATTGTTACGTGAACCGACTGTAATCCTGCTGTGATTTGCGAGATTCCATAAAGACTGATTGACGTATTTAATTTTTCTTTCTTTCAACACGATTTCAAGTCACTGATTCCCAACTTTATTAATAAAAGCTCCAGTTGGCATGACGTTATATGAGAAGTAATTAGTACCGAATATGTAATGATTTTAAATATTCTTGTCGGTGATTCTTCGAAGATGATTTACCTTTAGATACTCTACTCAACTCATTCTTTAATATTATTCTGAATTCTAATATCATGTATCTTTATTTTAGCAATCATGTCGTGTTCACAATAATTTTCCCCAATTTTTGTATAGTTTTGAAATTATAATAAGATTGGTAAACATAAGTCTCGCATGTATATTGTTTATATATGAATAAAACTTATCTAGATCGAGTTTTTAAAAAAAATTGTAGAAGTTCATAATCATACTATTTTTGGAAGCATAAATTGTTTCTTCATTGGATGCAAATGACTTTGACATTATTTTAATATTTCTGTTGTATATTTATAAAATATAATGACAATGCGATGATTGTGTTAATCAAACATTTACTAATGTCAAAATGACAAGATTCACTTTGTGACAACATAATCTAATTAAAAAAACAAATCTAAGTCAAATGATTAAACAATTAAGTAAATAATTTTTGGCACATACTAATTAATTAATTAGAGGTGGTATTGGGGCACATGCCTAGCTTAATTTTTTAAATAAAATAATGATAGGGTAGAAGTATAAATTAAAAAGGTTTGAATTTTTCACACTAAGAAAAAAAAAATTGTTGATATTGCCCACTTTTGATTTCTTTACGTATGATTATTCGATAAAACAATTTACGCATAGTTATTGAGTCATATACCTAAAGATCAAACTTAAAATTTATCGAGAAAGAACAAAAAGTGTTATTCTTTCTTAAAACAAAATAGAGTACCTAAAAGAAACACATTTTTTCACGAAAAAAATAAAATAATAATTCATGCTTAATTAATAAATTTTAATTGACACAAGAAATCCACGTAATATCTCCCCAAAATATAATGAATTAATAATTTTTCAGTTTCATTAGGTATAAAGTCTTTTTCTTGTTTGAGTACAAGTCAAAACGTACTTAAATTAATATCCCTTACTCTAATGATACTTTTTTTTTATAAAAAATAATAATTAAATTTTCCTAATAAATAATTTAATCATATTTGAATTTCTTACACTAAGAGTGTTATATAATAAGTTATGTATTATATAACTTATTATAGTTAACTAATCCACTTGAATAAGCTGAGCAAACATATTGCTTTTGGGGCAAGAAATAAGTAAATTAATTTTTAATGCTTCTTAGTTTGATGAGTTTTTGTCGTGTGGTAGTATTTTTCCTAATATTTGTGTCAACTTTCCCTCGATCCGTTATCTATTTGGAAGTCTGATTAATTTAAATATATATTATATTAGGATTATTACAAGAAAAAAATAATTTTTAGTAAGATTATTAGTTTTACTTTTAAAGCTTAATTAACTCGATTATTTTTAAAGTATTATTCATTTTACAACATCTAAATAACTTATAATTAGGTTTTGAATTATTACATTATGGGCGTCACCTTATTATAATATGAGAAGAAAGATTTTCAATTTATAAATGTTCAGACTTTTTTTCCTAATAAGAAAGTTAAATATGAGAAATTTATATTTCTTTTTATGAAAAATAAAAATATTTATAATAATTGCCTTTTTCTTTATAAAAAAACCTCAATAATTAGGTGAAAAAATCTAACAGTTTTATAATAATTTAAATTTTAAGTGTTAGATATTTTAAAACAATTGTAATTGTTACTATATTGTCATTGTATACTTTTTGAAAACTTATATATATTAAAAGCGTTATCTTCGAAACTAAGTTTTTTTATAATATGTGAACTTAACTTTAATCAAATCTTAATATAAATATATCTTAATGTCCAACCAAGCAAACTCCACTTTGGAAAAGGTCACCTTACATTTTTATTTTTATTTTTTTTAAAAAAAAAAAGTGCAACTAATTGGAGACAAAAAGAAATCACATTTTGTGGGAAGAAGAAAAAAAACAGCTAAAATTATGAAATGATGGAATCTTATGGAGAAGGCACTTAGTATTTGTTAAATCGTGATAAAATGGATAAGATAAATTCGTTTTAATCAAATTTTAAGTTTATATTCTAAATTATTGTTAGTTTTGATAGAAAATATTCTCTTAATGAAGTCTCAAAACGGACACCAATCATCAATAATAAATTAAAGTAAAGAAAAAAAAACATTAAAATATAGACTTGGAGTTAGGAGTAATGTGATCTAACCGTTAATAAATGAAAATAAAATATAGAATTCAAACGTCAATAAAAATAATTTTTTTAAAAAAACAAAATTATTTGATACTTATGTTGAATAGCAAGATGTAAGTAAGTTAATTCGAAATCTAATATTATTAGAAAAAATGATAATACATATGAACAAACTAAAACTTAAAATCATCAGTTCGATAGAGTTTAATAATTTTGACTCGTATTTTAAATATAAAAATAATTTATTCAAAACATAATAAATAAAAATTATTGTAAAAAAATATTTCTTCCATCTCAAAATAATTATCGTATTTTTTATAAATTATATGCAAGTGGACATTTCAAAGATTATAAAACTATAAATAAACCAATTAATACTCTAGTTTTAATCGATTTATTCCTTTTTAACTATTTTTGTTTTCTTCATTGTTTTGAATTAAAAGAGTAATCTAGAAAAGTGTTTTATACTTTTGTTGGTTAAATAATTTGGTAAAAACTCAAAAGAAAAAAAAAACATTTGGATTTCCAAAAAGTTCCAATCTCTTGAAAGGAAAAGAAAGTTCCAAGAATGTCTTTCTGTTTTTATTTATTTAATATGAATGTCTCTCTAAATTTAAATTCGTACCACATAAAATTTATTAAATAAAAGGATTGCTCTTTATCAAAAAAAAAAATTATACTAAAACTCAAACTCGATAAATTTAATTAAAAATATAAAAATTCATCTCATCAAAATTCTCTTTTGCTCGTATTTTGAAGGATTCAAGAAGCTTCAAACCTATAAAAGAAAAACATGTACAATAAACAAATACAAAATAAGTGCAAATGTTTTTTGTTTTTGGGAAAACGACATTTTTGCTCCCTGTGTTAAAACTATATTCTTATTTTAGTCCTCGTGTTATCTAACTTAGCATTGTTAACCTTCAATTATATCAAGTAAGTGATTTTAGTCCTTCAACTTACAGATTCAAAAAAAATTAACAGAGAGTTCACTGCTAAAAGGGATAGTTTGGGTATTTCCTTTTTAATTTTCTCTCTTTGAAGAATAAGCTAAGTCTTTCCTGTCTCTATCTAGAAGAACAAGCCCGTCGATTTGAGCTACAATTTCAAGAACCAACTTGATAGGCATTAACCTCCCTCTCACACCGACGAACGATAAATTATGCAACAAATGATTTTTTTTTAAAAAAAATCTGTTTTCTCAAGCAATTACTTTAAAATATCTGAATTAGCCCTTTTAGCAGTGAACTCTCTGTTAATTTTTCTGATATGCTAGTTGAAGGATTAAAATCACTCACTTGATATAATTAAAGGTTAATAGTGCTAAGTTAAATAACACGAGGACTAAAATAAGAAATTAGCCTTAACATAGAGACTAAAAGTGTTTTGGATATGGCACATATTTCTATATTATTATTTTTGTTTTATTTTTCACTTTAAAATGAAAAATGATGGGATGGTTTCTTTCTATGAATTTTTAACAAATTGGTTATGCAAATTTAAGATTTTGAGGTATTTTTCGTTTTGTAGCTGAAAATTATTTGTTAACTATTATATGTGGTCATTTAGTGGAAATTGAGGATTTTGCTTTCATTAGATATAATTAAGTTTGGTTAGTGATGTAAATTTTATCTTTCATTAATTTATAATCAAGTTTGGCTTCACAACTTTGAAATCATTGGATTATAAGTAATTTATATAGTTGAAAAAATTAGGATGGTAGTCTGGAATTTTATTCGATTAAATTACTTTATTCGAAGAATTAAAATAAATAAATCAATTAGAATATGAGAAAATATATAGATGCACAAAATTGATAAGAAATTATATAACAGTTCATTTTACATACCGATTTAATTTAGCTGATGAATTATTAAAAAAAAGGTATAACTATTGACTTATCTTATGGATATATCAAATTCTAAGGATCGAGATAAGTAATTCCATCGTAATAGAAAAGAAGTCTAGATTTTGTTAGATTAATAAAGAACCTTATTATTATTTTTATTCAAATCTTAATATTAGAAAATTGTTGAGTGACAAGTGGATTAGTAGATAGACCATAAATAATAATTTATTTAAATTTATTTCCTTTATTTGTATAAATTTTGGGTATTAAAATGGACCCTATTTTATTTTATTTTTTTGTCTGGTTGTTGGGAATCTTAGTGATTAAGTGATAATTGTAAGGTGAAAGTCCCACATATACAATTTGTCATTTTCATGTTGATTTTTGAAAGAGATTGTTTATAAATTAAAATTCAAATTTGTTTTCTAAAGGGACCCATGATATCAACATATTCTTTAGTTGAAGAGAATAAATTATAGTAACATTAAATTAAGAAAAAGAAATCGTGTTAGATTTGATTTCAAGTCGCTTTTATATATTCACAGTATAATTTGTGAATAAAGTGAAATGACCTTTATTAGGTTTAATTGTGGCTTCACTCCAATTACACTTCTTGTGAAATGATGAGATCCTCGAGTAAACTATGAAACTACAGTTATCGAAGAAGACTTAACTAAAGTGTTTTCATTAAATGATGCACGTGAGTTGAACACCTCTCCAGCCAGGGGCAGAGGCAGTGTATAATGAGGAAGATCCGAACCCGCTCGACGAAAAAATACTACTATTTATACATGGTTAAAATTATTTTTTAGGTATGTATAATAAATGTCGAACCCTCTACCACTAGTTTGTATGTTTACTTCTCATATTTTGAACCCCTTAATTAAAATTTCTGGCTCCGCCATTGTCTCGAGCTCTCCAGTTATATAATAAAGAAGATTAGTTATTCTTTTTCTCGGAGACAAAGTCGTCCCGTCCCTTATACCAATCGGACCTCAATTCGTGATCCTTCACCAATATGTTACGAAGCTTTAATCTTTGGCTAGTCATCAATACTACTTGATTTATAAAGACGAATATCTAGACAAGAAAAAGCGCAGGACAACTAATGTGACTCGATATAGTTACTCCTATAAATTAAAATTAATTGATCATGTAACATACTTAAGTAAAAATGATACATTCAAATTTTCATTTGATATACATTCATTAAAAATTTTGAAATGATTAAAGCTAGATAAAGAAACTTAGAACAAAATCACACAAAGGGCCTCTAGCAGCCCAAATTTATGGGCTTGTGACAGCCCATGCTGAAATTTTAGGAAAATTGCAGAAATTTTCACAGATAAACTATTTTTGGACAATTATTTCGTATTTTTTAAAAATAATTTATAAACCTTTTAGACTACGATATAAAAATCTCTTTTGGTTAAATTTGAAACTCATAAGAAAATATTAAACCACGATAAAAAAAATCAAGGGTTTAATCGTAAAATAATGAGGTAAATGTATTTTCATGCATTAGTGTATATTTGATATTCGATAATATGTACAACTAATATACACATTAATTATTCATTGCATACTGACAATTCATGTGAAATTCTTCATTGTGTGTTTCAGACTGCAAAAATAAAAAGTGTCATAAATCTTTTTTTCTATATAATTATTTGTTATTTGAAATTTAATGTCTCATTTAATTATGAGTTGAACCTAGCACAAATATGTCTTTGCTTTAAATTTTGATGAATTTAATATTTAAATTTTTATCATGTGATAGATATTGTACTTTTTACTGGTTAAAAAACTAATATTTATAACTATCTTATTAATATTTTTCATATATATACATATTTTATGTAAAAAATGTTATATTCGATTAAACATGTAGTTTTGCAGCTTCAGATTTTATCTGATATTATTATTGATCGAAAGAAGATATTTATATATAAAATTTATTAAGATTGTAAACATCTTTAAAAAAATTTATAATTCAATTCAAAATTTTAATTAACGATACGTAGAAAAAACTCGAAACTTTTGATTAAAAACTTCATACTATCCTATCATAAGTCTGAGTTGTGGGGTAGGCCTAATGAGCTATGGGCCTTTGGGTATGTTCCACTGAATGTTTCTAGTTTCTACTTGCCCACTAAACTTGAATAGGCCCACTTATCCTGAAGGTAAACTATATCAGAATCGTTTATGTGGACTAAGTTGAGATATTTTAAGATAATGTGTTTGATTATTTAATATTTTCAATAAAATACGATATAAATTTTCTCATAATATTATTATGAATATATTATCTTATCTCATCAAACTTAAAATTATTTTATTTTATTTATTAAATGGGATAATTAATCTCAAAAGTATAATTTAAAAATAATTTAATTTGCAAATAAAACGATCTCTTGAGTTCTAGCTTCAAAAAGCAAAATCATGTTAGTGCTTGTGGAAGGAAGGTAGGGTTTCTCAACATTTCATTGTCCCTTTGCTTTGGAGGCGGAACCAGGTAAGAGGTCGAGTCTAAAAGAATTTTGTGAAAAATTACACTGTTGATACATAGTTAGTATTATATTTTATATATAAATATTAAATATTGAATTCTCTTCGACTTATTTTTTTTTAAAAAATAAAAATAAAAATAAAATAATACTCCCTCCCTAAGAGCTCTCATCTTTTTGCTACCTTGATGACTCGAATTCACACCTTAGAATTGGAAGTGAGGGGTGTTAATTACCATCCAAGTGAGAGTTTGATTCTGACCTTTTTAGTGTTCTGTATTTATAAGAAAATGTCTGAATATCAAGTATCGCACCGAAATACATAATTACAAATACAATTCATATATATTACTTAATATAATACCAACAAATTTATAACTTAGTATTTGCAAAACAAATTATTTAGACATTGAAACTTTGATTACATTATCTTTGACGAAAATGTCCTTTTTATGTAATTAATTCACAAAAAAAATTACTTATACTTCCTTTTGAATAATTTCACATGTTTAAGGTATTATTGTGATACAAATGAATTGAATAAATTATAATTACCAATTTATTATACCAAAAAATATCAAAATAAAATTTTAAAATATCAAAACATAGTGAATTTATATTATATAAATAATGACAAAAGGACTGGATAATAAATAGTAAAAGTGAAGTGAAACACTTTGAACAATTGCACATGAATTTGATGTTACTATTATTCTTGGCCAAATAAGCAAATGCCATGAGCTATTGTCCATTCAATTTGCAATATTCTTCCTACTATTTACAACCTCGATATCGTATCCTATGCTTCTCTATTGTCTTATTAGCGATGATCGATTAATTTAAATATCATAAGTTTTATTAATAATTATATGTTTAATATTTTAATGACGATGCATATGATTAAAATTGAATAGTAGTAAATTTCATTTAGACATTCAAACTGTGACATGTTTTAATCGAATATCAATCTGAATATATAATGAAGTGTTTATATTCGACGCTTATGTCTAAATTTTTTATTTTTCACTTCTTTTTATTATATACATCTGAATCAATTGTAAGACATAAAGTTTTACAACTAACAAACACTAAAGAAAATGTTTGCAAATAGTTGTAACTTTGTAAGGTGATGTCATGTTTTGTTGAATAATAAAACAAAAACTTCAAAGCACAAAAGAGGGAAAATGCATGCACCAAATTTGTTCTAGCTTGCCAACGTATGTTTTAGATGAATTCATACTGATTTTCAGTAGACATTTTTTAATCATATTTTGTTTGGTTGTGTGAACAAGCGTAACATATTCAGTATAATCTCGTAATAAATGGGCTATGAAAAGGATGAGATATACGAAGACCTTACTTTTATAGTATATATCATATATTTTGTGAGACGTAGAGAGATTATTTTTGATAAACCACCAACTTAAGAAAAGTAATTTTAAAGACAAATTCGACAAATACGATATGACGTAAAGAACTAAAGTTGTTTTAACTTACCAACGTACGTTTAAAATGAAATCATGCTAGTCAATAGTCATACTGATTTTGGTAGATAGTCTTTTATCATATTTTGTTTGGTTGTGTGATCCGACATATACACACACATAACATATTCAGTATGATCTTATGCGTGAAGTATGAAAAGGACGGGATACTAGAAGAGTAGAAAGATTATTTTTATAAATCTTCGACTTAAAGAAAAATAATTTTTGATATATTTGATAAATACAAGAGTAAAAGACATGACAAATACCAATTTCATCGAATATACTAAAATGATGGATTATCATGATGTTGACTCATGCCCCACATCATCACTAAAGCTATATTCTTGTTAAAACATATTATTTCTTGTTATAATAAATATACTCTAGTACTTTTTGCATAAAGATAAACAATTGTGAGTTCTAAATTTATCTTTTTTGAATTATGTTTACATGATAAATAAAATTTATTAATTCGATTAATTGAGACACATGTCGCATAATGTTCATTTAAGAAGGCGAAGTACAAGGATATCTTTCATTTAATGTGTATTTCTGATTAATCTCATTTTTCAATTATTCAACCTTGTGTCTTTCTTTATAAGGTTTTAATTAAGATATGTAAATTACACTAATTCAAACGTAAAAATATAATATTTTGAAATTTTGAGCTGAAATTTGAATTCGATACTTGCAACAATACATTCAGTGTAATTTAATAAGTTTGTGGGGGTGGGGGTGGGGGGGGTGGGGGTGTACATAAAGTTACTTTTACAATGTGATATTAGAAATATTATTTCAATAGACCCTCGACTCTAATATATATAAAAAAACAAATACAGTCGTAAAGAAATCATGTTTAAAACAATTAAGAAGAGGACAAGTGACAACAATATATAGTACAATAACGAAGCAAAGAAAAAACTATGTAATACTAAAATTACAAAACGAGATTCTTGAAAAGTAACACTAATAAGGAAACTAGACAACTCTCGACCTCCTGACCTAATAACCTTCTGTTTAAATTCTCGATATTTATATCTTCCTATCTAGGTCATGTCTTCGATAGAATGTAACCTCCAAAAAACCCTAACTGAAATAAAACTCATCTTATAGAGTCTAACAAAATTTCGATATCTACGAAAGAATGGAACCAAACTTGCATTATTATTTATTATTTTCCATTTATGAGCCTTAGATATTTTCACCCTAAAGGATATTGGACATTGAGATATTGCAAAGGAATACATTTTGGCAAAACATTATACCATTAATATGCTTGTCTTGGGCCAGGAAAAGACATTAGTGAAAGTGACACAGAATTTCATCTTATATTCAAAAACTATATAATAATGTTACTCTATATATACTTTGGCAACTTTTATTATTTGTTTGTTCTTACTTTTATAATAGTAAAAAGAAGATGCAGTAAAATTGAAGAGGAAAACACATATACCCTTTGATGTTGACTAGGGACCAACTTGAATTAGCACTAAACCAAATTGTCAATTCAATTATATACGTAGAAAAATAAGGTTTCGATAATAGTAACAACAAAAATAGTGTGATTTTATTAATAGAGTCTGAAAAAAATAAAATATATATAAGTCTTATACTTATTTGTCTGAGGACTAAAAAATTGTTTACGATAGACCTTCATCTCAAAAGAGAAGGATCAAAACTAAGGTCTCAAATCTCAATAGACTTGAAATTTACCATGAATTTAATTGGTGGCCAGTCAATTTTCATATTTTCAATTTCACTTTTTTAAATAGTAGTATTGTTTATCATTAAAAGAATAATAAGTTGATTTTTCGAGTACTTGCTACCTCATCAAAACATGTATAGGGAAACTCTCCTCATAAAAGATTAGGCAAATCGACAGAAATTACTTAGTATTGTTATCACAATTAAAATTGAATTTAAAACTTTCACGTCTTTTTATATTTCATTGATCATTACGTTACACACTTACATCTAGTAATCATACCTTTATTATAAGAGAAATTCCTAATTTGAAGCATTTTCTCTCTAATAATTCTTATGTAAACAATAATTAGTCCAATCAGTAATTATCGAACATATAAAATGGTGTATGAAACTATTTTTTGTAGTGTTTTTCATTAACCTGTGTTAAGAAATATATCAAAAAAAGATATTTTAGCATTATGAGGGTTATGAATATAAAAGTAGAATTTCCATAGGCTTCCATGTTTGTGAGATCTATGAAACTTTTTAGCCTTGGGACCAAGGTAGAAATGAAAGAATCTTGTTTATATTTACTCATATTATTTTATTTTATCGTAATTTCATTAATTTTTAAAATTTTAATTAATTTAATATTTTATATTTAGATATTTATAAATTACACAGAAAAATACTATAAGTTACATTCTTATTTATATTAATATAATTTAAAATATTAATTAAAATTTATGCAATTTAATTTTTGAAAATTAAAATATGACAAGTAAAAATAATCGAAACAGTACTAACTAAAAAGAGTAATTTAACCAAAAGTAAATATGGAAACTAGTGGCAAGTAAGTAACAAATATTTTTTCTTACTTTAATAATTGTAGTAGTTTATTACTTTACAATTCATTTTTACCAATGTACCAACCAACAACTAATTGAAAAAAATAATCAAAAGTGAGCAAGTTTTGAACATTCTAAGAACATATTTTATTATTCACTTAGTTTAAAAAAGAATGTCTCTATTTCTTTTTTAGTTAGTTTAAAAAAAAATATTCCTTTTTTTTTTTTTCAAAACTTTAACTTTAACTTTCTACGTGACCTGTTTAAGACCATAAGATTAAAGGGCGTTTTGATACATTTGATATGACTTCAATTTAAAACTATAAGATTAAAAAATCTTCTTTTTTTTCTTAAACTACATTTCAAAATAAACTAGATCATTTTTTTTTAAACGGAAGGAATATATAAAAAAGCAAGTCCTCACTAAAAAAGAATCTTTACCATCTTGATTTAATGAGCTACACACAAAGTGAAGTCTAATTAATCAAATTAGTAAATTTGAATAATAAATAAGTTTTTAGAAAAAAATTTGTCACTTAATCATGACTAATAACAAATTAAATTTTGCTCATATTTAATACTCCCTCCGTCCAGAAATAATTGTCAGGTATACTAAAAATAGATGTCCAAGATTAATTGTCAATTTAAACAATCAACAACTAATTAGCTCATTTTTTCCAATTCTACCCTTAATAAAGAGAAAGTGGGTGCTACTTCCTAATTAATTGACAATAATTGATCGTAGGGTTATATTAGTCAAATTACATATTATATTAAATTTTTCTTGAGGGATGTGTATTATCTAAACCTGACAATTATTTCTGGACGGAGGGAGTATTAACAAAAAAAATTACATTAATTCACGACTTGGTATTAAATATCAAAATAAATTTTATGTGTTAAAATCTTTAATTAACATTACTGGTTCTCGTAACATTTTGACAAGGGAATGATATTTAATAGTTTGTTTTTATCTATAGGAATAAGAAGATTAAGGGTAGTTCAATATTCACCATTTAAAAAAATTATGAGGGTGAATTTTCATTTTAACATTAAGATTAAGGGTAATTTAATATTCACTATTTAGAAATATCATGAGGGTGAGTTTCATTTTAATATCGTGAATGATCTTCATTTTTTTTTCTCTATAGTCTCAAAATTATAATTATATATATATATATATATATTATTCATTTATTTATAAATAAAATAAATATTTTATCAAATTCTAATCAACTTAAGTCTTTAATTTTTATCATTTTTTCAAGCTCAACACCTAAATTTTAGTGTATCACGAGTTTAAGTATTACTTAGCTAAATTACTTTATTTGTGTGCGTGATAAAAACTCTAGTATTGCTTAATAGAATTCACAGCATCTTTCAAGGTAGATTATTCATGTATTAGGTGTTTGTATAATGTATTAGGTGTTTGTATCTATCGAAATGCGTATATCTTCAATAAATTTATTACTTTCAAATCGAAAGAATAAAAGCATATTAAATACTTAGTAATTTACATTTTTATTTATATATCTCATGTACGTAGAGAAATTATTTACGATAAAACTATAAAATAAGAAAGTTATATTAAATACTTAGTAATTTTTTTTAATAGATTCAAAAGTTCCATTTATATACAAAATTAAGCTCAGTAAGTGTAAGCTTTTATCCCCTGTATTTGTACTAATTATATTTGCAGAAAAATAAAAACGACAAAAAAAATAATAAAACAAACAAAACCCTTACCAGTAACCACCGCCATTACTCATAAACAGCGGCAGCAATACCCAAATTCTTCACCGGCGGCGGAGGCGACGGAGGAAGTCTAGAAGAGAAATTGGTTGAAGGAGCTTCATCTTCGAAATTCAACGAGTAACTCAAAGGGTCATAACGGAACTCAGCAGATGAGTGTCGTTTATGGCGATTTCCGTTACCGTTACCGTTCCCGTTACTGATGAAATTGAAGATCGTACGGCACTTGTCTTTAATATCAGGCTTGATCCAGATCAGCGACGGGTTTTCATCGGAGGAAGACGATTGCCGTGACGGCGGAGGGTGGTAGCCGAGGGAGTGAAGTTGGGTTGCGGTGGTTGTGGTGGTGTTTCGGTGGGTGAAACAGTAGGAGAAACAGAGTGAATTTTTGAGTTTTTGTTTGAGAGATGGTGGAGAATTGGGTATGGTGAATTCGTCGTCCTCCATTGGAGAAACTGAGAAAGTGAGAGAAGCTTATGAGTGAGTGAGTGAGAGAAAACGTGAAGGAGTTTCTAATTTATATGGGGATTTTTCTAATATTATTTTGTCGGTTTTATTTATCTACTAAAAATATTGTTGATTTTTATTTGTTCATTATATTAAAGAAAAACTATCTAATAACACAAAATAATAACATATTGTTCCTTATTAATAGTTTCATACTATATTTCAAGTAAGATATACCTAGATACGAGAGAAGGACGGAGGCAAATGAGATAATATATGATCCTAGATATATGTGAATCACCTCGATAACATTGATATGGGAAATTCAATACATTTTAAAATACAAATATATAGGGAGAGAAAAGGAGCGAGTGAGGTATGAAAAAAGTGAATGAGAGAGTCAGATACATACAAATCTAATTGAATATCAAGTGAAAAATACATATATCTGAAAACAATATATATATATATATATATATATATATATATATATATATTTGAAATTCAAATTCTGATAAAATTCGTATTATAAAAACTCGCAAAGAAAAATAATTTTCTCCTAAACTAATAGAATATTTATATTGTGTAGTCTTATATCAAAAGTCGATTACAATTTTTACTTGTTTCAAATTGGGAAATTAAGAGACTAAACTATTTTACTTTTATCTAAAATTAGTTATCAATAGCTCATCTTACGAACGACTTCAATAACATAATTTTATATCAATAATGAATTTAAGTCCTAGTTATAGAATGTATTACTAGTCATAGATAATATAGCAAAATATTAAGCAAAGCAATTAGTTATACTTCAATTTTGTTCAATTAAGACACAAATTTATTTCAAATACTTTTCATTTCATTTGAATCAATATAAGTAAAAATTATATATTTTTAAAAAATATTCCAAAATAATGTCCATATTTAATAAATATACTAAAATTTTAAAAACGAGCTAGAAAACAAAGTTATAAATTGTTCATACTAAAATATACAATAGGCCAAACAAATATGACGTGTCAATCTTTACAGTTACAAAATAAATTTGTCTACATTAATTTTTAACACGATTCACCTCAATATATATATATATATATATATATATATATATATATATTATTTTAAATTTATGTTTAGTGCTGCATATAAATACTTTTGAAATTGAAATCATTTTCAAGTATAGCTTATGAGAGATTATGATACTAAAATATAAAATCTTATCTTACAAACAATTAAAGTATTTGTTACCAGGGGCATAAATTAAAATGAATAATTTTCACATATAGCAAATAGAAAAATCATATTTGTATTTTATGACTATAGTTTGCATAATTACGCTCCATAGCAAACATGCTAATGCTATTTCGCTATGCATATATACAAAAGAAGCTAGACTATTTCGCTATATAAATAGATAAATATACAAACGAAGCAATTGTATAACTCGCTGACTCATCTTCAAATTTGTATAATTTCACTGGCAGACAACCTCTTGTTTGTATAAATCGTTGGCAACCTCTCAATTCAATTTTATGTGTTTGCATATCTGTATAAAATTTGAATTTGTATACAATTGAATCGAAATAAAATATTTGTATATCAAATATCGTTCTCTCTCTCTCTCGCTTTAAACAAACATAAATTATACATTGTATATTGTATAATCTGTGTTTGTATAAAGCGAGAAAGAGAGAAAGGCAAAAGAGAACTAGGCAGGAGAATATTTGTATTGTATAATTATAAGTGTATAGGATGATTTTGCATGTGTATATACAATTTTCTCTCGCTTTATATAAACAGAAACAAAATTTATACATTTCTGTTTGTATAAAGCGAGAGGCGAGAGAGACTGGCGAGCGAGAGAGGAAAAGTGGCGAGCTAGAATTTTAGGGAGGGGGGCGACCGTCAACAGTTTGCTACAACGCACAACTAAATGAAACTGTGACTATAATATTTAATTTGAATTAATAATTTGTCATTATATACGATTTTGCCTTCAACGAAAAACCAGTACAAAATATGAACAAAAGTGCAAGTTTTCGTGTAGCCCAAATGTAAGAACATAGGAATATTCACGTGGCCCAAACAGAAGTTGGCCCAATAATTATTTTGTTACCAACTTGGCCCAATTTTTATCTATACTTTTGATATTTGTGCACAACTAATAGTAAAAATGCATCTTTGAACTATGATGATAAATCGATATGACTTTATGTTATATAAAATGTAGTTGTCATATTAACAGTTGGATTACTTTATGTTATATAAAATGTAGTTGTCATATAGTAAAAATGCATCTTTGAACTATGCAGGTAAGTGATGATAAATCGATATGACTTTATGTTATATAAAATGTAGTTGTCATATAGTAAAAATGCATCTTTGAACTATGCAGATAAGTGATGATAAATCGATATGAATTTATGTTATATAAAATGTAACAGTTGGATTACTTACGAATCATGCTAGATTATCATGATTTCAAAGGTACAAACAAAGAAGGCAAAACTAACAACACCATTTCAAAAATGTAGCATGAAAGTCACGACAGTTCAATACGACTTCATATTATATTTCAATTTAGCTATCACGTTGAACCACTCAAAAATCATGTCAATATCGTTACTTTAAAGTTACAAACAAGGAAGGAAAAGAACGCAATCAAATTCAGTTGATTGCCTACATGAACTTTCGATTTCCATTTTTTTTTATAAAAAAAGATATACGAAATCAAGAACAAATATTAAAGGATAACACAATTAGTTCATTGGGCCTTATCTGGCCCAAATTCCTTTCTTTGTTCTCTTTTTAGAGAACTCATCTCAATTCTTTTTTAATTTATTGTTTGCCTTAACCTATGAACATAATTTATTATTTTTTTTTAAAAAAAATGACATTTCTGATGTTACATTGGAATTATCACCCATATTCAACAAGATTAAAGAAACAAAAATATATTATTTAAAAATTACGCAAAATTGACTGAATGTCTACTAATTAAAAAAAAAAAGCAATAAAGAAATTGGACCAAAAGTCTTGTGAAGTTTCCCACATCCTTCCTACCACCTTCCTTCGTAAATTCTATTTATTAATCATAACTCCATATATAATACTATAGAAGAAAGAAGTTAGGCCTATTAATTTCTTTGAATTTATTTCGAAATATTGAATATTTTGATATCAAAAGAGTTCTTTCATCTCGAAATCTGAATAATATTCATTTTGTTACATCATATTACTAGTTAAAAAAAAATGGCAGGTATGCTTGCTGGTGTTGAATGTGCTAGAAGAAGAAAATTTCACAAAAATAATAGCTTGTTAGATTCATCATATAATATATCTTCATCTACGAGAAGATCTTTTCTTTGTCTGTACACAAGTAGTCATGAACATAACCTTACATCAAGATTTTCCAAGGTACGAGCGTAGTCAGTTCGTTGAAAAATTATATTATATATTCTTTTATTTGATTAGATTAGATATACTTATACAAATGAATCTCGTGTAATTGAATTCATTACTTTCCGCTTGAATATATATATATATAATTATAATTATTCTGAATCTATCATCTTTAGATATTGAATTTACCTATATTGATCTATCAATTTTTTTAAAAAAAAATGAATTATGATATATATATATATTTTTTTTTGAATGAATAGGAAAGAAATGCAACAAGCCAAGAATATGAAGATGATAAATTAGGTGATGTTGCAAGAGAAGCCAAACAAAGATTGGATGAGAGGCTCAGTTCCCAATGGAAATCACAAAATAAGAGGTTATAAATCTTAGATCCAAAAATTACTCATTTTTTTTTTCTTATTGGCGCATGTTAGTAGGACTTCATTCTTCATGCTAACTTGTACCCCCCACCTTATCCCTAAAATGAATGCTTGGTTAAATAAATAAATAACATATCGAAATAGTCGGGATGACCTATTCCAACCCCAACTCCTAACCCAACTAACATGGAAATATATTCAAAGTAAAATCATATGATTTAAATTCCTGATAAAATGAAGAAAACAAAGATCGAGATTGTCGGAATAACTTATTCTAACTTCAAATCTCTGATAAAATGAACAAAACAAAGATCGAGATTATCGGAATGAGACCTCCCCTCCCCTCCCCCACCCCACCCCACCCCACCCCACCCCAACCCAACATTGGGTACCTCCTTTTCTCTCCTTTATCCTCATGATGTTTGCTTTAATCTTGACCTCAACTTCATTTTGTTGGTGCACATTAGCTGAACCTCATTCTTCTTGCTAACATGCGCACCCTACCCCACCCACCCACGCACACACCCACCCACCTAGGATTCCTCATTTCTATTATTTCTTTGACCATTTTATCCTCATGATGCTGATTGTGTTTTTCATTTTTTTTATTTGTGTAATTGAATTTAGGGTTGCCAAGGGATTCAAAAGTCTAGGGCAATGGAGGGCCCTGATTAGCTGACAAAGGGTTTGACCAATATTCAAGTTGTTGTTGAGAAAGAAAAGGCTATTTTTAATAATACTAATTTGGTTACTGTATGAGAAACATTTTATTTATGTATAAATAGTTTTTTTTGCTTTTTAAGAGTGCTCTTAGTGGACTTGCAAATAGTGTATAAGATTTCTTGTAATGAAGCTAATTGACTTGATAATATGTTTTTGAGAAAAGTAGATAAAAGGTTCATTTGGCTATGTAATATAGTATCATGATATGGAATTATGAGATGAGATCGAAGTTTTGTTTGGACATGCTATATAAAGTTTTGGTGTTGTATATTTTCTCATAAACATAAAAATTCATAAGTTCTAAAACTAGTAAAATAGGCCTGATTGGTTATTCAATCTTATCAAATAAATAAAAAATTATAAAATTGTATAATAAATTATTACAAAGCTATTTGTTCTCCATGAGGAATAGTTTCAATCTAACTTTTACTTCTCATTAATATATTTGAGTAAAAATGAAACACCTTTTACGGGCTCTTCAAGATTTTATTACTCAACAATCGTGAAGTGTGAGTTAAAGTGACTATATATTGGTGAGAACAATAAATTTTTAAAAGTAATGATGTGATTATAAATTTTATTTACATATGAAATAAATGGTTAGTAGATATAAATGTGGGGTTGTTTTAACAAAATATAAATCCGTGAATCAATTTTTGTATTAAAACATCTCAAATTATGATATGGTATTCTCATATGATTCCATATCATGATTTTTGGAGAATATGAAATCACATCTTATGATATGGAATCATGAGATGAAATTAATGCAACATCGCATGACCAAATGCTGATTTCATCTAACGATATCATATCATGATATGGTATGACATGGCCAAACGCCTATTTAGTCATAAATTTTATAACTCTAATCTGCTACCAAACGACACTAGTGAGCTTCATAATATAAGTAAAACCTCTATAAATTAATGCTCGGTAAATTAATTATCTCTCTAAAATAATTTTTTTCTCCGATCCCGACTTGGGCCAATGGAAAAAATCATCAATTTCCATAAGATAATAAGATAATATATTTTCAGATGACCCCTATATAAATATATGGTCCCATTAATATCATAAATTAATAATTCTTTAAAAGTATAAATATATCTAAGACAATTTAGTGAAATATGATTCTATTGTTTTCTGGTTTTTCTTACAATTTAAATGTAGTTGAAGCTCATCTCTAACTTTTCTTATTGCATCCAAGAGCTCCAATGTTATTTTTTCGAACTGCACCATAAAATTGTGAAGTGTTCTAGATAAGATACGTATTTCCTTATGTGTAACTGATTCCTAACGTATAGTATCATCTTCAACTTCATCATCAACATTGCTTTTTTCCGATGGTATCCACAATTTCTTCTAAGCTCCGAACCTCTGAACATATATCACTTTCACCCGGATAATCAACAACTTATTGACATCCATTTGTGGTAATCGAGATCATTAATCATGACCTTAAGTTCATGAATGACTTTTTCACAGGTGGGTTCATTCAAGTTCTCTAAGATTGCATTCTCTGAACGAATTTTACAGTGTTGAAAATAATTTGCTTTTGTCTCTTGCTGAACATTTTTGTCCAAACAGAAATTGCAAATTTATAGCATCCAAAACATCGATCTTTGCTGGATCAGTTTATCCCACTTCATAACCTTCTTGTTCGATAATACATCTTGAAAACTCTTATTATCACAATATCACAAAGTTGAAATTAGTAAGATACAATGATTTTGATGTATTTATAGTATTTTATATATAATATTTTTTTTGTGAAATCAATAAATATGATACATAAATTAGTAAGATACAATGATTTTAATACAATAAATATTAATCTTCATCAAATCTCAAATTATTTTTTATATTAATAAATTTTAATTTATCGATTAAATAATATCTCTATAAAATAATAAAATTTCATGATTTTATATATATTAATTTATAGAAATTTTCCTGTAACACCAAAAAAAAAAAAAATTATTGAGATATGATTTGAAATATCTTTTAGCTTTTTTATTGTTTTGGGTGTACAAATAAATGTTAGTGGGATTAATTATTCATGAACCCCCACATAACATTTGGAAGAATATACAACTCACAAGTCACAACTATTTATACATCATATATATATATAGAGAGAAAGATCAATCAATTATTAAAAAAATAAAGAAACAAGAAACAATAAGATCAGAATCTCTATAATTTAACTACAGAACAATATCTCAAAATATTGTAAATTTTGCTATATTACATTAATTATTATTTCTCCTAAAAGAGTCAAATTTAGTAAAGAAGTTTGAGAAAAAGAAAAAAACTAAGATGCATGTGATTGAATGTAAGAATAAGTTACAATTATTTCTAGATTTTATTTTTTATTGTAAGAAAAAGTAAATTTATTGGTAAATAAAGGTTTATATTATGACCCTCATAAATTAAAGGCTTCCCAATGGACAACATGTTATATTTATATTATATTTAAAAATTATGTCCGACGTACAATAAAAATAATTTATAAATTATCATTTGATCTATTTTATACTTTATTGTTTGGCAGCCTTTTATATTTTATTAGATTTTGACAGGCTATCTCCTCTATCATTTTTTTTTTAAATATAAAATATTATGGTATCTTTGATTATAGCACTAATAAAAATAATATAATAAGATAGCACCTTTCATTCTATGTTATTTGTTGATGCTATCAATTAAAATTACTTTGATTAACACTAAAATTAGATTCATAATTTAAATTTTATAGTTCGAGAAGCCATTGAATTCATGAATCAATTATTAATTCGAAATTTTACAGCTATACAAATTTATTATTATCTTTTTAATATATTTATAAAATTAAAAGGAACATATGTCTAATTATGTGTACAGTTCGCCAAATGATAATGTTTGGTTGCCAATTATACTAAATTAGTTTTGTTTGCTTTGATTAAAGTTTTATTTTGATAATTTGGAGTAATCCTAATTTGTTCGATTGCGACTTATATATACTTATATATAAAGATTGTAAATTTTACCTTTTGAGAAACATTTTAATTATATACACTATACTAATGCGGGTAACGCCTTACACATATAGAAAGATAATTACAATAATAATTATTGTTGAAATTTATGAAGTTAAAAAGTTAATTATAGGACGCACAGTGTTTGAAAATTATGAAATTGGAGTTGAAATTATAATTATATTTAGTTATATTTTTTGTAAATAAAAAAAGAGTTAGAATATGCATACTGTCTTCTTTACATCTCATCCATTTTATATAAAAATTTCTAAAAATGAAATAGAGAAGCAATTTATAAACACTCCCCAAAATTTGAAATCCAACTTCATGTTGAATTTTGAAAGTTTATAACTGAATATTGATTTTAAAGTAATGTAAAAATTATTTAAAAGATAAATAATTCTTATGGCTAAACAACTCTTTGTTATAGATTTTGTCATTGATATAAATCGATGGTAAATCTATTACTAGAGGTGAATTTAAAATTTAAAATAAGTGTGTATAGAACAAGTGTAATTTAAAATTTAAAGAACAAAAACTTATTTTTAAAAAAGTAATTTTTATTTTTTTAAAAAAGGAAAAAAGTTATGCCCTAATTCTTCCACATCCATTTATTATTTAAGTGAAAGATGAAACTAAGTGAAGCTGAAAATGATAGCTTATCATAAAATGAATTTAATGGTAGGGACCTCTTTTGTCTAACAAAAAACTTTAGTCCAAAAATTATTAATTTTCCCATCATTTCAAAATTCAATTTATTTTTGCCACATTATTTCCAAGAAACTTCTGCATTTAAGAGAGGTCTTTTCTATCATTATATATATTATAATAACATAACAAAACCAATAAAATTGACATAGAGTTTCCAATCAAAAGAAAAGACAAATATCCCGATATTCCTTCCGTCTCAATTTATATCTTAGTCAAATAATTTATTTTATTACATATTTTTAATTCTTAACAATATTGAATCGCGAGTAAGTTTTATATAACTTTTAAATATATTTTATTTTAAAAATTAAATATTTAATCTTTGTACTACGTCATCATATAAATTCGGACAGAGGGAATACTAATAATACACAATGCATAGGAAGAGAAAGATTTCCTCTTGTCTCCATTTTATATTTTAAAAAAAAGTTAGCTAGTGAGTTAGGCCTATATAGTGTGTTACTTTTTGGTTCTTTCACTATATTTTCTCTATTGAGTTTTGTGTAAAAATGGCTGGTATGCTACCTGGTGTTGAATGTGCTAGAAGAAGGAGATTTCATCAAAGTAGTGGATGTATAGATTCATCAAACACCTCTAGTTTTTTATCCACAAGAAGGTCTTCTTTTTGTCTATACACTAGTAACCATGAACACCACCTCAATTCAACTTCATCCAAGGTACTAATTGATAACCCCCCCCCCCCCCCTAATGTTTGTTGTATGTATTAAATTTTCATGTGAATATAATGATATAATACTAGTATTCAACTAAGATGAGTTTAAATAGAGCGATATGGATAATCAGAATATATATCGTGGTCCCTAGTACTTAATTGGAATTAAGGCATAGTTGTTGTTTGTTGTTGTTATTATAATTACAAGATACTATTTCTTGGATGTAATGACATGAAATTAGTATTGAACTGAGATAAGCTTAGATGGAGCGATATGGATAGTCAGGATTCATATATATAGTCCATCCTAAATTATTTGGATTTGAGATTTACTTGTTGTTAATTACTATTGTGTTGTTGTACTAAGTCTTGTGTGTTTACTTGCATAATTGAATTAATAGCAAAGGGGTGTAATAAGTCAAGCATATCAAGATGAGAAACTAGGTGAAGCTGTAAGAGAAGCCAAACAAAGGTTGGATGAGAGGCTTAGTGCAAGATGGAAATCACAAAATAAGAGGTGAAAAACTCAATCCTTCTTGATTTAGGTTTCATGTTAAGCAAAGAGTTTAAGTTCTATGTTCTCACGATCATTTTGTGTAAAGTAATTTTTAAAGATAGATTTACAAAGTAAAAGCGGTAATACCTTCTTCTTTCTTTTTATAAGCTCATAGTAGTGACGAGTTTAAAGATAATAAGTACATAATCAGATCACTTGTATGGCAACTATAGACAAATAATTGTAGTATAATATAATTAGTAACTTCAAAAAATAGGTACTAGCCCACCATCACATGTTAAACTAACTATGCGAAGATTGTTTGGTTTGCCGATTAAATTATTCTAGAATTATATATAGTCCTCTAATTATAATTTTTGGACTAATTTATCCCATCTAGAAGGTGGGATAAAATAATCCAATGGGATAAGGTGAGATATCCAAGATTCAGCCCGAGATAAATTTATACTGTCAACCAAAGACAATACAAATTTCTTATCGAGTTTAATCTTTGAATATCTCACTTTATTTCACGTGTCAAACGATATAGAAAATCTTTATACCGACAATGTATATAGCATAAACCTATTAGGAAAACCATTTCAATTTTTTTTTAAAATTATCTGGAAATTCGCAGGAAACTTTGCAGGAAACCATTTTTCATACTAATACTCAGGAAAATCCCCATGTAATTTAGAGTTTTTTCGTACTGATTCACATATCAGTAGTTTCTAACTTGCAACTTCAACCATTAATTGTTTGACCCTTTATCCTCATGTCACTAAATTGTATTTTTCTTCTTGTGATATTGAATTTAGGAGTCTCAATAATAGACAAAAACCAAACCAAAACCAAGAGATGGTGGAGAATAGGCCAACTTTGCAAGGAGAAATATTTTCAGGATTAAAGAAAAGTGGATCAAAGAAGTTCAATTGGGCAAAAATGATTTGGAAATCTCAAGAACAAGATGAATGTTCAATTTGCTTGGATCAATTCAAGATTAGTGATAACTTAATGCAATTGACATGTGCCCACAAATTCCATTCCAAGTGTTTGGTGCCATGGCTAGAATCCAATGCACATTGTCCATGTTGTAGAATGACAATAATTTTGACTAGTACTAGTGCATAATTAGGAAAATGGAAGGAAGTTGCATATGTCTTTTTCTACAACTTGTAGGTGTCCAAGATTTTCTAAAATGTACAAAATTATATATATATATATATAGATATAATAGGTGTCTTGTAATTGAACCTATTGACTATTTTTTATCTTTTAAGAAAAAAAAAACTTTATGTAGTGTGAGCTATGGTGGATTGGGAGAATTTGGGTGAGTTTTGAATTATTTTGGCTTTAAATATTGTGTGTTATGTCATTAAATTGTGAGTGAAAATACAATTTTTGGCTAAGAGTATATTTGGTACTATGATATAATAATAGTGCAAGTGATTTTTCTATCATAAAATACGTTATTTTCATAGGTAAGTGAATCTCATAGTTGAGTGACTATATAAACGGTGAACTTTTGTCAAAAGCTAGCTCAAAAAAAGGATAATTGTTCAATTCTTATAAGGAATCTAGAGTTTTTGTTCCGATCCGATGTGAGATCATTCTCAGCACCCTTACCCTTTCCTTCACGGCTAAGATCTAGACATTCTTTATTCGAAATTTCAATCATGAATCAAGAGAATGTTAACAACCCCTCGAGGCTCCCCACATATGATCATTAAGTATGATTCTGATACTATATCAAATTAATTGGACGTATTCACGTCCTAAAATTAACACATCCAAAAATTAACTCAAGAAAAAAAAGAAAGTATCATTCTTATCAATTTCTTTGTTAAATTAAATTTTTGTGAAAAGTCCATTATTGATTATCATATGGCTATTGAGTATCAATTGGAACAAGTGATTTAAATCAAACCAAATATCACTATCTAACAATTTTTTTTGGATCCCACCATGAAAGAAAATTTTCAAATAATTCAATTAGTTTTCACTATCTTGTCTGGTCCCATATAAAAATAATAATAGTGTATCTTAGTATTATTTTGTTTGTTGTGGATTCACGAATGGACATAAATATCGAATAATTAAAAAATTGAATCAATTCGATTATTCAATTTCAGTCTTTCGATATTTTCATAGATTTTAATACTATTTTTTAATAAACTTCGATACTCAAGAATTTCGATTCTTCAATTTTTTTTTGGTTAGTAAAAATAATAATATATATTAAAAAGAATTATTTTTGTCATTTTAACGGTACACTTGTTGATTAATATGATTTGTTAATGGAAGTGACTTCCACCTAATTAAATCAAAATGACAATTAGACATAAACCAAATGAAGAAAAAAAAATAAATCTAATTTGCTATTAATTAATTAGGCCATTAGTGACTTGACTTGTACAAATGGGAAACTTATTAATTAGCTTGTGATTTTCGGTACTAATCACTAGTTTGTTACTAATTCTTTAAATTTGGGCATAATAGCCATGTGATGATTACTTAAAATATATGAGGTGAGTGTTGTTTAGTTAATTAATTATTTAATTGAATCATTATGGGTTATCAAGAAATTTATCCTTTCATTGTATTGGAAGAGTTTGAATTATTTTCTTTCAAAAATAATATGAATATTTTTATTATTGAAGTAGCGGTACCTTACTATTAATATAAATTCGTTGAACTTGAATGATTTGATTTAATTGTAATCCGTAGCAAATCATTTTCATTCGCTCGCTCGCCACTCTCACTTTTATACAAACACAAATGTATAAAATGTGTTTGTCTTTGTATAAAGTGAGAGAAAACTGTATATATACATACTCCTAGAGAATCTCGCTTGCCGCACTCCCAAATTTCGCTCGCCACTCTCAGATCTCGCTCGTCTCTCTCACTTTGTAGAAACACAAATGTATAATTGCGTTTGTGTTTGTATAAAACGAGAGAAAATTGTATATACAAATATATATATATTTTCGCCCTATACACTTGTAATTATACAAATACAGTTCTTTCCCTGCCTTGTTCTCTTTCGTTTTTCTCTCTTTTTTCACTTTATATAAACACAAATTATGCAATTAATTCTTTTGTATATGTATATCGAGACAGATTATACAATTGATCTTTTGTATATGTATACCGAAATATACATATTAATAGCCATAGAAATATAAGTTTGCTATGGAGCGCAATTATACAAACTATAGCTATATCATATAAATATGATTTTCATGTTTACTAAACCTAAAATTTACTCTAAATAATATTATAGCAGACATAAACCCAACGTATATAAAGTAAATAAAGAGGGTTATTTAATATAATATATAAAATTTTCATTATATGTAAGATTAAAAAAACGAATAAACCATAAAAATCTTATAATTATAAAAGATAATTTTACGGATTACGCCAAAATTTCTTTTCAAACAACATACATATAGTGAAAAGGAACAAAAGATATTTTGAGATAATGCAAACTCAATTCAACATAAAGTATAATTGCATATTTTTTTTATTTTTTTTGGTATATAAAAAGTTTTTTTTAGTAAATAAATAAGAATCAATACTTTGCCCATTTTCTGTGAACCCCTTTTAAGGAGTTTTGATATTTTTTAGATTATTTTAATTTATAACTTTAGAATTGAAAATGAAAAATTCTTTTACCACTTAAACGACCCTCCCTTATTGATACTTTACCTCTTATAAATGAAGCAAAAACAATATTTTTTGTGTAGATGAAATGAGGACCCTGCGATGGGGCTTCATGTAGGGCATCGGGAACTTGCGAATTTGTCCTTTGTCTCCCGTTTAAAGTTTCTTACAAATCTGTTCCAGAAGGCGCAATGACTTCTAGAAACTCGTTTAGTTTTGTATTTTAGAGTAGATTCCGCCCCTAAAGTTAGCTCCTACTCCTCCTTTAGGATAGAATCCTCCTTAGTCCTTCTTACATAACACTCTCGGGCATCCAAGAGGACAATCTCTCAAATACACATATTGATATTGCTGACTCGTTTTTCTTTTCTTTTGATGATTCCTCTAAATTTACTGAAACACTTCTTTAATGCTATTATTATAATGCAATTATCTTTTTTTCAACAAATTTTCTTTTATCTATTAAATGAACATTATTATCACAATATTGTAAATTAATATAACAAATATGTATTGAATTAACACTGAAATTTCGTTGAATCAAAGATATAAATCAATAAGGGTTGAGGTGAAATGACAATTGACAAGTACTCGTTCATCCTTAATCAAAAGATTTTGAGTTTCAATTCGTGACGAAGCTAGAAATTTCACAAAAAATATTTAGAAATAGAACCGAGCTATAACAGTTTAATCACCATATGGCTACACCACTAATTCAAATTTCCTTAGATACAGAGTGTATCTAATCAGAATCATAACTCAATATCATATAATTCGTATATTATGAGGTCAACTTAAATCGAATCGAAGTATCTTTTTGATATTTTATTTATGCAATTATGGTGCACATTTTTTTTTAGAAACGTAGCTTTTTAGTTACACAATCACTTTTTTTTTTTCCTTTTCTTAAAGTTTCATCTTTGCTTGGAATACTTATCCTAAAGTTTTTAATCCAATCAACATCCCAAAAAACAAATCATGTACACAACAATCATAAAAAATATCATGTTCATAATTTTATTATCATGTTCATAATTTTGTTTCAATTTCTCCAAAATTTGCTAAAATCATAAATCATAAATGTAAAAATCATGTCTGGTTTGTTTGTTGGAATTTTGTGTATTGCAAAAAGGGGTTATCAGTTCAGATCATTTGATTCTGCTTCTTCCATGGTATGCTAATTCATCTGAATCTCCTTTGTCGAAAAATTATATATTATATATATAGGAGATGTTGATTATTCTACACTGTAGATATTTTGAATCTCGTTAGTAAAAATTGTGATAGTAATTCACTTGATATTTAACTTGTGAATTCAATTATTTGATTTATTAACTTATAATTGTTGTAGTATCCATAAACTTCAAATTTTGATGTGATTTTGAAGTATATTATTGTGTTTTGCATTTGAATGAGCAGATAGAACAAAGAAGTATAGGAAGCCATGGATATAATAATCAAGATTTAGGTAAAAAAACCAGAGAAGCCAAGCAGAGATTGAATCACAAGCTAAGAAGGTAATTTTTGTAAATAATTAATCACATTTTGCTAGTTTACTGTATAAAATTTGGTAAATTGCTACTTTAATCATGTTATTGAGAGAAGGATGTGTATTTGTTCTTTTCTTTTTTCGTGTTTCGTGTTTCTACTTACTTGATGAATTTCGAAAATCTAATTTGGAGAGCATATTTTGCTTGTGTTATAGAGATGATTCATGTGTATTACCCTTTTTTTTGGTCTTAGTATCCGGTACTGGTTGGCTGAACCAAAGGCGGAGCCAGGATTTTTAATAAGGGGGCTTAAAATCTGTAGAAATAGACGCATGAAGTAGCCGAAGTGGGTTCGACATCTACTATACATACATATGAAATTATTTTAACAATGTATAGATAATATAATTTTCCGCCAAAGGGGGTTCAGATGAACCTCTTCGTACAAGATGGCTCCGCCCCTGGGCTGAACTAATCCGAATTTGCACTGTTGGAAGTTTGATGTATGTTCAAACTTGCACACGACCGTATATTAGCGTTGTGGTCGGAATGCTAGAAAGATATCAAAGTAATCCTGGAACTGATCACTGAAAAGCTGCAAAGAAAGTTTATGGCACGTTATGAAGCCACAATTCAGGGTAAATGCTCTCTATTATCAATGCTCATAGAGTTTGATAAATTGAAACTTGAGCATTTGAGTTTTGGTAGTTGTGATGTTTGCAACTTGAAGTTGTGTATGGACATGTATTTAATTTTACTTGGAAAAATTTTGAAATTTTACAAGTGAAATGGCTCAAATCTGATCAGATTTCATAGCCTTACAGATATTTGAAGATATAGTTAGCTTCTAACTGTTCATAGGTATAGTTAGTTTCAATTACAGGCAGAGTTATACATAACAGAACTCGACAGTTCTCTCTAATTGAACTATACGTAACTGAGCTTGACATGTCTCGATACTAACTAAGTTTCGTCCATTCTAACTGAGGAGCTTTTTCTTTTTACCTCTCCGGTGAGCAGCATGTGTTTCTGGTAACACAGCATGAGTTTCGGAACAAACCTGTGGGGTTGTCATTCTCCTTGTGAAATCACTGGTTTGGTCTTCTTGATATAAAGCCCGAAATGGTGTTTTCTTAGGGGAAGTTAGCCTCTTGATGCCGGAGAATTGTAACTTGTGATGTGAGCTTAAATGACGAAATGAGGATATATCTAGCTGACCCCAACTTATTTGGCACTGAGGCGTAGTTGTTGTTGTAGTCACAAGTCAAAATTTTGATTCAACCACTCTCTTTTGGGGGGTGGAAGTGAAGATTTATCGCCTGCTCACTGCAAAGCAGTGAGCAGCCGTTACTTTCCCTTGTTCGTTACTTTTCTTCCCTTTATTGGACTAAATCTGCTCAAGTCTTTGCTAACTTAAAGGATAAAAGATGCTTAGGATTGTATAAATCGAAATCTTGGATGTTCAAGCATTTATAATAGTTCGTTGATTAAGGCTTCCATCGCTTATTGGATACTCACACAGGATGTTTACACCGAACTAATATGTGAGATTACCTATCGTCAAGTTATAAATTGTATGTAAAAAGTACATGTCATGTATCTATTGATTCGGTATAGATACTAATGTGTGTAAGTTTTTCCATACCAACAACCAAGTACTTGTTGAAACATTTTATGTTAATGTAATCTCTGCTATGTTGCTCGGACTCTTCAAACTGTTGTGTGCTTGTCGGATCCTCCAAAAGCAGTACTTTTCTTGATTGCTTTTGGGTACGACAGCATATTGAAGAGTCCGAGCAACATAGGATCTCAGATAGGTTATACTTATTCGTTGTGTTTATTGAAAACAGGACTAGAAATAAAGACGAAAGATTCAAGGATGTCGAAGATGGGCAAGTAGAATCAAGTACTCTGCAGAAGAAAGAGTTGGCTGGAGTGAAGCAAAATGGGATAAAGACATTTAGCAGGGTAATAAAGCAACGGAACGATATCGAAGATGATGACTGCACCATTTGTTTGGGCAAATTCAAGGTTGGTGATAACCTAATGCATTTGCAATGTGACCACAAATTCCATTCATGTTGTTTGGTTCCATGGTTGGAGAATTATGCTTGTTGCCCTTGCTGCAGAATTGAGATTCTCACTTGAAAAAATGTATATATGGGATATAAAATGAGCTTAAATAAAGAAATCGGGATTCATATAGTTGACCCCAATTTGTTTGAAACCGAGGCATGAAGTGAGGGTGAAAATTCATATAGCTGACTCTAACTTGTTTGGAACTGAGACGTAGTAACTGTTGTTGTTTGTGGAGTTTGTACAGATGGAAGTTTGAAATAAGAAGATTGTATCATTGGTACTTGGTTACTATGGAAGTTTGAGAACTTAATTACTTATTCTTCATATCTAATTCTTCATGCAACCTCTCTTAATTATTTAGATATGCATTCAGATTCACACATTAATTATTACGGAAAAATTACTGAAATACCGTCTTATATTTTTCTTATTTTCAGTATCTCCTTCTATTTTTAGAAGTCTCTAAAATTCTTTATTTCTTTAATGTATCTAAGCCAGTATTTAATGTATCCGGACTATATATTATAATATATCCGAGCTAGTTTTTAATGTACCTGAGCTACATATTATGTATACAGTTAGTTTTTATTGTATCCGAGCTACATATTATGTATTGGGCTTATGTTATAATATATCTGAGATACTCTTTAATGTATTCGAGCTACATATTAATGTGTATCCAGTTTGTGTTATTTTTTAAGGATTAATGTAATTACAAACTAAAGAGGAACATGTAATTTCATATTAAAACTATGCAATTTCTAAAATTTATGCACATCGTAATATTTAGATATGAATTTACATTTAAATATCTTAATCTTAATAGAAACAGATAAAGCCATAGACTATTTTGAACATAAAATATCCTCGAATAATGTGTAACAAATCGTAACATAGATTTAGATAATTAAAATGTTAAAATGGTTATTACTTCAAATAATTTATTATTCAAGGTAAAAAAAATCAAAAGTGTACATATCAAATAACTAAAAGTTAAATATATTTAGTCAAAAATCACAAGAACTAAAACTAGAATTTACATATAACAAAATAAACTAGAATTGTTTTTTGGTTTCGCATCCGGTGTCCAATACACACATTTAAGGCCACTAAATACAAGTTTTCACAATTCTAACTCGAAACCTCTGATTAAAGATGAAGAAACAGTGTTGGTAATCCTTAATTAATACAACACATTAACTTTGTAACTAGAAAAATGAAACGCCGTCGTTTTGATGTTATATCCCAACGTTTTAAAACTCCCAACGGCTAGTTTTTTCCACTGACCGTTTGAGGAAAAAAAACTTCAAACTCCTCTCACCATTATCAGCAAATCATAAACACAAGAAAAAAATCACATTTAAATACAAAAAAACTATAGGTTAAATTCTCAAATCAAAAAAAAAATCTCATTGTAAAGAAAAAAAAGCTTCTTTTTTGATTTTCAAGAATGGTTTATTCATACACACCAACATACTATAGCTCACTCCATGATTCAATTACTTCTCTTTGCAAAACTATTCTTCCATTTCCGTTCAAGAAAAGGCGAATACCTGCAATTGCAGCTGCTGAGCAGAGGTTATCGAAGCAGCAATCGGATAATATTAAATGGCAACAAGAATCTTTTCATCAGATTCTTAACTTGATGGGGCTTTGTAAAGAAGGGATCTTGGCTGAATCTGAAGTTTCTGCTTTCAGATCACATCTTCTCGATACGCTTATCGCGTCTCCTGCTGATTATGAACATTCTTCAATCTTAAGGGATAAGTTGATCTTCTTGCAGGTGATTTCCCCCCCTTTTTTTCGTCTCAATTCTTGAAATTTGGGTCATTTGGTGGAGTGATTGTTGATAAGCTCAATTTATTTGTAATTTTCCAAATTGAACTGGATTTTCATCATTTGGGAAATGGGGTTTTTCTTTTGTTGTTTTTTCATATCGAAAATGAGTTAGGGGGTAAGATCGACATATACTCTACCTTCCTCCGACCCCACTTTGTGAGACTATACTGGATATGTTGATGCTGTGTTTTTTCATGTAAGGGCCGAGGGTCTATCGAAAACAGCATATATATCTAAATTTAAGGTCTGTGTACATTCTACCTTTCTTAGACCCCACTTTGTTGGACTACTCTAGGTATGTTGTTGTTGTTATACATTTTCCAAATTAAAGTGAAATTTCTGCTTTTGGGAGATGGGTGTTTTTTCTTTGTTCTTTTGGTTATTTTTGTTTTTATAGATTCTTGATTTTTCCTGTAAAGCTTAAATTTTTAGTTTTCTTCTTGAAGGAATTGTTGTATGCAAAATGTATATCAGAGGAAGAGTATCATTCATCAAAGAGGCCATTATTGCAAAGGCTAGCAGTTCAAGGAGCTGAGATTGAGGCAAAACATGTTATAGTTGGATCAAAGAAAGAAACTACAGATGATGAGTGGTCTGTTATAGATTTGAAGGATGAAAGATCTAATCTTGGCAAAGAGAATTCGATTTCGAGCTCGAAAGATAAGCAAAAGCAAACTTCTTCAGCTATTAAGCAGCAAATCAAAGGGGCTGCTTCAGTTTTTAGCTTTGCATCATCCAAAAAGGAAAGAGGTATACTTAATCCAGTTAGTGAAAATTGTTTCGAAAGAAATGAATTGGCAGTGTCGACAGAGAATCCCTTTTGGAATACTCATTTGAAGGAAAAAGATAGTGAAACTAAGTCTATTTTGATGGTGGAGAGCTTGCCTAATGAACCTGTGAAAGTGAAGAAGCAAAAGAAACCTTTTAAGGCACTGTTTGGTGCAGATGATCAACATCGCGGTGAGCCTGAATCTGAAGGAAAGTCGAAATCAGGAGGGAAGAAACAGTGGGGATTTGATGGATTCAAGAAGTGGAAGAAGAATGATTCTGAGGATGAAACAGCTCCACTGTCACTTGATGAGAAATCGGACGGTGGAACTTACTTAGGTCAGCTTGTTGCTGAACCTGTCGGAGAAGGTCCAGACACTAAGCAGATCAAAAGAAAGCTGCATCCTAATGGTGCCCCCTCGGATTTCTTTGTCGATAAGGTCTCTCATTCATACACATGCACATCCATTTATTCTTTAAAACCTCTCTATGATCATAATCTGAATTATTTTTTCAGGTTTTAGGAGACCGTATCAAGAAAGAGCTATCACGAATTCAAACAGAACTTGGTGCCAAAAATGCAGGCGTTGAGTTAACGTAAGCTAAGAACATTTTTCTTGTCCTTCAATTTCTGTTACTATATGTTGCTTCTTGTATTTCGACTATCATATTATTCTGTTGTTGTCGGACCACACTTTGTGGAACTATACACTGTGTATGCTGTTGTTGTTGTACTCTTTCTTGTTGATTGGATTTACTAAACAGTAGTGTATCATCTTACATCAGAGATGATCAAATTGAAGCAATTTCAACTAGGCTTCCAGTTGACAAGGCTGATCTAAAGAAGTTCTTCCCTAAGTAAGCACACTTGTACTTAAACACTTACGTTGCTCGAACTCAGAGAAACTGTTGTTCGAGCATTTTGAAGAGTCTGAGCAAACATAGTTCTTTTTTCCTTTGATGACTTTTTTTTCAGAAAATGGTGTGATCAATATGGAGACGTCGTTTTGGATGTTGTAAGAAAGGAATTCAAGAACCATGTTGGAGGAAACTCAAAAGTTGTAATTACCAAAGAGGAGAAGCAAAACTCAAAAAGATGGACAACATTTGATGAAGATGATGATGATGCTGAAAATTGCCATCCAAATCTTTTTGCTCCACAACAAGATCATCATCATCATCATCATACATTTCATTCTACACAAACCAAAAGCTTGAAGAATGGTGGTCAAGTTTATGTTAATAGTAGCATTGACAAGGGACTAAAATATAATCCTTTCTTTGATGTTTAAGAGAGTTGAAAAACAAAGAAAGCTGAGAGCTAATCAGCTTCTTTACATATTTGTAGTTTATGTTAATAGTAGCCATCTATGTACTTTTATTGGCTCTACAAGACATATATTATTCCATTTGTGAACCTTAAAAATGTGTTTAGACATTAATATGTAAAAAAATCATCTTTTGATGGTTTTTTCTTATGCTGCAATTTTATGAGTAATATCTTTGTTTTCTTCTTCCATTTTTATGAGTAAATCTTAACCTTTTCAAAAATCATACTTGTAAATGTTATGAGAAAATAACAAAATGATGGTCCCTATCAATCACCCCAAGAAGTGTGAGCCTTTTAAGGCGGTCCTTGCTGATTCACACGAAATTCCATCTTCGTGAGTGTTCAAGCCAACACCTCGACTATTTTACTGAATATGTGCTTGTCCCCGCCAATATGGTACATAGTAACTTTGCTAACTAAAACTTGGAAAGATACGAAGAAATCATCTAGCATTTTTTCTCTTTAACTTTTCTAGGAAATAAACCCCGATTCTCCTTGATTTTCACCATACATCATTCACCATTAGGACACAAATTCCTTGGACATATCAAACAGTTTTGAGCCTTGTACTCAAATCTTATCATTCTTTTTAGAACGAAGGAAAAATGTAAAAAAAATAAAATGATTGCTGATATGACTTTAGCAAAGATGATCAAACAAAAAAGAAGCAATGAATTTTAATTGCAGGCAAGACAGGCAAGCCAGATCTTTGCTATGAAAGTTTCTACTATATAATATTATATAGAAATAGATTTGGAACTTTCCCTATTTCATATATATATATCTCTATCTATTAATGAGAATCCATATGAAAATTCACCTATTTCCTAAGGCCACCACCAAGTTCAGTGGCATCTGCATTTGTAATTTTTCCCTCAATGAACATTAAAATGTACCTTCTGAACATCAACAGCAACAACAAGGGTACATTGCGGAGCGAAAGCTGCCATATACATCTGTACAAGCTCTCCACAAAATTGTATGGGGGCAACGTCGAAAATGAAAAAAAAGAAGAAGGAAGAGGGCCCTTATTCTTTCACATTGTGATGAGAATAAGGGAAAGGTAAAGGAAGAAAACTTGGGAACTGATCCTTCCATGTTCAACGTTCCCCGATAGGTGATATAACCCTTCCTAGCTCAAGATGCTTCGGAAATAAACACCGTTAAGAGGAGAGCCTTCAGTATCCCTTCAGAAGTCATAGGATACTATATAAATAGCAAAATTTCTGGTTTCATAACAACAAATTATGGAGCCAGGTTTTAGCGAGGCGTTCCTTTTCCCTCTTCCCCTATCTTTCTCCCCAGTATATACGAGATACCTCAAAGAGGAAGTGCTGCGGAGTTAGAAACTGAACCGTCAACGAAACCATTTCGTACATCTCCTCTGCAAAGTGGACATACACTGCGAAAAACACCATGTTAGTAAAGGACAAAGGTGTCTCCTCTTTTAGTACCATTCTCTCTGCCGTGATGAGAGAACAGAACTAAAGTACAGGAATGTAAATCAAGAGATAGATGCAGTTTCATGTTACCCGTGTATCTCTTTGAGCCATTTGTCCACACAGACTAAATGAAACTCATGGTGACAAGGTAGAACTCGTATTTTATCTCCTTCCTCGTACTCGGACAAGCATATGTGACACCTACAAATGATGAAAGTTGAAACATCAAATAGCGGTAACTTGTTTGTCATATAAAAGTACCACACAACTACATCACATCATTTCCAGAAAAAGAGAACAAAATCCCATATACTGCTTGAAGTCATAACTTATTATGGCACAGACTGGTTTTAACTCGTTTTCATATAATGCATTCCTTCCAACTCAAAGAGAGAAGTGCATTTTTCTTAATAGATGTTCGTTCAAAAAAAACTTTGACCCCTTTCCTTAAAATAAAAAGGGAATTACTCTTAACAATTGAGGTATGTAAATTTATACTAAGCTATTATTAATGTGATATCTTCTAAACCAATTATAGCAAATTATTATTTAGAACACTTTCTACCAAACTCAATGCCTAATGAATCCAAACATTCATCTCTAAAATGCCAAAAGGGTCTACGAAAATGAGATGGGGCATAATATGCACAATTTTACAGGTACACAGAAAAAAATATGAATAAATAGTTCACCAGTAAAAAAAATGTTTTCTGTACAAAGCAACATTAATTCTCCTTTGTTCGTTTTTCATTTCTTTACATTACCTAACTCAAAAGCATCAAGGTGACACTGAAAAAACCATGATAAAGGAAGTGTCCATGAACAGAGAAGTACTTCTAATAGGCAAAGGACTATTTAAGACAAAGCCAAAACACTCCTGGGTCATTTGGTAGGATGTATTAGAGAATCTTATATATGTTTTAGACATTGTATTATTTGATCCTTTGTGTGGTAGGAACCGTAGGATTTTCAGCCTCAAATAATACATATGCATAACTAATTCCAGCATTACTAAAAAAAATAGAGCAAACAGCTCCTTCCTCTTCATATGACAAATGGGAAAACGCCCCAGGACAAAGCAGGAGATAGCTTTCATCCTATCTCTTCATTTCTCCTACCAAAACACAAAGGGATGGAGAAACTTACTGTAAAATATTGTTGCTAGTATCTACTTCCTCTGGTTTTGAGAAACTCTTCACTGGGAATGAGTCCACAACTGACTCTGGAGCTGGAAGTGATAGCACAGATAAGGACAACGACATAGGTTGACGATGTATTTCATCCAGTACCTGCAATTTGTCCTTAGTGTCAAACAGTGACAATTTCCAATAATGAATGAAAACCAAAGATAAAACATGAGGTTCTTTCAAAGAAAAAATATAAATGTATTTCTAAAACATGTAAATTAAGGGTTTTAACAGGTCAACACAACAAGCACTGAGTATTATGTATAGCAGTGTTGACAAAGGCATGCTTAAGCCCTGAAGCGAGGCTCAAAACGTGTTGAACGCTTTCCTCGCTTGGTGTGCGCTTCAGTGTCCCCATCAAAGTTCTAAAGCATACTTTTCCTTACCAATGAGCCTCTTTTAAGGAGGAAACACTAAACAATTGATATTTCACTTTATCATAATCTTTCAATTTCTTTGTTCATATAGTTGTCATTCATGCTTATAATTATTAGTCTTGGACTAACCATATATATTTGTATTTTTTCTCCCTTTGTGCCTTTTTGAATTAAAGCACCAACGGACCTTAGAGCTTTTTAGTGGCTTTGCTTTTGATAACACTGATGTATAGCAACAGCTTAAGCAGATTTAAGGCAGATACTTATCTAACATACACTAGCTTCCTCTATCCCACTTCAGTGCCCTTTACAGAGAAAGCTTTTAAAGACGCACAACATGGAACAATTTTATAGATATACAACTTACCTGAATGGAATGTATCATGCTATATATTTATCACTAAAGAGATGATTATTAGATAATTCAAATGGTGTTCTTTAGTTCTTGCTCAAAATTAAAAAATGTCCACCTCTTGGGCCCAAATAAGAATCCTGACAGCCAAGAACGTTCTTTCTTTCAACGTAAGCAGTAGTGAATAATAATAATAATAATAATAATAATAATAATAATAATAATAATAATAATAATAATAATAATAATAATAATAATAATAATAATAATATTTTTATGTTAATTGCTCTATATAAAGCTCATACAGCAATTCAGTGCTTTCTTCGAACAGTTATTTGAGAAGGTCCAAGCAAGATATATAATCAAACTCTATAACACTCGATACTTATCAACAAAGAAAGAAAAGACAAAACTGTGTAGCGCTCAATAATATCAACAATGGTAAATTTATTTGTTAGAAATAGCTGATTGTTCGCACTTCGTACGAAGCCACCATTTACCAAAACCCAGCTTTTAAAAGTGAAAAAGACCAATAAAGCAATAAGGTAAATGGGGCTTGAAGCGAGAAGCGAAAAGTGAGAAGCAAGCACATGTTTCTTTGAAGTGAAATGCACAATTATGGGAGATAGAAAAGATCAAACATCTATGAGGGTGTGGCACCTCATGGTCAATGAAGTGGAAGGAGAATTATGAGGTGCACGCCTTAGTATTATAAAAATTAAATTTTGCACCTGAAGGTGTGATCATCATGGTCAATGAAGTGGGAGGAGAATCATGAGGTGCACACCTTAGTGCCTAATCAAGATAAACTAATGGGAAAATGAGGTGCATGCCTTAGTGCCTCACCTACACTAAAGTACCGCCTTCGTGAGGCAAAACCCCTCTCCTGAGCTTCTTTAAGTTTCAGAGCTTAAGTGTGCCTCAAATAAGTTGTTGACAATACTGCTTAAGACAGTGTCTTCCCCGTTCAGAGTTTCCTATCTCTAAGTCCCGGAGAAATTTTTCCACGTGGTGGAACTATAAACTTTTGGACATGACAAAAGATTTTGTATGCGGCAGTAATAAGATTTACAAAGCACTTGGAACACAAACTATGAGCAAACAATGGACTGCTTGAGCATTTAACGGACAAAACTGTTCCGCATATCAAACATCAGAGGCGGATGTTTATGGGTTCCTACTGCAACATCAAGTTAATATACAATAGTAATTGGGTTCACAAATGCAAAAGCTAATGAGTCGCTGTGAACCCATAAACTATGCCCTACATCCGCCACTGTTAAACATTGTGAAGCCATAAAGAAACTAAAAAAGTTGCATCATGAAAAGTTACCTCAAACAATGCCTCAGCAAGCATAACTATTCGGGATATACTTGCACGACTGCCAGATTCTCGACTCATTAAAATTGTCTCACATGTACATGGGCCATCTGTGTGAATCCCACTTGGACAAGTGACACTTCGATGATCACTAGCAATAAGACCAGCAGGAAGTCTTTCCCACATCTGTGAAGAGATAAACCAGAATTTAGTCGAGCAGCAATCAAACTTCCCACTGCAGAAAAAATAAAATAAATCACATCACCTCAGATCTGGAATGCCGTCGCCGTTCATTCCGACTTCCATTTGATGGAAGATTTCCTCCAGACCCCTCATGAAAGGAATTATCACTAAAATCCAGTAATAACCTGTCATGAGCTGCAATATCATCTGAATTATCATTTGTAAAACGGAAGTTACGAGGATCAGCACGCCTCCTAGGACTTCTCCTTGAAAAAGAATCCCAAAAAAGTCTTCTACTATTCTGTCTTGCTTCACGACTACTAATTTCAGCAGGAATATTAGAGAAAAAAGTGGGAGAGGCATTCGCCATGTCAACATGAAGTGCACTTCCATCTCTTACACCCTCTTCCCTGTCTGACACCAGAAATTCAAAACCTGAAGGTGGTGTATCCTGACGCATATCATCTCCCACCAAATGTGGCGTAACTGACGAATCCGAAAGAACTGATACAGAATCAGAATTATTGAAGATAAGAATTTCATTTGTGTGGTTTGCAACAAAATCTTCACTTGATGAAGACTCTCCATTTCCATGAGACAATGGACTGCTAGAATGAGAGTAACCGGCAAAAACTTGAGAGACATCTACATTCACTGTAGTGGCGACATTATTTACAGCATCATCGTCTGCCCTTCTGTTTAAAGAAAGTGGATAGCGAAATGATCGGTCATCCCGAGATGTACTAGCAGTTTCACCACGTTTACGTCCAGGATTATATTGAGTGACTAATTCCATGTCTTTGGTTGAGTTTTCTCTTCGATTACCTCCCTGAACATTGCTTGAAGCGTCTTCAGATGTAGATTTTTCACTATTTACCAGATTGCTTGCAGATGAAGCTCCACGTTCAGCTAGGGAGGGAATAAAATCAGGTGAAGGTTCCTTCTCAGAGTTTTGGAGCTTTCCAGTGTCAGCATGTTCTGCAGAATCCACCAGCATTTCAGCTGGATCTTCTTCCATCTACAGAGTAACAAATACAAAATACGAATTGAATTTAGGCACCTAAAGTACCGACTCTACGTCAAACGTCTTGTTGAAGATATAAGTACATAGCTTAAGAGACAGTTTATGAGAGTACAAGACCAAAAATATCAGCCTGTTACTAGATTAAACACTTCCTTCAAGATAGAAAAGAGCATGAAGTAAATACTTGAAGGACACAGTTAGTAAATAACAAAAATCAACCTGAATTTGTAGGATATCTAACGTAGTACAGACAATACATGTGAAAAATAAACCAAGAAATACCACTATTTTACATATAATCAAGAATTTTCCTGACGGCCTTAGAGTAAGACATGGAAATTTAAGTGAATTCACCCAAACATACCTATAAGAAAAAGAGCCTCCCACTCACATAAGATAATTCAGCACCGAAGTCTCTACTCTCCCACAATCTAGATAACTGCAGCAGGAGATTCTTCGAGGGCTGTTAGATTGATTCTCATATTTGCTGACTACTATTTGATATCCATACTATTGGTAGCAACGAAAGACACCTTAATAGAAATGATCACATCAGTGTCAATTTCTTTACTAAACTCATTTCTTCTTCGCTTTTAAAGTGAGGTTAAGCACGGATGACAATGACAAATACCAAGCAACGACGGAAGTGCACTATTGTATGGACTATAGCTAGGAATTCTACTTTAGCAAGCTAAGATCTAAGAGTAGAAAAGATCACTTTGTGGAACCAATCTGATCGACTTAACAAAATCTCTCTATAGCATAACTCATGAGTTTAATCCTAGACCGCTGATGTAATAGAATCATGAAAACATAAAAGCAGCAATGTCAACAGCACAATGCTATGTCAACTTCAAACTCAGGTAAACAATCTTTTGTTGTTCAGATAAATACAAACCATTAATATCCTTGTTTCCGTTGACTGCATCTAAACTTCATCAAAGGAAACCAAATACACTATATACGTTCCAGTTCTCCCCACCCTCCCGTATCCTCCTTACTAGAAAAGCCAAAACGGACTATCAAAGTAAACTTCACAATACCAATTCTCTGATTATTATCTCATTAGCCAAAACATCTAGCAAGAACCCAAGAGCACAACCTAGTGGTCAATAAAGTGGATTGAGAACTATGAGATCTTAAGTTCAAATCCAGCGCCAAAGATCAAAACATTAGGTGATTTCGTCCCATCTTTCCCAGCCTTGATTGACGAGCAACCCGATTGTATTTGTGGGAGGTAAGCTGGTTTATCCCATGGACTTAATCGAGATATATGCAAGCTGGCCCCAACACCACGATTGTCCAAAAAAGGAAATTCTAGCAATTTCATTACCCATTTTCCGTTCTGTGCATGTTATCCTTAGGCAAAACTAATCTTCCATGATTCAATTGAATAGAAATGCTAGAAATAAGCCCTATAAATCATAATCATCAAAAGGGGCTATAAAAAAAACAAAATTCAAATTCAAATTCTGGGTATATCATCAAAATTCATAATAATCCCAATACACCAAAACAACACCATCAAAAACAAATCTTGAAATTGCAATTGAAAATTTTAAAAAACAAACAATCCATCATTATATTACATTTCCAAACAAAACAACCAAAAGGGGTTGTCTTTTTTTACCTCAAGAGCTGAACGACGAGAAGATGGAGAAGCACCACATATAAAAATGGATGCAAATATTCTTTTTGTTCGATTTGAACGACTTGAGCGTGACCCCAAACGACTACTCCCAGAACCCATTTTGATTTTTTTGAAATCAACAACTCCTTTTTCCTCTTGACAGAAAGAGAAATGGAGGGGTGGAGGGTGAAAGTGTAATGGAGGTCTTTCTTCAATTTTGTAGGTTGGAAAGTCACTCTCCCATTTTCAAGTTCTTCAAAATCAAGAATCCATTTTTATTTTTTTTACATGTTTTCCTCATTTTTTTTATTTTTTTTTTGTGAGGCACAAAGACAAAATGGTGTTTTTTTTTTCTTTTTGAGGGAAAAATAAATTTTTGTTTTTATGATAATGACTTGTGACTATCAAATTGATTTGTGGTTAGGACCTAATATTGAATGTGATGGTTGTAATTAATTCATTTGTGGGAAAATGTTAAAAAGTATAGTATAAAATCTTGTGTATGAGAATCTAGAATGTTATAATGCTAGGACCAAGTATGATGTTAGACTTTTTTGATAGAATTTAAATTAATAAATTTTGTAGGATTTTTTTTTTAAAAAAAAATAATTAACCATTAATTTGAAATAAGATTACCAATAGTTTTGAGGATCTTTATCTATAAATATTTTCTAATTTTTTAAAAGGGGCTCATATCATTTTTTCGAGATTCTGAAATTTTTACTCACAAAGTTTTAAAAAAGATTAAAGTATAATGCATGTTCAAAGATAATTTACTTTATTTATCGAGTATCGATCTTTATATGTGCTAAATTGTTACCAACTCAATATGATATTAGTTAATTTGGTCTGACTTAACGGTTATACATTAGTTAATCAGTTCATGTGAAATTTGAAATCATAAAAGGAGTAGCTTATATGTACTCTACTAGTGACTTCGATCCATCAATATATAATCATCGAATGTGATTATCGTTGTTGAAAAAACATACAATTAGTATACGGTGGCAATAATAATTTAGGTGAGTAGTGCATAGAAACAAATGTTATGGGACAAGGGAATTTAAAGTGGAGTAATATTATTGTTTGGGAGGGAAGAGCAACGAGTAAAATAGGTTAACGATTTATTGATTTATATGAATAAAAGTTAGATAATTTGTTTTCAAATAGATAATTTGTTATTTATAAAATTCTGATTGGCCATTTCCAAACAATTATCTAATAATACCCTATCAATAGTGCTATAATACCATTTTTAATTCAAACTATCAATAATGATTCAGTTTTGAACATCCCTAATCAGTAATCACTATTACCGTAACATCGGACATTCTTAATTCATGCATTAATTAAATATCATACGTATGTATACACAAAAAATTCATAAGTAACGCTATTAAAGCTGATTTTTTTAAAAAATGTAGAAGTATTTTCTTTTCGGAACATAACAAAATACATTGTATTCAAGCATATGCTACATTTAATCCTAACTGAAACCGCGTGAATACAATATCAAATTTTACCGGTCAGTTTCTCTAAAATAATCAAAGCCCAATTATTTTGGGCTTTGGATCCAAGGCGGTTTCAGATCCACATTTAGGCCCAAATTTTAAAACTGGAAATTGAAAGAAGCTTTGTTTCCGCAAACACTACAAACAGTAAGCTTCGAGCTACTTGAAAACTCGAACCACCGTTGCGCCGCCGTCCTCCTCCGTCGCTGTTTCCGGCAGTTCTTCGAGTTACCGATACTCTTCTCTTCGAGTTAGTAGGTTAGGTATTTATATTCCGTTTCGTTCTACATAGTTCATTCCTTTAAACCCTATATTTTTAGCAGCCTACAAATGTTTGTTAGTTGTGGTTTAACAATGAAATGTTTCGACTGATATGTTTTACCTGTGTATAATGCTCCAGTTTTCGTCTTAGTTTCGTTTGTAAAATTGTGTTTTTGTGTAGCTAAGTTTTTGATTTGAATTAGTTGAATAATTAATAAGGTGAGTGAATTATTTTTCTTAAGCAGGTAGTAAATAGCCATGGATGATAGTTTATATGATGAATTTGGGAACTATATTGGTCCTGAAATAGAGTCTGATCAGGAAAGTGATAGGGAAGAGGAAGACGATGAGCTGCCTGATAGGAGTGATGATGAGAGAGCTGCATCTGATGATGAGCAGCCTGGTGCGTCAAATGGATGGCTTGCTACTCAAGATGATATTGACATGGATAACCAAGTTGTTCTTGCTGAAGACAAGAAATACTACCCAACAGCTGAAGAGGTTTATGGTGAAGAAGTTGAGACGTTGGTCATGGATGAAGATGAACAGCCACTTGAAATGCCAATAATTAAACCAGTGAAGAATCTCAAGTTTGAACTTGGGGTGAAGGATTCGTCCACTTATGTTTCGACTCAGTTTCTCTTAGGTCTGATGTCGAACCCAGCATTGGTTAGAAATGTTGCTCTAGTGGGACATATACATCATGGGAAGACTTTGTTTATGGATATGCTGGTGGAACAAACACACCATATATCTACGTTTGATCAGAACAGTGAGAAGCATATGAGGTATACAGACACAAGAATAGATGAGCAAGAGAGGAGGATATCAATTAAGTCTGTCCCTATGTCACTAGTCTTGGAAGATAGCAATTCAAAGTCTTATCTATGTAACATTATGGATGCTCCTGGCCACGTCAACTTCTCCGATGAAATGACTGCTGCTTTAAGACTTGCTGATGGGGCAGTTTTGATTGTTGATGCAGTTGAAGGAGTGATGGTAAGTTCCTTTTCATTTCTACGATTAATTCACTTGCAAATGTTAGCCTAGTAGCATAGAGCATGTTTGGATTGTGGCTTATTTTTGGCGATTTTAAGCAAAAATAGTTCTGAAGCACTTTTGTAGTATTTGGGTAAGATAAAAATAGTACTTTTAAGCCAAAATAACAAAAATAATGCAGAAGCCAGAAGTTAGGATTCTTAATTTATGACTTGTGCTTATAAGCCCATCCAAACAGCTTCTCACTTGTTTCAGAGCATGAGGCAAAGTTCTTATAGGATGCCAGAAGGTATAGCCATCAAAGCATATGACTCTAAAAATTGGTGTTGTTTTATACAGATGGTGACCTTGAGTTGTCAGCCTCCTCTGTATGTTGTGGGGTTTGTGAGTGGCAACCAAATATGTATATGGTTTTCTACTTGTACGTATGCCATGCTGACTGCAGACAGTATATCTAAGCAGATCTATCCTGGAAAGTCGAGTAATATTCCTTGGGATGACTCTACTGTAATAGTAGATAGTCTTTATACATTATAAGTTAGTAATTTTATTTCTGTCCTGCAGCATCCAGTACAGCGATTCTGAATTGCCAATCTTGCCATCTGCTGGAATGTAGACATTGTTGTTGGAATCACATAGCTGCTAGATGAGATCTAACAGGTGTCTTCACGACTAATTAATCAAGTAAAGAGTACTAAGCCTCCACAAAAGAGAGTAACAGCATACATGTCTACACCTTAGTTTTAAAAAATGTCTACACCTTAATTTTAAAGTACACGAAGCACGATTTACATTTGAAAAAAAATGTCGAAAGTATTATCAAATAGAAATTGGTATGATATATAAACAATGTTTCGGAAAATATTTTTTTCTTAATGTCAGGGAGTTTGGACTGTAGAAGTTTAAAGCAATGTATAGAGATATAAATAGCCTGATAAAACATTCAACAAACGGAGTGCCTTATTTTTTCATATACTATGTCGTCTTGTGCCCAATGGAAAGTGGGACCCTTTAAACTAGCTGGTATGTGGGGCCGAGTGTATAGAACAATGGAAGTCGTTTGAAATAGACAAGACTCCGTGGTGTATGCACGAAATGGTGATTATCACTTGCTCTTGATGTAGGTTGCTTGCTATGTGTTCTCTGGGAGGCTTTGCAGTTTAAGGAGATCTGTTATCAAATTTTGGGGATCATATGGGGTATTGTGGGTTTTAGTGGATTAAGTTAATCAGGTAGATGAGCTGGGTGTAGGGGTGGGCATTCGGTATTTCGGTTCGGTTTCGGTTTTTTTTTTTCCGGTTTTTTCGGTTTTCGGTTTTTGGAAAATGTGTACCGAATACCGAACCGAAATATTTCGGTTCGGTTTTTATTAATTCGGTTCGGTTTTTTATTTCGGTTTTTTAATGGGCCTGCTTAGTGGGCTTTTTTAAATTTTAAACTTTACAATTTTTTTGTTTGATTTTTCAACTTAATGGGCTAAAAAGTAAAAATAGTGTAATATTTTTTTGTTTGATTTTTTAAAAGATTATTTAACATTAATAATTATTAATTAATATAATATAAATATAATATAAATTTAATATAATATTTCGGTTTAAACCGAAATACCGAATTCCAAAATAATACATACCGAAAACCGAACCGAAATACCGAAAAATACAAAAAAGTAAACCGAATACCGAACCGAAAACCGAAATACCGAAACCGAAATATTAAAAAAATTCGGTTCGGTTCGGTGTTTCGGTGTTTCGGTGTTTATGCCCACCCCTAGCTGGGTGTATTATCTTCTTTTTTGTTTTCATATATGGAGGCCCCATTTGCTACAATTGAGTTCTATCTAGACTTTAACTGGTATATGTTCACTGGATAGATAGATCACTTACATTTTTTCCTTGTGTCATTGGTGACAGGTAAATACAGAAAGGGCCATTAGGCATGCGATTCTAGAACGTATTCCGATTGTTCTTGTAATCAACAAGGTACAGTGTATATCACATAAACCTGGTGAAAATTCAAGTAATGTTGAGACTTTGTTACCTCTAATAATTTTTTGTTGTCCCTTTAGGTTGACAGATTGATAACTGAGCTTAAGTTGCCCCCGAAGGACGCCTACTTCAAATTAAAGCACATAGTTGAAACTGTCAACAGTCAAATTACAGCTGCCTCGTCCACAGCTGGAAATGCACAAGTAATTGATCCTGCATTAGGGAATGTCTGCTTTGCAAGTGCAACAGCAGGATGGTCATTCACTCTGCAGTCATTTGCCAAACTGTATGTTAAGCTTCACGGAATTGCATTTGATGCAAACAAGTTTGCTTCGCGGCTTTGGGGGGACTTCTACTTTGATCCTGATACAAGAAGTTTCAAGAAGAAACCGCCTGCAAGTGGGGTTGAAAGATCTTTTGTTCAGTTTGTTCTTGAACCTCTTTACAAAATTTATAGCCAAGTGATTGGAGAGCACAAGAAGAGTGTTGAAGCAACCCTAGCTGAACTTGGGGTGACACTAAGCAATGCAGCTTATCGTCTAAATGTAAGGCCTCTGCTGAGGCTGGCTTGCAGTGCTGTATTTGGAACTGCCACTGGGTTTACTGACATGTTGGTTCATCACATCCCTTCTGCTAAAGCTGCTGCAGCTAGGAAAGTGGAACACATATACACGGGTCCAAAGGATTCAGCAATTTACAAAGCAATGGAAAATTGTGATTCCGCTGGCCCGTTGATGGTTAATGTGACAAAGCTGTATCCCAAACCAGATTGTAGTGTTTTTGATGCTTTTGGTAGGGTTTACAGCGGGGAAATAATGACAGGGCAGACGGTACGCGTTCTTGGTGAGGGCTATTCACCTGATGATGAAGAGGATATGACTGTAAAAGAAGTTACAAAGCTGTGGGTATATCAAGCTAGATACAGGATCCCCATAAGTAAGGCTCCTCCAGGTGCATGGGTCCTGATTGAAGGAGTGGATGCTTCAATCATGAAAACTGCTACTCTTTGTAATCTGGAATTTGATGAGGATGTATACATATTTCGCCCTCTTCAGTTTAATACTCTTCCTGTGGTGAAAACAGCTACTGAACCTTTGAATCCTAGCGAATTGCCCAAAATGGTGGAGGGGCTTAGGAAAATCAGCAAGAGTTATCCTCTTGCAATCACAAAGGTTGAAGAGTCCGGTGAACACACGATATTAGGTACTGGTGAATTGTACCTAGATTCTATAATGAAGGACCTTAGGGAGCTTTATTCCGAGGTGGAAGTGAAGGTGCTTTTGTAACTTTCTCTTCTATACTTGCCTTTGTCAGTTCTTTACTTGTTACAGGAAAAATACTAACTTTATTGATACTTAGGACTCCTTTGTCAAACTCAACTGAACTTGAGGTTCTTTTTGTTGTGTGCTCAACATTCAGGTGGCTGATCCAGTTGTCTCATTCTGTGAAACTGTGGTGGAGTCGTCTTCAATGAAGTGTTTTGCTGAAACACCTAACAAGAAAAATAAAATCACTATGGTTAGTTGTTAAATTTTTGATCTGTACAAGATGAGAAAATTGCTTTCCTCCTTGCTTACTTCTGTTGCTTGTAGATTGCTGAACCTCTGGAGAGAGGACTTGCTGAGGACATCGAGAACGGTGTTGTGAGCATAGATTGGCCTAGAAAGAAATTAGGTGAATTTTTCCAAACCAAATATGACTGGGATCTTCTTGCTGCACGGTCTATTTGGGCATTTGGACCTGATAAGCAGGTCAGTTGATACATAGTTTTGATTACCACTTAGCTGTTCTGAACTTCTGCTAATGGTTGCTTATATCTTTTAATCGAACATATTCTGTTTTGACACTTGGAAATATATTTGCAGGGACCTAACATCTTATTGGATGATACACTCTCAAGTGAAGTGGACAAGAGCTTGTTGAATGCTGTTAAAGATTCTATTGTTCAGGGGTAAGTTGAATTTCGTAGTTTTGTGGTTTTCCCTGACCCCGATGCTGGACTAACAAAATCAACAAAATGTCAATAGGTTCCAATGGGGAGCTCGGGAAGGACCCCTCTGCGATGAGCCCATTAGAAATGTTAAATTCAAGATCGTTGATGCGAAGATTGCTCCGGAGCCGTTGCATCGTGGAACGGGTCAGATTATTCCAACTGCACGACGTGTAGCCTACTCTGCTTTCCTTATGGCAACACCCAGACTTATGGAACCTGTGTATTATGTGGAGGTATACTTTTTGTCTTTAACTTTTTGTTTATTTGGTAATGTTTTCTTGATTACTTGTTTAGTGAGTTCTTTGTATCACCAATATAAATAAAGGAGTCGAGACAGGTTTGAAACTGTATCTATGAGCTGTGTAAAACACACTATTTTACGTGTTAGAGCTGCTGCTTTATGCCCCATATATATTAGGAAAAAAGTGAACAGCGGAGCTGTCACAACAGGATATTAGTGACAGTCCTGCTGGGTTTATACTATGTTCAAATTGACAGGAAAAGTACAAATGTTGACCCTTGGTTAGGTTCTAAATTATTTACAGAAAAAAATAGGGGTATGAAGTTTCAGCTAATTTTTTTAAAAAGATGTTTTCTTATGTGAAACTAGGGCTAACTTTCTGATGTCTTGCTTCAGATCCAGACGCCCATGGATTGTCTGTCTGCTATATACACCGTGTTGTCTCGTAGGCGTGGACACGTTACTGCTGATGTTCCTCAACCTGGGACCCCTGCCTACATCGTCAAGGTTTGATTTCAAATATCTATAGTGCCTTCAATTATTGATACAATGTTTTCATGTTATAGCATCAGGATTCTCATGTGCACACCTCTTCTTTGTCAGGCATTTTTACCTGTTATCGAGTCCTTTGGTTTTGAAACGGACTTGAGGTATCACACCCAAGGGCAGGCGTTTTGTCTTTCAGTATTTGATCATTGGGCTATTGTCCCTGGGGATCCTCTTGACAAGAGCATCGTTCTACGACCACTGGAGCCTGCTCCAATCCAACATCTGGCTCGTGAGTTCATGGTGAAGACAAGGCGTAGAAAGGTATACATTTCTTGCAGGGTTAAATTGAGTTATTTACCCTTGAGGTTTCTGGAACAGCGATTTGATAAATCTATCCCTTTTCTTTCCAGGGAATGAGTGAAGATGTGAGCATCAACAAGTTCTTTGATGAGGCTATGATGGTGGAGCTTGCACAGCAGGATGCCGATCTTCACCTGCAGATGATGTAGATATGTAGTTGTGATGGTTCTGTATTTGTGCTTAAGGTGCATTCCTTTGTATGTCAAGTCGCAAAGCCGTTTGAAAGGTATTAAATCATTGAGCTCCTTGAACCACAATATGTAATATACCAACGTAAATTCGCAGTCCAGACCATGAATGGCTCCGACCTCCCTCACGTCCTCTTGAGCTAGCCCATTTGTTGGTGATTCCTTGCTTTCACATTCGGAGTGTTTGAGAGACTCTAGGTTCTGGCATGATTGACATTGAGAATGAGGTTTCTGAATGCTCTATGTAGTGAATGACTGGGTAGCAGTTCAAATTCTTACACTCTATCCTCTTTTCGCATCGTCTTTGGATTCTATGTGAACTAAAGATTGAGCTCATTGTCCACGGTACCAGAACTTCCTTTTTCTTATATATCTATTTTAGTGGAATTGAAGGCGAGCGCGGGCATCAATGTTAAAGTCATCTTCCTTTGACCTGTAGGTCACAGTTCGAGCTGTGAAATCAGCTATCGATGCTTGCAAGTTGGACAATCTTTTTTCTAAGGTGAATTTTGTAATATTTGATACCGATTGTGTTAAGAGTGTCATACCATGATTTATTTTCGGTTTTACTCAACAATGAATCATGTATTCTATTGTAGGTATTCAACTCCAATAGAAAATTGAATGGATGGAAGATAAAATAGTCATTTTGCATCTTCAATAATAGTTGAAAGTACTTTGTGCACCATAATTTGAAACACAAATTTCTATGTAGCACTGGTTTCACATATGAAGCGACAACCCCTCACCTTGCATAGCGATGAATTGGGCGTTGAGGTAGCCAACATCAGAGGTGAATTCAGGATTTAAACTCTCTAAGCTCAACTTTGTTTAGATTCAGATGAACTTATGGCTAAATTACTACATCTGCCACTGGCTAGTACTCATACAAAGGGCGTGTCACGCGTGTATAAAGATTTGGAACTCTTTTATTTAACCATTAGCAACTAAGAATGCTGGCAATTATATAACCTTTGTTATGACATTAAAAAAGTTGGACCAAACCAACAATTCAATATTTGTCTCACCAGAAGGTGAGGTTCAGTTTGAGTTTCCCTTTAGTCAGGGAATCATACAATGGAAGAACATTGTTTAATATATGTACAAAAATTTGGCTCAACAGGTTGCTTCTATGTCCCTCAAGCTTTATTTCATCTTGGACTTTTAGGTTTAAATGGGAAAATTACAACAAGAAGATAAGCTTACCTCTGATTCTGATGTCTTTACTAAGTTGTACAGAAGTAACCAAGTGATCGTCATTATCGCTGTTGTTTAGGTGGATATGTGCCAAAATTTATATCGAACGTTGCAGCTCTAGTCTTCAAGCAAAGATCTTAGATTTGCAAGTCCCTCAGCAGATATACTTTTCTTTATTCTTGATCTCTGAAAAACAACAGGAGGCGGAGGCTCGGAGTGAAAACAGACCATGACTACTGTTAAGTTGTCTATAGCACCGCGTTTTTTGGCCTCGTCTACTATCTCCTTGCAGCATCTCTTTACATTGTTATGCTCCTGCAGTCTCCTCCGAGCAAAATCAACTGCATTTTGGCTTCGGAAAACATCCCATATTCCATCACTACCGATAATCAGGAACTCGTCCTCCTTTGTCAATGTCAGCAGTTTCAGTTCAGGTTCAGCGCTCAATGGTCCGTCCTTCTCAACCTCCTTCAATCCTTTAATGTGCCAGTTACCTAATGCCCGGCTCACGCCTAGCTGTCCATTCAAATAGCCATCATCAACAAATCCACCTACAGATTCAATGCGGGTTCTTTCATTAACACAGCAAGGTCTGTGATCCTTTGACATTTCTATAGCCAGTCCACGTCGAGATACAACAGCTCGACAATCACCAGCATTTGCCACAAGAAGTGATCTGTTCATGATACAACACATCAGTATGAAGAATTTGATCAAAGTGGTTACTTTTAGCGTAATGAGATGACTTAGATAACTTAGATACAGGAATAAATTACCTTCCAAATATCATTGCAGTGAGTGCAGTAGTGCCGGAGGACAAGGCTGAGTCAACATAGCATGACTTGGCGAAGGCAGCATCCGTCTCTGCAAAAGATCTTGTAACCACTTTCTCAAGTTCCAGGGGAAAATCAGCATCCTCGACAATGATCTTTGGTAAGTAATCACGAACAAACTGTGATGCTCCTTTCCCTCCATGTCCATCAAAGACCTGTCATTAGAAACATTCGCATTAGGCATCATGAGAGTAAGAAGTAAAAAAAACAAAGAAACATGACTTCTCTGTGCTCCTACTCCTACCCAAAAAAAAAAAAAAGGAACTCAATTCATTCTAATCCATATAAATTTGACGGAAACAACAAAGGAAACAACGGGACATGGTCATACATAGGAACTTAGATATGCATTTAGGGACAGCAGTTAAATTAATGATGCTCTACCGACTGCTGTTCAATAGGTTCATTCCAAGACTACCAGAAGACAACACCTTTGCGATTCGACAGGATTGTTCGGTTAGATTATATACTCCTAGAATTTTTAAGAGTTGTATTATGCTTCAACTGGGAGAAATGTGGTCGCTTGAGTTAGCGTTTCATACTTTTCTTCGATAAGAAGTACTAAGAACATTTCGCTCTACCTGAAAATACTTAGAAATATCTTCAGCATAGTATTTGCAAATCATGACGAAAGAAGCACCCGTATGGGAAGACATACACCCCATCTCACAACTCCGACAAGTAGGGCACTCTAGTTGTGTTGATCTTTTTTAAGCGTACTTCCTATGTTCACAAAGTAGGAGCTAAGCTGAACTTTACTGAGAGTTTAATTCGGCCTAGAAGTATACTGAGTAAATAGTCAAAGAGTGACATATATGATGGTCAATGAGGTTAACGAACTTACTCCATAGAAAGAAATAGCATCCTCACCAAGTATATTAACGCCAAAATTCTTAGCTAGGTCCGCAATACAGATGTGAGTGTCTTCCATGTCAAGGCGACCTCCAATATCGGACCAATCACCCGACCACCTAAGGGCCGGGAGGAAGTTACTTAACAGTATTTGTTTCCGATCTGCAATAGTTGCGTCTTCTGAAATACTTTCCAGCTGCAGAAAAGGAAAGATATTAATTGAAGCAAAGAAATAGTTTGAATTCAAGCAACAATCAGCTTCGATGATGTGACAATAGAAGTGAACTTCGTTCCAATAAGCAGCATGACTGTGAGTCACATGAGTTTGTTAGAAACACCAAATGAGTGCTAATGCAAACTCTAAACCATTAGCTACAAATGCTGACAAACGAACCAGTTGGACGATCTAAGACACATCTTGAAATTGTTTTTTTCAGAAGACAACCGAACTCGATATATTACTTACTATAATTTCAAGAAAACTAAATTTGAGACCCATGATATAGAAAGTGTAACAGATTTAATGGTAAGCACTCAAAGGTTGAACTCATCAAATTTAAATCACGGATCGCCTTTGGATTCACACACAGACACACACAAAGAAAAACAAAGATTGGGGAGCAAACAGTACACAAAAAGAGATTAATAACCACATCTTTACAGTACTGTCCTTAAGGCATAAAAACACCATAAAAATCAAATCTTTTAATAGTATCAACCAATAAAAACTCCAAATTGACCAACACTTACAACACAAAAAACAGCTTATACCAATCAACATCCATACATAAACCAAAAAACTCTTACCCAATTAACTCAAAAAAGAATACAATCAATCAAGACTACATAAAAACTCAGAAGTGTTGAATCCATCAAGTTTAAACTAATGGATCACCTCTGCATACACACATAAAAGACACACAAAAAGTATATCAGCATGATATCAAATCATCAAATGAAGAAAATACCAATAACCATAGCTTTAAGTACTGTTCTAAAGCATAAAAATCAAATCTTCACATAGTATCAACCAATAAAACTCCCAATTGAACAACACTTTTAAAACTACTAATACCAATCAACATCCATATACAAAACTCAAAAAAGAATAGCCAACCAACCAACCAACTGTGTTAGTACACCATAAAAATCAAATCTTTAAACAGTATCAGCAACCATATTCCAAACTAACCAACAATTATGACACCAAAAAAAAACAAAAAAAAACAATCAACACCCCATATACAAACCAACAAATTCTTCCCCAAAAACCAAATATTACAATTTTTATTTAAAAAAAAAGAATCCTTACTGGGAATGAGTTTCTCATGACAGAAGGACTAGAAGAAGTAACTTTTCCACAATTCTCATTTTGGGTATGTTGAAATTCAGCTTCAGAATGTAAAGATTGGTTCTTGAAATTGTCATCAGTTTTGGGAATGTCCAAATTTTCCATACCCTCATTCACTTGCTCTGAATCTTGAATACACATTATTTACACAAATTTAATAGGCAAGTTAAAAGGGGCAAAAAAAACAAGAAAATGAAAAAGAGTAGAATCTTTAGAGGAAGAAGAAGAATGGGTTGTTTTTATCACTTTTAGGTTGAGCAAGTTGTTGGTATTGAAAGGAGTTAGGGGAAGTGAGAATACATATGTGTGGAAATTGTCATGAAAGGAGAAGATTCTTGGGAATATGTTATCAATGGGGTCATAATAAAAAAAAAGGGTTGTAATTTACTTCTCCATTTCGATTATTTTCCACAATATTAAAAATAAATTTTTCCATGTTGAATTTAACATAAATTATCAGTTTCGTTTTTAACTTATTAATAGTGTCAAAACCCCTTATTTATTTGATTAACTAAACTTGAACACACTCTCAATCTGCTACATGATATAGCAGATAGTTTCAAACTTTTATAAGAACATGTACTTTTGATAAAAAAAAATCGAGAACACCCTTAAGTTTAATGAGAATCTAAGGATGACGGGTAGGGATGTTCGTGGTTCGATTTGGATTGGTTATTGGTTAAAACATAACCAAATCAATTAAGTCAATTTTTAAATTTCTAAAATCAAATAATAACTGTCAGTTTAGTTCGATTTTTTTTGTTTCTTCGGTTTGACAGTAATGAAAACATACGTATTTCGTTTATATATAAACAATACACACGAAAGTTGTTGTGGATTCATTTAAGCAATTAGGCAATATTAGAGTTTTACTATACGAACAAAGTGATTCAATTAAGAGAAAGTGTGACTATATTATGTGAGGTAGTGTAGGAAAAGACTAAAGTAATGAATTTTGATAAATTTGAACTTAGGATTGTAATAGTTAGGCTAAAGATTAATTGTTGAGCTTGAGAAAATGATAAAGTTAAAATTTAAGTTAATTAAAATTTAACAAAATATTTATATTTTATTTATGAATAATATATATATATAATTTTTATTTTTAACTAATTACTTATTTTCAAATTTATTTTCTAAAATCTAAAACGATACATTATAAATTAATATGAATTATAATAAAATATTTATATGAACTATTCTTTCTTAGGGAGACTAACAAAATATAAAGTGAGCAACTTTAATGTAATTTTGAAACATATATAAACTTTAAGTTAAATTTGGATAACAAAATGAATTATTATCTTTATCTGGTTATTTTTAGAATAGTTTCTATTAGGAAAAATTATTATAACTGTTGTTTGCTTGAAATATTAGCTGCTACACCAATTTAATTATTTACATAATAGCACTAATATATATAATTTAATATATTTAACTAGCGAATATAATTATTTATAGTGAACTCTTAATATTTTTTTTAAGTGTTTCTTTTTTTCTTTTTGGAGATATTTAGGTTAGATATTTTTAATTTATTGTCGGTTTATACCAACTTACCAGAAACTTCTGGGCATTTAGTACCTTATTTTCCACTTAATTAAAAAAAAGACTTTTTTGTCAACATCTCTACTCTAGAAATATCTTTTTTTTTATTAAATAAATGAGAGAACTTCCAAAACATTGATCAATATGTAGTTTTAGGCACAAGTATCTCCGATTATTATCACGCCTTAATTAATTTAAGGTTCTATTGTCTCTTAATTTATTTTTTGTATAATTCTATATACCTTTTGATTTACGTGATGTAATCTATGACTCCATTTAAGTAAGGAACGAAGAAAATGTATAGAGATCATGTAGGTCAAAAAGGTGTATAAAATTATTTAAAAAAATTCAGAGAAATAATAATACTTTAGTTTAATTAAAATGTATCACTAAAATTTTGATTATAATTTAGAAAAATACTAGCGCCTTATCCCTGAAAGAATAATATCTTTATATCCACAAGAAAAAAAGAGAAATTTAAATAATTAAGTCCCAGTAATAATATATCTAATATAACCTCGTAAACATAATTCAAAGAAAATCATAACTAATATATACGCAAATTATCGCCTATTCCCATTGACTATATAATCGTGCGATTTCTGAAAATTTAAAATTCAATTTATATTCTATTTATAAGGGTAGATAATAATTTTAAATATCCTAAGATCAAGAAAAGCGTAACAAATCAATATAAATAGAAAATATAGTAATATTAAAAAAAGAGAACATTACGGAAATAGCAAAAATAATAAATCTAACCAGACTCTATAATTATAATTTCGATAATTACAATTTATATCTACTGTTTAATTTGATATGGAGGCAGCAATTGTCATATATTTTGCATCTCAATATTAAATAAGATAACACATACTCTCTCCGTTTAAAAAAGAATGACTTCCTTTCATTTTTAGTCTGTTTAGAAAACAATGACCTTTTTCTTTTTTTGGTAACATTTTAAAATCAGTTTTCCACGTGGCATGTTTAAGGCCACAAGATCAAATGACAATTTTATTCATTTAATCTAACTTTAATTTAGGATCACAAGATACAAAAGTCTTCTTTATACTCTTAAACTCGGTGCCAAGTCAAACCAGGTCATTCTTTGTGAAACGAAAGAATTAAAATTTTAAATTAGTACAAATCAAACAATAACAAATTAAGCGAACTTATAGTTACGAATTAAATTTATATATATATATATATATATATATATATATATATATATATATATATATATATATATAAAGAATGGAGAAAAAGAATTTAGGAGTGGAAGAGGAATGAGATACTTGTTCTTTTGCTGAGGAAAAAACGTGGTAAATTCAATTGCAATATATAATTTTATATTATATAGTTTGGGAACCTACTCCACCATGCTATATATATTAAATTATTTTAGCTTTAAAAAGTATACAAAAAGTATTATAATAATAATATCAATATGCTCCGTATGTATAATTCCAGAAGAACGTTTGGAGATATGAAAAGTTATATCGTAATTTTTCTCGTATTAATAGAATAAAACTATATGTAACTTAGCTTTAATAAAATAAAATATAACAAGTATTTTGAGATAAACAGAGTATTTTAAGTGAAGAAAAGTTAGATTGTAGAATGTTTTTGTTTTGTAATTCTTTAATATATAATATAATAGATTATGTGTGTGTTTTTTAATTTCAATTTTGGTTTTTAAAAGTTTTCATATAGTAAGTAATAAGGTGTAAAGGGGGGAAATATATTTAAATTTCTTGAAAATATTTCAATGTCTACAAATATTTAACAACATAGAAAATTTTGTACTAGTTATATAAGGGCACTTTTATGTTATTATAGGTAAATTGTTAATTATATCTTATATTTTGCTAGTTTCTTAAAATTATATATATATGATTTTTTCAAAATTAACGTATATACGTGCACTCTCATCGAATCACGTGAGTACGCTTCTGAATTCACCCTCACCCTATAGAAGAATCTTTAAGCATTGACTACATGAAAAGCAAAATTGGCTTCTTTTAGTGGAGAAATTGATTACTTCCATTTTCTATAGAGAATTATTGGGCCACAAATATGGGAATTGATGTCTTTAGGCATTTTTCTTGGTTTGAAATGAAGAGACATTATATATATTCAAAAAATATTTGTACATGTTTTGTGATTTCACATAATTAAAATATGTAAGGAGATGTTTAGATGTTACGTGAGCTAAAAAAATATATAAAATTACAAGAACAATGAATTTAAGGGTATTAAGTTATTAATTTAGTTGAAATGCGTTTCTGAAATTTCGTTTACAGTTTAGGAATCAATACTTATTCCTTATCCCTTATTTAAAAGGCATAATACCTTAAATTTTACATAATACTTATTAGTATTATTTATTTGGTACGAATTGATTCAAATTAATAAGATTTTAACCATATGTATTTGTAATATATTACCTTGTGACATATGTATGATAATTGCAGTCCGTGCTTTGTTCATAAGCAACTTATTTATTTTTTTGAAAAAATAAAAGTAATCCTAAATATGAATGTTTTATAATTTTGTTTTAGATAAAATTAATTAATTAATTATGGTTCAAGGAAAAAGGAAAAAGGAAAAAATAAAAAATAAAAAACTCAAACATGGTAAATTTAAACGTACACTCTTTCCTTCTTCAACTTTACTATTTGGTCCATTATATTTATTTATTTATTTGAATTCTAGATGGATAAAATATTATTATTAATAATACTAAAATAAAAGTAAAAAATAAATAAATTTACTCCCTATTTAAGCCTAGGGTTTACGCAGCCCTTCCTTTCACTTGTAACACCAAATTATCAAATAACATATCCACCTTACGATATTACTTTGATTATTCTCTCATATATTATCCGTGAAATCTCTTTTACAATTTAAGTGTATTTCAAAGTCATGGCATTTATGGATTTCAAATCCGAAATTCGAGCTGTCCAATATTTAACAACGCGAAAAAGGACTTATATGAGCCCTAGTTTTGACATTATTGTGTTGATATATATTCTGAAATACATGTAACGTGCATTCAAATAATTAGATCTCAAGGGTCAAGGAATTATATGAGCCCTAGTTTTAAATGAATTTGAAAAATCATATCCCAATAACGGAAAGGATTGAGTAAGCCAATTTTGACGGCAACATATGTAAAAAATTGAAAGTCTTGCTTCATATATTAATTCAAGAATATAGAAATTTCCTCAAATTTAGTAAGTACTTGTCAAAATATAATCCTAATAATACTATTCGGAGTGTAATTTCCTTTTTCTTAAAGTAATTAGGATCATATTCCTTAACTAACTAGGTTTACATTAATCTTCTTCTATATAACTCTTTAATCTATCAAAAGTTGAAATAGTTTAGCCTAATGGCAGATTTAGCTGACGAAATGACACTGATGGTTCTCTCGAATTTACCTGTGAAATCTCTGTTACGATTCAAGTGTGTTTCTAATTCATGGCGTTGTTGGATTTCAAGTCCAAATTTTCATATCTCATCCATCATTGCATCGTCTGCAATTATTGCCTCCACTATTGTGAACTTCACATTTCTCATCGGCTCTTGACAGATGGGTCAGGATACAGTCATACAACCACAGAAGTAAGAAATTTAATTACCTTAGGTACCTGAAAATATATTTGAAGACACAAATCAAATAAACTATGTTTAACTAACTAAAACACTTGGTAAAATAACTAAACTAAGATATTACCAACCAACCTGCTTATCAGGTCCAAATGCCCAAACAGACTGTCAAAGTCTTGTTGTTTTGAAAGATGGCAAAATAGCAAAGAACAGGTAATAAAAATGTGTCAACACGTTCTAGCGAAGAATTCGAGTCTGTATAGGGATACACGTTTTCAAAGAATTGGAGTATAATTGGGAATCTGTTTTCTTATTTAATAAGGAAATTGTGTGAAAAGGCTTTTACTATCCAACAAGGAGTTGAAGATGCGGCAAAGTCAAGGTTGAGTTGGGCAAGACTTTGAGGAGGTGATCTATAAATAGGGCGATAGTTTCGCTTGAGAAGATTGCGCACTTACATAGAGAGAAGATCAAAACACGATTTTTGAGAGAGTTTTGATATTGCTTGGGAGTGCTCCGAGTTGAGTGATAAATTGTAAGGTTGTATTCAAGAGTCTTGTTTACAATCTGAGTTGTGTGAGTAGGAGTTGCTTGACAAGTTGAAGAACTTAAAGAGCGTTAGAAAGCTAGGGAGTAGTTTTGTGTCTTGAGGTAGAAGGAATTAGAGTTTATAATTTCTTAGGTTACGTAGGTTTGTAATTGGTGTATTGTTTGAACATTTATAAATAATACAAAGTGTTGCTTGAATTATTTATTGTTAAGTTTCAAATAAACAGAAATCGTTGTCTGTACGTGTTCCTTTAAAGAATTCAGGAGGGTAGAATTTCAATACAGGCAGCATGCAGATTCCAATCATATTTCTTTTGCGAAAAATCGGCAAGTTTCCTTTTCGGCCAATTTACTGTTTCAATATTTTCAATGTCGTCACCAAGTCCTCGCTCCAATGATTAAGCCAGCAGGGTGAATAAGCTAAGCCACATAGATATTGCAAACAAAGGAAAAAGTACTCAATCTGAGTTATATTTGATATTCATTCCTTTGTATCGAAACAAAAAAAAAACATATGTCCTAAAACAAGCAGAGAGTTACAAATGCACCTCCAGGTCCGCCTAACATCCTCCATTATGTATTCTAGATACTATTCACCAGTACCTAATATTATGCATATACCCGACTCTTCAACCCTTATAATTGCAAGGGATAACTCTTGATGATTCTTTTCAGCTCTTTTGAGATATCATTTAAACTCCAATCATTCAAAAGTGAAAATGCTATTTTCACTACGGGAAGAGTATTGAACTAAACTCCAATCATTCAAAAGCGAAAATGCTATTTTCACTACGAAAAGAGTATTGAACTGTAGAGGCCGAAATTTGTACACACTCTCGTTAGATTCCAAATTCTTATGTCTAAACCAATAATTACTGTCAATCAGGAATATTCCATGATAGTCAGTGATGAAAGCTAAAGGTCTGTGGTAGCTACTACAGGAGTATTGAGTACTGGTCCAACCAACTCATAAGGTTCATTTGATGTTGTTATGTACTCAAGATAAGTGGACAAATATCCAAGAAAAGGTATAATCTAGTGTGTGATTTTTGCAAGCGAAATATGTTTCAAGATTATTGGGTACCAACATAATTTTAAATTCAAAAAGAAAGGAGGTAACAATTCTGCATACAATTTAACTAGTGAAATTGATATAGTGTGAAGTCAAGTACCAGTACTAGCTCTAGTAATGCAAGAGATGGACACATGAGAGGCGATGAAGAGTACAAAACTCAGAATCAACTGGACTCATGTGCACTGCCTAGAAAAATATGCATTCAACTATTTCAAAAAATACCTCAATCAAGTATAATTTAAGGAAGACAATATGTTGCACGCCGCATGATTACCAAAAAATAAGAAGGTTCATTGCTTTATTCTTCAATTTTATTGTCGACTTTCCATGCATAGTAATTATTCACAACGCATAACACATTCAACTTTATATAATACTATTATCTTAATAAGATTTTAGCCATGTATTTATGATATATTACCTTGGATATTATTATAAAAAACCTAATTACTAATATGAATATTTATATAATTTAATTCAAAGATCAAAAATATTTATAATGCTCAAAAGTATAAAGTCTTTTTATTTTATTTTGAGAAAAGACATAAAGACACCATCAAAGTTGTTTCGTATTTGTATAAAGACACCTTAACTTTTAAAGTGTCCTATCACCCCACCGAACTATTTAATTTCTTTGTAAATGGGCCATTTTGACCCATTCCCTAGTATGGATTGTAACCACGCACATGAGGCGCGTCATTCAGTATTTTCACTGCCATGGACCAGTTTAAAGGTGCCATGTGTCATTATTTTTCTTTATTATTAAATATTTAATCAATTTGTGTCATCTTCCCCAAATTTAAACCCAAAATAATCATTGTTAGCTCTCATTTTTTGATTTCATGGTTTTGTTTTAAGCTTGCACAAATGTGTGGAATATCCTAAATGAACTTCAACCGGTAATGTTATTGATAGAGTATAGCTTACCTCCTTGAACTTGGCGTTGGCATTGGTGTTTCTTTTGGAAAACTCAAGAAAGACGACTGTAAGAGCGGAGATAGTGACAACGGATGCAAAAACTACAGTTTGCGAGTCAAGAGAAGCTCTGAGAACAAATCTTGAAGTGTTGCCGCCGAATTGAAAGCCGATATTTTGACATCTCCTCCGCGAGTGAAGGCCAGGAGGCTGTAAAGAATGGGTAGAACCGGAGAGAAATTGGCGGCGAGGAACAAGAGAAGATGAGATTGGAAGATCCCCCTTGTGAGCGCTACTTAGATCTGGGAATAATTAGTGCAGATACGAGTTTTGCTACCAAAAGGGTTGCAACTAAAATCAATCTCACATTCAAAATTTTCTTGTCACCTAACTCCATAGTTGAATTAAAAAATCCGAATGAAGAAAAATTAATGGAAGTTTTTTGAAGTTTCATGCCAAACTAAGAAGAAAAGGAAAGGAGAAGATGACTTTTCTTCAAAGAATAGGGTCGGGTCGGGTTGAATTATATCATAGGGAGTTGAGCAACACGCGCCACTACATAGACTAGAAAATGGGTCAAAATGGTCCATTTACAAAGAAATTAAATAGTTTTGTGGGGTGATAGGACACTTTAAAAGTTAAGGTGTCTTTATGCAAATACGGAACAACTTTGATGGTGTCTTTATGTCTTTTCTCTTTTATTTTATACCTAGCGTGACATATATGGTAATTGATAACAAAATAAATTCCCACAATGAAGATACAACTCATCTGTTTCAAAACAAGAAAATAAGCAATGTAAAAAAAATTTAATCAAAAAAATTAAAATAAGCTTTTTCACCAATTACCATACTTTGTCATAAGCAACTTATCTATTTTTTAAAATATATTAAAAGTAGTATTTATTTTTAAGAAATTTTAAAAGTCACATTTATTTAAATAATGAGAAGAAAGAAGTTATAAAGGTATACTCTTTCCTTCTTAAACTTAACTACTATTTGGTTCATTATATTTATTTCTTTTTTGAATTCTAGATGGATAAAATATTACTAGTAATCCTAAAAAAAAGAAAAAAGAAATTTTACTCCCTATTTAAGTTAACCCTAGGGTTTACGTAGTCCTTCTTTTCACTAGGGAAACCAAAGAAACAAACATTCACTTGTAACATCAAATTACCTAATGACATACTGATCTATCTTATGAAATTACTATAATTATTCTCTCATATTTATCCTTGAAATCTCTTTTATATTTAAGTGTGTTTCAAAGTTATAACGTTTATGGTTTTCAAATTCAAAATTTGGGTTTTTCAATAATTAACAATGTCAAAGAGCAATACTTCATCTCTTTTTACTTGTCCACTTTTTCTCGTATAGTTGTCCATTTTGATAAATTAAGAAAGAACAATTTTTTTACCTATTATATCCTCAATTAAATGACTAATTACTTTGAAAAACCTAGAACTTTTCGTCCACTTCATAATTAATAGGGGTAAATGATAAACTCACAACGTCATTAATTATTTTCTTAGTAAATGTGCCAATTCAAAAGTAGATTTACTGTGATACGTTTGAGGAATATTCAGCATTAACAAGCTCCCTTCTATTCAAAAATCAACAACTATAATTAATACGGATAAATGATAAACTCACAACGTCATTAATTATTGTCTTAATAAGTGTGTCAATCCAAAAGTAGATTAGTTAACGAGCTCCTTTCTATTCATAAATCAACAACTCACTTTGGAAGAACTCAATGCTCCTTTCATTATAAGGGATATTGATGAGAGTTAATAGAAGAATTATTAGTGTTTTAGGCTCTAGTCATGGTCTTATATTAATTGATATTGGCAAGAATGTATACTTGTGGAATCATTTTTACATCAAAGTGATTGAATTTGAGCTTGACAACTTGAACCACTATGTTCATGTACATAATCTAAAGAAGGAAAAAAGGAATAAATATATCTCAAATTTTTAAAATTAATATATCAATATTCTTCGTTATACTTTTCATCCATATGAGTCTTTACCGTCCAATAATCGATCTACTCACGTCACAACCTTTCAAATTCTAATATCTACTCTCTATAATTCTATACTTATACGTTTCGCCTCGATACTCGCTCCAAAAATAATTTTGAAACCCACCCCTCTACACCCCACCCCCACCCCTTCCTTTTAGTCTTATCAAAAGCACACTTACTCTTCCATAACTACCTTCTTCTTCTTCTTCAAAACCCTAAAATGGAACATCCATTCTTCATCAATGGCCCTCCTACAAATCGATCTGAAGCTTTACGGTGGCTATCAATCGCTGAAAAGCTGTTAACAAATCGTGATCTTGTTGGTAGTAAATCATTTGCAACTCGTGCCCGTGAATCCGACCCGTCTTTAGCTCATCCAATCGATCAAATCCTCAGCATCGTTGACACCTTAACCGCCGGTGACAAACGTATCAACAATCATCATTTTGATTACTACTCTATCCTTCAGATCCCTCCTAACCAAACCCAGAACTTCGAATTCATCGCCGATCAGTATCGTCGATTTGCTCTTCTTTTGAATCCTCAGAACAATAACTTTCCGTTTTCGGATCAAGCTTTTGGACTTGTTGTTGATGCGTTTTCAGTTCTTTCTGATCCTTTGAGAAAAAGTATGTATGATAAAGAATTGGGTTTTTTTCTGAATCTTTACCCAGTTGCTTCTGCACCTACACCGGTGAGTTTTGTGCAGCATGGTGGGTTTAGTCAAATGCAGGGGTCGACTGCAGACCAGCTGTTTGTGAATATGCCTAGTCAAGATCAAGGTTCACATGCTACTGGAGTGAGCTATAGTAGAGATCCGCAAGCTGGAATTTCTATGCCGGTTACATTTCTGAATCGTGAGCAAGAGACTATGACTATGGGGAGCTCAGGTTCGGAGCAAGAGCACCAGCAACAACAACAGCAGCAGCAGCAGCAACAACAACAACAACCTGTAACATCTCTGAGACAACAAACACAACAACCGGTGAGTTCTCTTTCTTTTTCAAACATAGATGAACAGCCTGCTACATTCTTGAATTTAAACCAACCACAGCCTGTAAGTTCTGAGAGGAGTTTTAATAGAGAAAATCCACCATTTGGTATTGGTTTGAGCTCGACGAGAGGGCGAGAACCGGAGGTAACTGTTGAGCAGCGTGGGAATCAACAGCCCATAGAAAGAAATGAGAATGTAGTGATGGGTAGCAATGAAAATAGACCTGCTAGTACTAGTAATAATGCGAGTAATGTGAAGGAGAAAGAAAGTATTAGAGCAGATGTATCAGCTAAGAAGATACCTAGTTTCTGGACAGCATGTCCTTATTGTTACGTTATGCACGAGTACCCTTTGGATTATGTTGATTGTACACTAAAGTGTCAAAATTGTAAGAGGGCTTTTCAAGCTGTTAAGGTTGCTGCGCCGCCGATTATTGATGGAAAAGAAGCTTATTTCTGTTGTTGGGGATTTATGCCTTTAGGATTTTCCGTAGAGCATTTCGAGAGAAGTAGGAATAATGTTTCAAGCTGGTCTCCGTTTTCGCCCATGTTTGCTTGTCCAACCTCTGGGGCGAATGATGGGAGGAATGGTAAGAATCATGCTGTTGGGGGGCAGAGTAATGTGAGTACTTTTGGCAATTTGCATAATGCTGGTGGGTCGAGAAGTCGGAGTGGACGAAAGATTTCTGCTCCAAGGATTTATAGTGATGACGATGATGATGACGACGATGATGATGACGATGACGTACTTGTTGACATATCGGAGGTACTTTCTGGAGATGCTTGACATATCGGAGGTCTTTACTACTCCAAGGTAGAGAAAGGTAAATTCTTGAAGAAGTTCAGTAATAGGTGAAGAAGGAAAGAGATTCAAGCCTTCCATTTCATTCCAAAACTTGAATCTTTCCATTATTTTCTTTGATTATCGTGTTCATATCTAGTCTAGTTGGTTTAGATACTCGGCTTCAAGTCCCAACAACGGGATACTTTTTCCTGTTCTGAGATGCGACTTTCTTAGGCCGAGGGTCTATTAGAAAACAACCTCTCAACCGCACAAAGGTAGGGTACGTATACCCCACCCTCCCCAGACCCCACTTATGGGACTATACTGGGTATGTTGTTGTATTGTATTGATGTTTGTTATCTTCTCTTGGCTTTTGTAATTCTCTTATGAAGTAAACTTTGTAATTGAAGAGTAGATGAAACTAATCTGTAACTTATTTTGTTAGCTCAATACAATTTGCTTCGGAGATGATTGTTCTCTTACTTTTCCTAATTTTCTTTCATTCAATTGTCACTGAATATTGGCTTGACCAAGCATTTTCATTGTGATTGTGCAAAGAAATATTAGTTGATCTGAGAGAAATGGATTGTGTTGTTAGCACCAGATAACCATAGGAATTTAACTGAAAGAGGAGCACCCTAGTTAGTTGTATTGAGTTAAGCCAACATTACCATAAGTAGTAACTTTGAGGCTTAAGTGTTTTACTTGCATTGGGTTTAGCCAACATTATCATATGGTGGTTTTGATGCCTTAGCTGTGGGGTCTTCGACGAGGAATCATGACAGGCCGGAGAGTGTATTCTGGAGAGGACTATTCACCTGGCTATAAAAGAAGTCACAAAGTTGTGGATATATCAGTCTTGTTGTATGATACCATTAGTATTGCTCCTCTAGGTTCTGATTGAAGTAGTGGCTGCTACAATCATTCAATTTGTAATTCGATGAAGATGTGCACTTAGTTTGGCCTCTACAGTTCAATACTCTTCCAATAATGGAAACAACGACTTCTCCTTGTCTTGTGAAAACTGTGTATTATACGCGTGATTTTTTGTATTGAACTTTATGATTGCATTTGTGATATACTGTTTGTTGTAAGTTCTTTAGAACACCATATGAGAAGAGGCTTAGATAATGAGTTCAATACAAGAAGGTATATTTGGTAGAAATATCGTTCATTAACTAATTTTGGCTCTGTTTTGAATATATAGCTACTTGTAGAATTAGCAACTCTGTTATTTTCCAATTATGGAGACTAAATTAATACAAAGTGGATTTGTAGCCAAAAAACTCCTAGCTCTAACTAACCCCGATAGAGAAAATTATTGATAAAATGAATGAATCAATATATGTGATTGGGTAACATTAAATAAAGGGGAATTTTCGTACTAAAAAATAACTTAATTATGTTCCATTGTCATAGTTTGCTAATTATGATTCGTAGCTACATGTTGGAGGAAGGAGAGGGGCGAGCAAGAGAGGGCACATGGATGAACTGTATGTCTACATGTAGATATGTAATTGATCTACATATGGATTTGTATATATGGCGAGCGAGCTTGAGAGAGGGTAAAAAGTGGATAGAGGCATGCAACGTAATTACAACTAAAATTAAACTGCAAATCGTAATTGATTCAAACTATAGTTATGTTAGCTAATTAACTAGTATTATCCCGCGTAAAGGCCTCAGCTGAGCTAGTTCACACCTACTGAGAAACAACCCAACACTCAACATAGAAAGCCCAATAGATAATTTCGAATGATGACTCATCAATTTAATAGATAAATCATATAGGATAAGTTACATACTACTTCAATAATTTATAGTTATTTCTGATTTGTGTTGAATATATCCTCTTTAATACATAATCATATAGGGTAGGTGCCATATATTTCAATAATATTTGATTACTACTTCAATTTGCGTTGAATAAGGTCAAAAAAAAAATCACAAAATACTTCTTATCTAAACCGCCACGATGACACAATTATCATTATTAGCCATCTCCACCAACTACGATTATCATTATTCATCACATCACAATTATCTCTGACTATTATTACGAACTACCATCGATGTTAATTTGTAGATTAATTATACTTCATCAAATGGATAAATTTTGAATTACAATATAAATTACTATTTTGGTTAAGATTTCTATGTATTATTATGCACGTTTAAATACTGAAAGAATAAATAGCTCTCTCTTACTTATTCAATATATAGAAGATTTATAAAATAATATTTTAATGATAAAAATATTTATATTCAAATTCAAACATGTTAATTGTCAATGGCGTGTAGTAATGTTTTCTAAGATTTTCAATAAAAAAAATGAATAGCTTGTGTGGTTGTGATACATTTTAATTGTCAAAGATGGCCAAACTTTGCTAAGTCTCTTGAATAAAGCTTATAAATACTACTCTTAGAGGTGGATTAAAATGTCACCTACATTATTTATACTATTTATTTCTCAACTTTGAAAGTATAATTACCATGGCACAAAAACTTGTTATTCTTTTCACCACTCTTCTTGTTGTTATGGCTGGTAAGTCATTTCATCTTGTTGTTATTGTAATTGAATAAAAGCTATTATCATGAAACTGAATAAAAGCTATTATCATGAAACTTCAAATTTTACGGGCGGAACTTCAAACATCATGGTATTGGATTTTTCTTATGAAATTTATAATTCTAAGATAACAGTTATTTTTATAATATATAGTACCTTTTAAAGATACACCTTTCTTTTTTCTTTGTTAAAGTTATTCGATATAGACGTTCAATTTCACATAATACTGACATCCATACGACCTGTCACCTCACCACCCGACCCCAATCCATTTTACCCCCTCCTCTCCATTTCTTTTTCCATGCTATCTCCCCTTCCCCCCCCTTCCCCCGTCCCGCGCCATTTATAACAGTGCTACAATCATATTATTCTGATTTCTACTAGAACTTGAATTTTAAAAGTCTGTTTAAAATTTATGATTTAAAATATATCACATATATTTGTCTAGTTATAGTTAATTTTATTAAGTACAAAATAAGAAATTTAAAATTAAATATCTCGAATATGTTATGCTTATTAATTTTGATTTTTGTAGCTCGTAATTCATTATACTCCACCAAAGTTCATGTGATGGCCCAAGAAGATATACAACAAATTGCAAGAAAATTATTGCAAGAAGATGAAGATCCAATCTGTGGAAAACCATGTAATACACATTATGATTGCTCTGGTGCTTGGCTTTGTCAAGCCTGTTGGAATTTCAGACAAACTTGTGGTCCATTTGTTGGTTAATTAAGACATGATAATTTCAACATTTAGTCACTTAATTAAATAAATAAATAACTTAAGTGACCATAGTGTACTTGTTCAAAGAAAAATTATGTGGCTAAGAAATAAACTGTGTGTGTAATGTGTTTATCAATTAAATAAAAGATCATATAATGTATGTTTTCTTTGCTTTTTAATATATCTCCTTTTGAAATTATTTATTAGGTTTGGCTAGATGAGTAATTTAGGTTTATAACTAAATTTGGGTATTAAATCATTTTGAGATAGAGGCATGCAATAAGTGATAACTCTTAAAATTAATTAAGCAAATAATAATTAAAAAAAAAAGAACTTGTAAGAATTGAACATGTTAATATGACTCACTATTTAGCTTATTTTAATCCAACTTATCTCATTTTAGATAACTTTTTGAATTTGTTTGAGGGTCTATTCAAAGTATTGACTTTATCATTTTATTATTATAAGAACTTTCACTTTTTCATCTCTTTTCCTTATATCAAACTGAGATTTTTTAAAGAATAGTCACTTTTATCAAAAATAATTTTTAGTGGTAATTAATTAACGATAATAGCTTAATTATTATTAAATATGTATTTTTAACGGTAGTAAACATTCTTTATAAGCATTCCTAAAGCCAATAGCGACATTGGATCCAATGACAACAACTAATGTCAGTAAAAACTTTAGTACTGTTTATGAATGTGTATATTTGTTGCCGCTAATTGTATTTTTGTTGTAGTGTGTGAAAGAAAAATGAATAGACTTTTTTTTAGAATGTAATTTGAATCTAATTTTTTATATTAAAAAAAATATACTTTTTTAATAAGACACAATAACACTTGTTCATACTATTCTCGTTGGCTATAGATATGTGTCGATTTTCACTTGCGAAAATTTCGAAAGTAAGGTTCAAGTGTGATGTTTTGTAGAGCTTTGAATTCTTCAACTAAATTCAGAGTTACTTATGTTGTACGATATTGTTGAGCTATTTTATCCTAGAGGGGACAAGTCAGGAGATATACAGTTGAACCATTGTTTATTATCCTGAAGGGAACAAGCTAAAGACAACATATATCACACACATGATAAGATGATCTTTTATTTAATTTGATGAACATATTACACCCCAATAACATAAAATTTAACAAGCATATTTGATTTCTTAGCCAGAAAACATATTTATTTATCTTATAAGTGACTAGAAGTTGAAAAGAAGAACAATAATACTGAAATTAGAGGCCCATAGTGGCTGTTGGGTCACCAATATATGGGGCACATTCATCTGTGAAGTCCCAACAGGTTTGACAAAAGGTACCCTCAGAGCAATCATCATTTGTTTTACAAATTGGATCTCTATTTGCCTCAAAAAGTTTTGTTGCCATTGGTAGTATAGCATCTTGAGCCATCACATGAATTTTCTTGGAGTAGAATGAATTGTCATGAGCTGCAAAATTCAAAAATTTAAATTTGCAAAAATAACATATTTGAAATAATTTGACTTTAAACTTCTAATTTTGTCCTTAACGAGATAATTTAGGGTACATACATATATATGACTTAAGACCCAATATACAAATATATTTCATGTTCGTATATATACTAAAAGTGATCAGATTAGGAATGAGGATATTCGAGATAAGATGGGAGTGGCCTCCATTGTGGAGTAGGTTGTATGAGTATGTATGTGAAGAGGAAATGTGCAGATACCCTAGTGAGGAGGTGTGAGAGGTTGGATATAGTGAGTACGAGGAGAGGTAGAGATAAGCCGAACAAGGGAGAGATAATAACATAAGACATACTGCGGACTGCAGTTTCACGTTATTAAGGATATAACCTTGGATAAGAGGGTATGAAGATCTTAGATTAGGTAGAATGTAGGGTAATTGCACATTATCTTACTTTTCGTTATAGAAATGATCTGCTTGTGTTATTGTTTTTTAACGATCAAATTTGATAGTCTTGCAAAATCATTTTTTCACGTGACTTTATATTAGAGGTCCACATAATCAAAATTAAATTTGTCAAAAAAATTACAAATTTTTCATTGTATATTTGAAAATAATTCATCTATGTCATCCTTTAATAGTATGGCTCATGATTATGCCATGTTCACTTTTGCTCAAAGTCGATAAATAGGTAAATTTTTTCTCAAAATTCGATAGCATATTTGAATTATTTTTTTCACCAATTTAATCTCGGTGACGTAAACTTGAGAGGGCACGTGAAAGAATGGTTTTGCAAAACCATTAAATATGACAGTTAAAAAATAATGACACGAATAAATTTTTGTGTAATAGTAATAGCATGATTGAGCCCAACTATAAATGTATGACATAATAGTTACTCTTATGAAAGAGGTAAAATACTTATTATCTTAATTACTCTTGTGAAAATTATATTACTCCCTCTGTCTCAATTTATATAACTTACGTTAATTTTTATTTTATACTAAAAAGAATGACATATCTAATATTTAACTTTAAAATGTGTACTTTATCTTTAATGAAATAATTTATAGTCACACAAATTTCTATTATTCATTTTAGACCATAAATTTTAAAAATCTTCTTTCCTTTTTAAAAAATTCATGCCGAATCAAACTGCCTCATATAAAATAAGACGGAGAAAATATTAGTTATCTTCACCTACCGTGATTACCATTGGCTATCACATCACTATCAATCACTAGTGCATTTTTACAACACATGCAAATCATTCCATACTAATTATATGTAGATTTTGTGTTGTTTGAATTTTAATTATTACTTTTTTAAAAATAAAGATAAATTATGAACATTTAATTATTGAGAAAACAAAGAATTTTCTCATAATTATTAAGTTTAGAGATAAAATTTCAACAATCAGATAATTATATTCAAATTTAAATATCTTAATCATCAAAGATATATATAATAATATTTCATAAAATTATCTATAAAAATAAAAATTAAAAAAACTTGTATGATTGTGAGACATTTTAATTAATTCTCAAAGATGGCCAAACTATAAGGCATATAAATACTATTATTTGGCTAGAATAGTTTTTGTTGGTAAGTACTCATTTTTGTTCATTTAATATGCAAAAAAGAATAGTTTTACCCTTCATTTTTTTTAATGTTAGTCAAGTGATACAAATATACATGTAAAATTCATAAATAGCTATTTTTAGACTTCATAATTGAAAACTAGTTATTATTATGAACTTCAAACTTTACGAGTGAAACTTTATGGAATCTGAAATTTTATAATAATAGCTAATTTTTTCATAAACAAGCCCGAGAGTGGCTAGTGAATATTATTATTTCTACTAAATATAACTTCTTCCGTTACAATTATTCAAAATAGACATTCAAAAATCCATGTTACTGACATGTTGATATGATGACCACTATATGACATGTCACCTCACCACCCTATCGTAAATTATCTCACATGAAATAAGACGGATGAAGTACTTAGCTCATTGTCTCATTAAAAAATATAATAAAATATCTATGAAAATCATATTCATGAAACAGAAGGACAATAGCCTACAATTATATATATTTCTTCAAATAGTCTAAATAAAAAGAAAAACTTTAAAATAAAATGAAATGAATCAGTCTAAGAACAAAAAGAAAATTGAATGATAATCCTAACTTAGCTAGAGACATAAATAATGCAATTGTAAGAAAGAAAATTAATCAAGGTTAAATAAAAAATTTGGGTTATATTATTCCTGCTAAACAAGAGTCCAATTTATTTGTCTTTCTTACAATAATATCTTGATTTTTGTCCACGTTAATAGTGAATAAAGACATATTTTGATCAATTTTACATCTATAAGGCATATTTTACCCCAACTATTGATAAATGGTATATTTAAACTACGTTCTAAAATTCGATGGCATTATCTTTCATCAAGTGAAGTAGTAAATATATTTTTTACCTTTAGCATTGATTACGTAAATATATTAATTAGTATACAATAACATAGTTATGTCAATTATTTTTTTAATTAATATAACAGGTAAAAAACGAAAAATTTATGTTAAGTTGGTGACACATTAATTTTGTAGTTATTAGTTTGGCGCTAGTTCACCCATAAATGCATATCTCTATCTATTTTGGTCCCCAAAATACATGAATAAAACGTGGTGGTTGTGTTTTATTTTAAAAAAAAAAAAATACGAAGTTTACTAGCTTGAATAATTATATTGAGTAGAATAAATTTATGAGTGAACATTTAAATATGTTAAGAAAAAAATTAATTTTATTTATTTTATTGATATTTGGGCTCAATTATGTCATCCTCATTATAGAAAAAGTTCACTAATCATGCTATTATTATTTAATCAATAGACCTAATGGTTTTGAGAAATCATTTTTTCCATGTGGCTTCTTGTTAGAATTCCACATTATCAAAATTAAGATGGTAAAAAAAAAATCAAATATAATATCAAATTTTAAAAAAAGATTTATCTACGCGATTCGTTAATTATTTGGCTGAGTCATGCCACATTCGCTTTTGCTCAAAATCGACAATAGGTAAATCTTTTCTTTCGAATATCATATTTGAACTTTTTCTACTAGTTTAATCTTGGTGAGGTTAACCTCTAATAAGAGGCCACGTGGGAAAAATGATACTAATCATCTTCACCAATCGCGATTGTCATTAGCCATCACATCACTATCGTTCACTACTGTCAATCAATATTGATACTAACTTCCAACACATCGTTCATCAGATAAATAATTTTTACAATACATGCAAATTATATTTTATATATGCTAATGATATTTAGTTTTCATGTTGTTAAAATTTCAATTATTAGTTTTTAAATAAAGTTAAATTATGTATATTTAAATACTGAGAAAGCAAAGATAATTTTTTCATAATAATCAAGCGTCTAGAGATAAAATTTCTATATTCAAATTCAGATTTAAACATCGTAATCATCAGTGATGTGTATAATAGTATTTTATAAAATTATCAACAACAAAAAATAAAAAAATTATGTGATATTTTGATTCTCAAAAAATGACCAAACTAGTCTCCTAATAAGGCCTATAAATACTATTGTTGGTGGAGGAATGAGAAGCCATCCACATTATTTGTATTATTACCATGGCACAAAAACTTACTATCCTTTTTACCATTCTCCTTGTGGTTATTGCTGGTAAGTCATGTCATTTACTTTAACTCAAATGTTTTAGAATGGAAAATGATCAAATTTGTTCATTTATTATGCAAAAAAGAAAAGTTTTAGTACAAATATACATGTAAAATTCATAAATAGCTATTTTAAGACCTTGTAATTGCAAAAATAGTTATTATATGAAAGTTTCAAATTTCACAAGTGAAACTTTGTGGAATTTGAAATTCTATAATAGTAGTTATTTTTTCAAAACCAAGGTAAAAAATGGCGAGTTATTATTATTATTTCTACTATAACATACCTTCTTCTTCTGTTATAGTTATCCAAAATAGACGTTCAACTTCATGTCGATAAGATGAACACTACTCCCTCTTTCCCTATTTACTTGTTCATATTCTTCTTTTAATCGTTCCTATTTACTTATCCATTTTGACAAATCAAGAAAAGATAAATTTTTTTCCTATTATACCCTTATTTAAACTTCTTGAAAATTTCCAAGTTTTAATTTATTCTTTTTGAAGTCATAATTAATAATAGTAAAATTGTAATTTTACTATGCTAATTATTGTTATTTTAATATGTGTGTCATTTCTAAAAGGAACAATTAAATAAGAACACAGGGAGTATATGACATGTCACCTCACGGCTCAACCCTAACATGTCCACCATCAACAACACTACTATCACTATATCAATGTGATTTCATTGGTATGGATCTCAAGAGTGAATTTAAAATAATCATAATAATAATATATTCAATCAAAATCGCATAACGTGATGATTGAGGTCAGGAAAGTGTATACAAAACTTATCCCTACTTTAATAAGTAAAAAAAAGTTGTTTCTCAAATACCCTCGACTAAAGTGAAGCAAAACAGAAAAGTAATAAAACAGAAAAACATAACTAACTAAAGATTAATTTTGCAGCTCAAGATGTGATGGCACTAGATGCAACTGTGACGAAACTTTTTCAGCAATACGATCCAGTTTGTAACAAACCTTGTTCAACACAAGACGATTGTTCTGGTGGTACGTTCTGTCAGGCCTGTTGGAGGTTCGCGGGGACATGTGGGCCCTATGTTGGGCGCGCCATGGCCATAGGCGTGTGATTACAATATTGTTGTTCTTCTTTTTCGACTTTTTAGCCCTAAGTGAATAAAGTCTAATTCGAAAAAGAAGAAAAAAGTATCTATGTCTGAGATATATGTTTGTGGCTAATAACAAATCGACTATGCTTGTTGATTTGATAAAAATATGTTATCAGGGTGTGATATGTAATCATCAAATTAAATAAAAATCATCGTATTATGTGTGTTATATATGTTTCTTTTCGTTTATATAAGAGCCGTAAAATCAGTCCATACAATATGACCCGTTCATCTATGATTTGTATTTGTAAAAATGAAGAACAGTTACAGAAGATTGGAAAACAAAAAAGAAAGTCAAGGCGTCCGGTAGATGAAGTTTACCTTTGTATTGTCGTGAACCTAAAGTGAAATTTTAATTAAGGACTAAAATCTATAAAACTTTATATGTATTTATTTATTTTTCTAACTTTTTAGATGCAAATTATTACATAATATCTTTTTTTAAAATGATTTTTCGAATATCGTTTTTAATTATTAAATTTAGCTAAGATTTTATCTATTCAACATTGGAAAACATTTATTTACTTAGCAATCGTTATATAAATTGTTAACAAAATTCTATAAGTAATAAGTTGACAAACTTAACATAAAGGTAAGAGTAAGAACCATAGAATCTGATACAAGAAATTGAAAATTTAGTACTCACTCTATTCCTAATTACTTGTCAACTTTTCCTTTTTTTAGTTGTCCATAATTACTTATCAATTTTAACAAATCAGGAAAAAATAATTTTTTTACCTATTATACCCTCAAAAGTAGAACTTGAAACTCTTTAAGTTTTTAATTCATCAATTTCATAATTAATAGGAATAAAACGGTAAACTCGCTATATCAATCATTGTTTTTTTAATAGGTCTGTTAATTTAAAGTGGACAAGTAATTAGTGACAGAGGGAATAGGTTTATGTAATACTTGAAATTTAAGAAGAAACAATAAAAAATAAAGAGATTAATGTCAAAATCACACCTGAACTATATTCTTTTTTGAGTTTCATACCTAAACTATTGAGAGTAATTGTTTCATATCTAAACTATAACTTTTTTAGTCTGAGAAACGCATCTCTCTCTTTTATATCACTCTCATTATGGTACATGTATGTACTACACTCTTTCTTTTATTTTAAAAAATTGTCACATCACATTATATGAACAAACAATTCAACCTTGACATAAGTAAAATAAATTATTAATATTAGTTCAAAATAGAAATTTAAAAATTATTATTCCAAAAAATAATATTTCTTTTATAAAATAAAATGTAAAATATTTTTCTTACCTCACTCCATCACTTTCTCTCACCGCAACACCTCGAACCCCCACCCCCGACCATTTTTTTGTTTAAATTTCTTATATAAAAGTATTTAATTTTTTTACTCCTCACCCTCAAATACTAATTAAGATATTATTTTATTTTAAAAAAAAAAATAATACGACCCACCCTATCTAATCCTTCGCTTTCAATTTTTATCCTCATTTTGTGTAAGATATATGTACCTATCAAAAATAATTTTTACTTGTCGCTGCAAGTTTTTTTCTATTTTATTTATTTATTTATCTTATATTTGATTGTACGTACATATCTAACACAAAATGAAAAATGTAAAAAATAATAATTAAGAGCAGAGGATTAAATAGATGGGGTACAAAAATAGATGGGGTACAAAACAAATTTACAAAAATAAAAATTATCAAGGAGGGGAGGGTGAAGTATGAATTTTGTAAAAAGAATTTTTAAAAGATTTTTTTTAAGATAAGGATGGGGGATGGTCGGACGGTGTACGTAGAAGAGGTGGTGAAGTGAGGTATAAAATTATTTCTTTTTATAAAAAAGTTATATATATGTGTGTGATATATGCTTTGTGGCTAATAAGAAATCGACTATGCTTGTTGATTTGATAAAAATATGTTATCGAGGTGTAATGTGTAATCATCAAATTAAATAAAAGATCCATTGTATTATGGGTGTTACATATTTTTCTTTTCATTTTTTATAAGTACGGTAAAAGTAACCCATACTATATGATTCTTGTAAGTTTGCATGAGTTACGTACTATTACGCTCAGTTATTAATTTAATCTATTTTAATCTATATATTTAAAAGATGAGTTGATTTGAGCTAAATATGTAGCTCAAATTAAGTTGTGCATATATTTATTAATTCAACTCATATCTCCAAATTTAAAGTTTTTGTATTAGATTAGAGGTGTGGAGGTTGTTCATTTGGTAAAGATAAAGTGAATCATCAAATGGATAATATATATGAGTGTGGTCGATAAGCCCTAAATAATGGGTCATAGTCCAACCCCTTCAACTAGACAAATTTTGTCTTATTAAGAATATGAATAAATATTCTCAAATCAACAAACAAGTCCTCATGTTACATACTTTTTTTAAAGGTAACTAATCGATTGTGTTAATCATGAATTATAAATAACTAATTGTTATTATGATAGAGTGGTGAGTACTTCTCATTTTTAAGAGTATTCGAGCTAGAGTTTTTCTGGCATGCAAGCGTTTTTATTAAGAAGCACTTTAACTCCCTAATATGGGATTTCATGAAGCAAGTTGGGGAGGAACACATTGCATGGAAGGATTTCTTCTTTGACATCAAGATTTTAAAGTGTTTCATAAGACGATTAGGTTATCACTTCTTAGGATTGAAATAATTAGGTGTCAAGCGGAAGCTAACAAAGTAATCCTCGAAAGACTATGAGTAAGAAGACAAATAAGAAATATATCATAAGACGCAGAGATTTAATATGGTTCGGTCAATCAACCTACGTCCACAAAGTAGATGGACAATCCAGTACTATATAAAACATGAGAGTTCAAAATATAGAGAGAAATAACTTTAATCAATTTACTCGAAACACAAGGAGGTTCACACAAGTTATAACATATAACTTGTGTCCCACAAATTCTTCCCCTAACAAAAACTCTCAAAACCCCTAGGACTATTTTGTAAATGTTGATTAAATTTGAAGGAACGAGCCTTTATTTATAGGGTCCTAAACCTGTTTCTACGAGAAACGAATTATCCAATTACATAGATTTTATATTTTCCTTTTAGGAAAGAAAACTATTTATTTAAAAAAAAAATCATGGCAAATTAAATACCCAAAAGTATATCATTTTTAAGTAAATAAGTTTCTCAACAAAGCTACAACACAAGTTGTTGATCAGAAAATAAATTAAACTTCTTCCCTAATTATTCTTTGCATGATAAATATTAGCTTTGTATATTACAGACACAATCTATTTCCTAGCCATACCATTTGATTGGTTGTGCATGATTTCACTTCCCTTAAAAGGGTGTGGTAGGTACGGAGGAAATTTCAATTTTTTTTCACGTTCGGTTTGTTAAAATATTTTGTAGGAATACAAATTCTTTAAAAATGAGAAAACTGTTTTCTCAAGAAAACAAGTTCTAGAGGCAATATTTTACATTGTCTGTATCCTTCCACCCTCAAACCCCCTCAAACCCCCCCCCCCCCAATCTCCATCACTTTATACCCCCACCTCTTGTAGTATTTATTGTCTAAATTATATAAAAATATTTTTAAAATAATATTTTATTACTTACGTGTCAAACACGATAATAAGTAAGATATCCACATATTTTTCTAGAAAATAAGTGAAGCAATGGTAAGATCACTTGATGTCGTCATTGCCTGTTGGATCAATTGATTTTGATAGAACCAAATATGACAATCATAATTTGGTACAATAAAATCAATTTTTGCTAATTAATAGGTGATGGAGTAGTTATGGTTCCATCAAGATAACTAAGTAACAGTTAGATTATACATAAACTACAATCCTAAAAATTGTTACCTTAGTGACATTTCTACCTTTTTTTTTAGTGAGTAAAAAGTCACAATCACCTTAAATTAAATGTACATTTTGCATTTTTGTGAACCATATTTGTAAATATAATATCTTCCAATCTTTTGGGCCCGAGACTATTTGACCTAACAAAAAACATATTGGCCTACATTGTCAGGCATACCATTCTACTCACGTTATTGCATTTAATGAGAGAAAAATACATTTTTGATCATAGTCTAAAACCAATCTATTGGGCCCAAAAAGAACATCATCACATAATGCAAAGATCCATAAACCTTCTTCATTCATTTTATAACTCTCTAGTTTTTAATGTGTACCTAAATGCTTGTTGTACATTTTTCCATCATTAGTTTCCATTTTTTCTCTTAAAAAACAAGATAAAGTTGCTCGATCAGATGCTAAGCATTCTGCACTTTTAATTCTAAGATTGTAAAGTAGTACGTAGGGATCGGAGGAGTTAAAATAAAATTAAAAAAACCTCTTCTACACTATCACATAAGCAAATACTTAATAAATAACCAACTATATTAGTTAAAATTTACATAATTATGGTGTGTTCATACTCGATGAAAATATAAAATAATGGACTATCTAATACGCATCTTCATACATCAAGAACTATGAGATCTCCATGCTTGACTCCTTTTCAGTTCAGATTCATAATGTTCAGAGGTGTAGCCAGGTTGGGGTTAGTGGGTTTATTTAAATTTTATTCGACGAAAAATTACACTATTTATATATGATTAAATTTTTTTGATGTATATATACAATAAATGTTGAAGCCCCTTCAATTAACTCGTGTGTTTACTTTTTTATTGTTTAAACCTCTTAACAAAATTCAGACTCTGTCACTTAATGCATATTATTATATGAATTTCAAAATATCCATTTCTTTTGTTTTGACTCCTGATATTTTGATCTAGAACTATACTTTCATTAAATATTTTTAAAAAGTATCTCATTTTTTTATGAATAGAGTGGGAAGTTTTATTATCTTAAAAAAAGTGAATATTCGTTTTACCTACGAATCTTTAAGTCATGGATCTTTTTATAATTCTTTAACATATAAACTTAGTTTCATAAAGTTATTACCAAACTAAAGTACCTTATTACACTCCAATACTTTAAAAAGAAACATAGAGATCGAAATTCATTAAAACTTAGCTCAAGATAATTTGTTAAAAAATACTATTTATATAGAAATACTTTGTTATAATTGGCACTTTGCCGGCAATATTTTATAAGGCTACTTAACTAGCCATACATGAAAGTAATTATGACTCAATCATCAACTAATAATTATTATATATAAGTAAGTAATATTAATAATTGATATATATGACAATATTTTATGTACAAAATTTTCCTAACCCTAAAACAAGGGCATCATTTCTTAATGATGTCTCCACTACTCTTATATAGTAATTTTTTTAAATCCTAATTAAAGGGTTCTTTTCTAATTTAAGTACTACAAATATTTTTTTTTAATTTTTTTTTCAACTACAAATAGTTTCTTCTTTTTTTTTCAACTACAAATATTTTTCCAATATTTTCTCTTAGTTGTGAATTGGAGGTTTTCTCTTCGCCGGAGAATAATCCATTCCGGCCAAGTCTAGCACGTCGGGGTGGTGATCGGAGAATGTTTTCCGGTGACCGGTGACCGGTGATGAATTGATGGAGAAATTTTCACTACTTGATTGACCTTTCAAAATTGTGGTGTCATGAGCTTTAATATTTCCTTCATTCTTGATATTCTGTAAATATATGTAAAATAAACTATATAAGTAATTTGAAAAAAATATAATATAATTTTTTTTATTATTGAATTTTTTTAATTTTATTTTTTGGTCATGAAAATTAACCAACCTTTGTTGAAGTAGTTGTGGTAATTGGACTAGAAGTAGAGGTTGTTTTTGTCATAAGTTTCCTATTTCTTCCTGCAAACATTATAAGAATAACCACTTGATGAATAAACAAATCAAAATAAGACACTAAATTAAGTTGACTATACTAGACATAATTTTGATGATGCAAATTTCATTAATATTACTAACTAAGGTAAAATAATTCATTTACATGTTAAGAATATCAGACATTAAAAGTTCGAGTCATGCTATAGAGTAAGTGTGAACACTACTGATCGTTCTGATTAATGGTGTCTAGGCCTATGTCCTCTAGGACCATAATAATCTTCATTTATATTTGGTAACCAATGATGACTTTTTTTGGCTACTTTAGAAAGTCTTCTCTTCATTGTAGTACCTGATGATGAACAATGGTCATCTTTGCAAATAACATTGACTTCTCCAAAATCTCCATTTTCCTGATAAAAATAACCATTATTAAGCTTTTAGCACTTTGAATTTCAAAATTAGGAAAACAAAATTCAAGTTTTTAGTACTTTGAATATAACTCTCACCTTTAACATGGGAATATTCCTTGCTTGTGCTTCATAGACCAAAGTAGATAAAAGCAAAAGAGAAAGTAGAAGAACTTGCTTCATTATCTCAAAGAAAAAAAAGAGGCTAAAAGTTAAAGAGATTTGTTTAGAGTTGTTATATATGTATGAGAGAAATGAACAAAAAGAACTTTGACAAAATTGGAATTGTCACAAAGTTGGGAAGAATAGAAGAATTAAAGCTTAACTTCTTTTTGTTTCTTCTTATTATTCCACTTTCAAGATATATGAATTAACACAAGTGATATACAAAAATGGATTCTTGGTTCATTATATATATACACTTAATACATGTAAAAGAGAAAAGGTGTAGCAAATGGTATAGGGACCCACAAATGTTTTTTTGGGGACATGAGATTAAATTGATATACTTTGAATTTTACTATATGTTTTGTTTCTTTAGTGATATGTGGGCACTAAAAATAAATAAGAGGGTCTTGATAAAGCTTAACATGCTTTTGAGGTCATTGTTATGAGGGGACAAGATTGTCTTCATGTAAAAAAAAAAAAAGAAGGAAAAAAGAGTATATTTTTCTTGAAAAAAATGCATATTAGTTAACTCCTCAAAAGAAACAATATTCTAGCAATTGTAGACACTTTGGAAATGGAAGAAAGTGGAAAAAGTGATTATTTTTTAAGGGTAGGTTGTCTCTTGCTTGCTAGCTTGGTTACCCAAAATCCAAGAAAATTTAGAATTCCTTCCATACATATGTATTAACTTTAAGTTAAATAAGTTATTTATTTCTAAGAAAAATAAATTATCCTAGGTTACTTTTATATGTTATAGCAGGTAATTTATCTTAATTATAACATTATAAATCTCATATTTTAAGAAAATTTATTTGGATACTTTGATAGTGTAAAAAATTGTGAAGTCGTATGGTATGTAACTTAATAATATATACTAGAGAGAGAGAGATTTGTGCTTCGAATATTTTCTTTGTTTCTTCTTATTTTATATGATACTTTTTCTTTAATCTGATATGCAAGATTGATATTTTTTTATATTGAAAATTTGAATTTTAAAATTGTGTTTAAATTTGCATTTTACTTTTTTTAAAAAATAAATTTTGTGAGTGAAAGTCCCAAAAATTGGTCTAAGTCTGTTAATGAAAACTTGAAAATATATTCGAACAAATATCATAATCAAACAAATATTTGAAAATAAATTTTCAAATATGAGTCAAATTGAAATCTTAGGCAAAAAACTAGCTTAATTAATTGATCCGTTGATCGTGACAATTAGCATGGAGTTTTAAGAAGTAAAGAACCTTTTTGAATCATGTGATCACTAAAAATACGTTGAATATATCATAACGTCTTTCAATTATATAGTCTAAACAAGTTAAGTTGAAAGTTAAAATTAAAGAACAATTAAAAAGGAATAGACATTATTTTTAAAGTTAAACTAATGAAGAATGTAATAAATTGGACTAGATCACTTGCATCTTTTTGCAAATATATATCCTGTACTTCTTTCTTTCTTCACTAATAAATGATCTTCACTAGAGTGAATGTTGGACCGCTAAAATCTAAAATATCAAAAATACAAGTTTTATTAATATGATATGAATGTTACGGTGAATGTGCACGGTCATTCGAGTTTAATTAGTTTAGATAATATAAGTAACACATTAACGGAAAAAAAATGAGAGAAATTCGTTTGAGATAGTTTGATCATACATGTCATGCATAGGCCTTTAGATCAATGCATCGATATATGTGAAATTATAAAGTGAAGGTTTTAAAGGAAAGATGGAGTAGACATAAATTATACGTAAAAAAACTACTCATATATCAAGAGATTTATAATTTCTTAAAATTTGAATAATTTTCTTGTTTACAATAAGTGACTACAATTAACTTCGATACTTTTTCTTTTGGCAACAACCAAAAAAAAGTACAAGGTGTGTATACACTAGCTAGATTTTGACGATGATGATAAATCCCCACAAAAATCTTGATCTTCTATTTCTTTTTGTTTCTTCATTTGTAGGATTAAAAAAAAACTTCTTTTTGGTACCAACACTTCAAATTTTTTTCTTAGTGTGCGGGGAGATTTGATTAATCAAAAATATTTTTTATTGTTAGATATTAAAAGATGTAAATGAAAAACGAAGTATTGTAGTTTTTCTGAAAGGTTTCAAAGGATTATGACATTTTCGATAAGGCTTTATAAGCACCTGTACAACAACAAATTTTCCAAACTTCTTTTTCTACTACAAACAAAGTTAATTAGCGTACTGTTGTCATTAAGTAATTCTCTGAATCTGTAATTTTAGGTACTTAAATACACTGGTGAGTAAAATTATTTTGTTCCGAAAAGGATATATTTCATTAACCTCGAATACTTGAGTTGAAATACTTGACACATTATGTATTCAATGAGCTAACTCAATTTCTTCTTTCATGAAATTAAATACTTTTGATATTGTTTTTGATCTCATACTTTTTCTTACTAAGTTCTTCAAAATTATTATTCTAAATATTTATGTAATATATATTTTATTATATTCTTTTTGGATGCAATTGAACTAAGTGGCAGTTGGAAATTAAATACTAATAGTATTGCCACGTCATCAGCGGTAGTAATTGCAGACGTGGACGTTCTTGTCGTGTAGGCAGTTTGACACGGTAGATGAACAGGTCCACGTGGCTGTCATTTTCTGGGACCCATATAGGTGACGTGGAAGATAGATGGCCACGTGGACACCGACGACTCATGAGCTTCGTTTGTTCTTTTGGTAACACAAAAACATCCAACCATCCCATCTTGTCTTTCTTTCCTTTTCTTTTCGTTTTTCGAAAGTCAAATAATTTTTTATCAAATTATTGATTCTTAATTAATGATCTATGTTTTTTCTTAACGAATTAAATTAATAATTTGATAGTAAATTAAGTAATTATATTTATATCATTTTAATATATTAAGTCCTTCACTATTTGCTTTGATGGGTTTTATTTATTTTAAGTAGTGTCAAATTTTTGTTATTTTATAATTTACACTGTTTGTTTTTGAGCACGATGTCTCACAACTTACGTGAATAATTTATTTGTTTTTTTACTTTGTTTTAAAGTGATTTTTCATGATTTTTTGGTGTTAAATCTTAATAACTAAACTGTTATCGAATCGATCCGTATCGAAAAAATTATTTCTTGGAAAACTTTACGTTATCTACCTCGATATTGATGTGTCGGTCAGTGTTTATGTTGTTTGACCTTTGAATTAAATGAATTTAGGGGTAATTATAAATTTATATATTATAATTAATTACTTTTCACCTAATTCTTGTATTGGCCGGAATTAATGGAAAAATTAGAGAATTCCGTTAGGTTACGTAGCCGCTCCGTCGTCGTTTTGCATGCCAACAATACATTAGTAAATTCAAGATTTAAAGTTTATAAATTTAGTTGTTTTTTTTTTTTAAAAAAAGAAACTTTTATTACTTATGTGTTCAAGAGGAATTGAGTTTCTCTATTTTTACGAGACAGTTATTATAAGGTCTGCTTATGCTCTATTAATCCTAGCTAGACGCCACTAATTAGTGAGATTTTCACTAAATATATAATTTTTGTTATCTAAAAGGAATCGAACTCTCGTTAAGGAGAGTAATAAGTTTAAGCATGTTCTAATTCTAACACTAAATCAAAAAGAGTATATTTTATAATTACTAGATTCTCAATAAATATTTTATATATTTACAAATCAATTTTTCAATATAAATGTAAAATTTGTGCAAAAATTACTATAAATTTTAGAGAATTTGCTCTCACTCCACCTAGATCCACCCTTGCATGCATAAATAAAAAAAGTATATTTATTTTCAATGAAGAGGGATTAGTTGAAATTATTCTTAAATTTGACTTTATGATCACTTGTAGTTAGCTATTTTTTAAGGACAGGTAATCATAACAAAATTGATATAATAACTTCAACGATAATATCATGGCACGTTTAGTGATGTACGTAAAATTTTTAGTAAGCAATCCCGATATTTAAATAAAATGAACAAATTGAAGGGAAGAATAAAAATTTATTTCAAAGATTTTAAGTTTTCTTGAACATTTAATTTCCATACATTTTTCAGTTCAAATGTCAAACAGTTTTTTTCAATTTTTTTTTCTTTTCCTAATAAGCTAGATTTTTTTTTTTTTTGTAAAGATAAGACTTTTGAGATGATTTTAAATATGTGGCTAATAATCTATCAGCCGACAGAGAACATTTAAAAAAATAAAAAAATAAAAAATAAATTCTTAGAATTATAATAATATTGCACCATTTTGTTTCTATATATGATTATTTATTTAATTATTTCAGTCATGTTTTAGGAGTATGTTTGGACAAAAAAAAAACAATAGTTATTCAATTAAGTGTGGGAGTGGGCTGGAATTTCCACTTTAATTGGAGGAAATTAAATAAAGTTTAGAATAAGTTGTACTGCTAATAAGTACGAATTAATTAATAATTGTGATTTGATTGGAATAATGAGTTAAAAGCAATTATGAATTCAAAAAAAGTAATACACCTTTGGAAAGAACTTTTCATTTTCTTTTTTAAACTAAGAATTCTTATTTAAGAAAAAGAATTCATAATTTGTTGTTTAGTAATGAATTAGCGATAGATTATCCATCGTAAGGTGGTGTTATTGGACATTTGTTTTGGAAAGAAAATTTTCTTTTCTTTATATAATCTTGAACAACTTTTATTATAAAAAATTAGCTTTTGCGTTGAGTCAATTCAAAATTTAATTTTAGGATAAATTTTAAGAATAGTCACTTTTCAATTCTTGTGATCGAAAAATATCACATGTGAAATTTCAGTTACATGAATTAAAAAATGGTCTTATTATGATAATGAAATAGTAAGTTTCAGTAATTGATTTTTCAGATGTTAGGCTATTATATTATATTATCTAATGTTCGAGGTATATCCAATATTAGTTGTGTAAGAGGGTATTGAAGTGAAGTCTTGTAATGTCGATTTTATTGTGGAAGAAAAAATTTGACCTTACTATATGATTTCAACTAATTTTTACCTTGTGTTTTTGATCAAATATTTGTTTCTTATAAAATAAAATAAAATAAAAAAACGTTACTAAACATGTTTTTATTATTAGCCAAAAGTTCAACTCATTTACTCAATTATACCTTACTATCAACATTGAACTTTATATATATATATATATATATATATATATATATATATATATACGTTTATTTGATTCGAGTAGTTTTCACTAAAACAATATAATTATATTCTATAAAAATATTCTTTATAAATATTATATTTAAAATTCAGTTATTATTATTTTAAATTAATTCTGATCGATCTCTGATCGACATAGAATATTATCAAATATATATAATAACGTATAATCAAACTTATTGTGGGTTCCATTTTGAGTAAGAAGTTCGAACATCTCAACAGATTTTTGTGAGTTCTTGAATGGACGACTTAATCAAAATGGAACCCACAATAAGTTTGATTATACGTTACTGTATATATTTGATAATATTCTATGTCCATCAGATGTCGATAGAGTAAGAATTTCAATTTTATGAATTTAAAATAAAAATTAAAATAATAATAATTAAATTTTAAATATAATATTTATAAAAATATTTTTATAGAATATAATTATATTGTTTTAATAAAAATTACTCGAATAAAATAAACTTATATTTAAAATTTTAATTCCACCTCTATATCGACTTTATGTCACTTAGCTACCAAACTATCAAATTAGAGATATATTTTGCTCTATTGATCCCCAACCAAAGTGCTGCAAAAATTTGGCCAAGAGAACATATATATATATATATATATATATATATATAATTTATTATATTTTATTTTATTTTAAGAAAAATGTATATTTTCTTATCTTTATGTTTTAATATTAAATATTAACACATTTTGATTTTTAAATATCTATTTTTACGTGGTTATAAATGTAGCACAGTTGTTCGGGTTAGATTTTTGATTAATAGAGTAGAAAATGTATATATATTAAATTATTAATGTCCATTACATTCTGTCATTCATATGTCAAATATTGGGATTATATTTTCAATTTAATTTGTATATACACGATGATATATTTAGTAAAATTAATTGAAAGTTATATAAATTGAGAAAAAAATAATTAATTTTTTAAATAATAAATAATTTAAAATAATTATTTTGATAATCTGAATACTTTCTTCCCCGTTCAATTTTAATTGTCATGATTTTCTTTTTAAAAGTCAAATTATAAGAACTTTGACTAATATTTTACGATATATTATTTCAAAATATTGATATGCAAAAAATTACAATATATAATACTTTTTCTATAGTTTTAGATATCTAATTCTTTTATTTATAATATCAAATTAATTTAATCTAACCTTTAAAAATTAATTAAATTAATTTTTAAAAAAAGTAACATAACAATTAAAAATGAGCGACGGAGGAAGTAACGATGAAGTGAACTTAATTAAATGCTTTTTTGTACTAGTGATCACATAACTATATAATGGCAACCTTCAACTTGAACATACATAAATTAAATGTGAATATTCCTTCTTTAATTATATTCAATAATTACAAATAAATGCTACCAAAGTCAAGTGCATAGAACTAAGAAAATTTAAAAATTAAATTTTAAAAAAAAGTACTCATCTAATGGCATGCTTTTAATTTCCTTCTTGTTTCGGGTTTCATTATTTATATTTATTATTTCCGTCTCAAAATATTTATCATCTTTATCGAATATATTGATTTGTTCAACATATTTGTTATTTTAATTTTTTTTAGATAAAATTAATTATTTCTATTTTATTTTTAGTAATAGTTGTTCTTAAAGACTAAACACCCCTTAATTATATAACTAAGTAACTAACTATAAATTGGTCCATAAAATTAAATATGTATCACTTCCTATTAACAACATGTAATAACTATGTCTATACGTAGAATAGATGCAAAAAAATCGCCTTATATATTTGTTCCTATATGAAATTTGAACCTGAAACTTTACGATTCCATCTACTTCATTGCCACATCTTTGAGTGCAGTTATAGAATAAATATTCAATGAAAAAAACTATACATTAAAATATATGAGTAAACGTATAGTTTTTATTGTTATTACTAATTTTTATGACAATAAAAATGAATGGAGGGAGTAAAATAATTAAATATTATTTTCTAATTAATATTTTCTTAAAATATATATAAATAGAAAAACATAATAAATATTTTGAGAAGAATAAGAAAACCTTTTTTTAGTTATTTTTTTTAAATATAAATATAGGACCACAACTCGAAAAATAATAAATAGTAAATTAACAAAAGAAGCCATTAAATGATGGTAATGCAAGTTGAGGAATTATTAATTGCACATGAATAGAAAAAACATCTCATGTATGATTAAATGCAGAGTTATATAGGGCCACAAAATAATTACTCAGGCAGGTAATTCAAATAGATTTGTATTTAATGCACATGAAACTATATTATATTACGTCAACAAGAGTATGATAGATATCTTGTGAGTATTCCTTCGTCTTTAATTAAGAAATTTCAAATTCGAGTCTCCTCAAGTATGGAGATGTTTTTATCAAGAAGCATTTTATCTGCTTTTCGATGCGAATTCAAATTTAATCGAGCTTCGATATAAATAATGAACTTCGAATGGAAAGAAAAAAACTAGGCCAAATACATAAACAGATCCCTAAACTTGTTAGTTTTTTTCCCTCATGTATCTCAACTATGCCATTTTTCTATTGAATTATTGAACCGCCCATAATTTGTTCCTTTTAAACAAACACCGTTGGCTGATGTAGAATCAAATTTTTTAGGGGTATTGATAGAGGATACATATGTTGTTGCAGAACTCATTAGTCCGATTGATAGTAGAAATGTTCGAAAATAATTATGTTTTATTTTAAGTCATTTGAACACATTAGAAAACAAATGAGACTAACACAGTTTGTCTTCATTCTTTAATGAAAAACATTACAATACGAACACTATCGAAGGCATTTACAATAGAAAAGCCGATCAACATCAACTAGCGATGCTTAAAAGGAACAAATTATGGGTGGTTCAATGATTCAATAGAAAAATGACGTAGTTGAGGTACCTGAGGGAAAAATCCAACAAGTTTAGGAATTTGTTTATGAGTTCGGCCAAAAAACTATATTATATTATATATAGGAGAAGCCATAATATTTTATTGGTGACTATATTACAAAGTGGAATAATTTGGGCATGGCTAAAAAAATAACTATACATTCTTGTCTAGAAGGGTTATTAATTAAGGTGTCATGTACATTATTAATTCATGGGATGTCATACGTACAACAAAAAATTTGAGTAATAATTGATGAATCAAGAAATACTCAGCATTCCACCATAATTTTATGATCGTAAAGAAATTAAACTTGATAATGTACTTGACAAGAAGTTAGTTAGATGTATAACTCATTATAGTTAGGAATTAATTAAACCATAGAATGAAAAGTCTTCTAATAAGAGTTGAACCCCTTTGAGCAGCCAGACATGGGCCAAATCCTTTGCCAAAAACTAACAAAACCCAAACCAAGACAAGGAGATCTCTATATATCTCCATCATATGTAGACACTCAATTAATGTTTTTTTGGTTGTCTATCTTTTTTTATTCCTTGTAAGCAGGGGCGGGAGTCAGGTAGGGTAAGTGAGTTTTTATTAATTTCTCGTGATGAAAATATACACTATTTATACAGAGAAATTATGTGGATAAGCAGATCTATACTAGTTAATCAGCTAACGTAGTTATAGTTTGAATTAATTATCACTCACAACCTCTTTTTAGCTATAATCGCGCGTGCCTCTCTCCTTTCTGATCTTATGCACATACAAATATAAATTATACATATACATATACAATTATATATATGACAGATATACAAATGTAATTCGCCTCTCTCGACTCTATGCCGCCCTCTCTCGCTCTCCTCTCTCCTCCCTCTCCCAATCTCGCTCACCTGATATACAAATATATATGTATATCCAGTTATATCTATACAATTATTTCGGATATATAAGTATACAATTCTACAGATATACAAGTACAATTCAAACTCTCCACTCTTTTCCCTCTCTCCTCCCTCTCCCTCTCTCGCTTGGCTCTCTCCTCCCTTTAACATGTTGATGCGAATCGTAATTGGCAAACTATAGCTATGAAGCCTAATTAAGTTATTTTTAGTGGCTAGTTACGAAATTTCTCCTATTATATATGGTTAAAATTACTAATTTTATGTAATATAGTAGGTGAAACCTCTTTTGATTTTTTTGGTGTGTTTTCATATTAATATCCTCAGTAAAAATCCTCACAAATTTATTATGTGTACATTTTTCATTAATTTTAACATGTATATAAGATTGACCTAGTACAAATAGTGGATATCTTTGAAAAAAGAGTTATTCATAAAACATGATGAACATTGCTACGATAGACAAATATTTCACTAAAACAATATGCAAGTTTTATCTTCAATAATTATACGTATGTAAATTTTTTTTATAATTCATCACTAAATAGAATAATTTATTCATATCATTTCCTATATTTTTAATAGTGTTTTATTACTGCGATCAAGTTGTTCCTACCTTGACATTGTTTTCTCTGATAATAACTTAAATTTTGAATATTGAAAACCCAATTTGATATGAAAGATTGAAGAGATTTGTCCATTTTTTTGTAATACCAAAAATATAAATTTCTAACAAATATCTTCTTTGATTGATTTAACATGATAAATACATATTTGGCTGTTTAAAATAATTGAAATGTTCTCCTCTACAAAATATTTATGCCAAATAAACGGAAATAATTTATGTAATTTATTTTTGTAGGGCATAACTAATAGTAATATTTTTTTTTCAAAATTTGAATTCAATGTTATTTGCTCCATCAAGCACATGCACATCTATATAGTGTATACTACTATATATGCCACCAACTTTTTTATTTAATTTACTTCGAAATTTACGAAAAAATTATGTCTTTCTTTCAGACATTTATCGATATTATCAGAAAATTGCTAATTTTATCGATTACGAATGTATCTTCAAAATTAAATTTGTCGGTAAGGGTTTCCAACATAAAATCCATTATTATAAAAGTTATGGACGAGCTAATTTCCAACTAAATTTGTCTGAAAATAGCAAAAAAAAAAGTTATAATGGATGCAAGATATATTCATTTGGAAAAATATGCTATACTAGCAAATAACACTAGTGGCATGCACTCATAACTAATCATGTATTTTTATTTATTTTTGTTTTTTATTCCACTCGGTATTTAGTGTCTGGTTGGAGTTCTGACTGAACTTGGATCATGCATTGCAGGTCTTATTTGTTGGTGACGCTTCCAAGAATATATTCTCCATACCCAAAGGCTCGTACCCCAAAACTTTAGTTAAGGATGAAAAAATATGTCATTCTACCACAACCCATGTTAGTTATGTGTTTATGTTGAGACCTCACTCGAGTTTTTTTTTTTTTTTTAAAAAAGTTGAACCAAATCGAAAATCAAGAAAGATCGATTTGAAACATTATCAACGAATCAATTTTTGACTGAATCTATTAAAATAGTGATTTTCTGATTTGAACAATTATGTTATACTAGTATTAGAAAACAACAATAGTATCATACACTCAAAAAGGGAGAAATTGTATGATAGATTTGATATTGATAATTGATCCCATAAAAAAAAAAAAAAGAGTTTCCTTGGTTTGACTTGATTTGTAGATTTTAAAAAATCTGACGAATTAATTAGTTTGATTTGATAAATGAATAAAACAGAACTAAACAGATTTTCATACATTTCTATTTGTTGTTAAAAAGATATTCAATATAATACTTATCAGAAACACTATCGACCAATCAATTTTTCCAATAGTGAATACAAAGATATCTTTTGTTTGGACAATTATGCTATACTTGTAAATAACAATAGTATCATACACTAAAAAAAGGAAAATAAATAAATAAATTATATGATAGATTTGATTTTTTTGGATTTAGATTTTTGGTAACATATTTTATTATCTAAAAACACGTCTTCCCCCATACACTCAACACGTTTATTGAACTAATTTTCACATGGCAATGCCCACTCTTGTAAAACATTTTTGCATGGCTTATTTGGTTAATGTCAAGAATTATATCTTTTTTGTTCCCCCCAAAATAAATATTTTCCAAAGTAATTGACATACATCTTAATTGTTGGTTGTGATATAGTATATGATGTGAAATGTCACTATTGTGACAAAAAAAAATGGGTTGTCAAAGATAGTACAAAAAGGAGAGAGAGAATGGAAATTTTTTTGACATATCGATCGTTTTATCAAAAGCGAGATTTAATAAAATTAATGATCTCTAAATTAAAATTTACTCCTTCCATTTTAATTTGTGTGTATGTTGAAGGAATTAACCGTGTTCCCTTTTTTGGGATTTCAAAAACCTTTCAATAGTCATATATACCTTCGTTCTTACGATGTTGTTGTAGTAGTTTAACTCGATATAAACTTTTTTTTTCGAAAAAAGAATCATAATTTTAAATTTATCATAACATATCAATGAAATTTTAAAGAAAAATTACATAAATATATATCTAATCTTTAAAATTCTCTATCATATAAAAAAATTTCAAAAAACCCCTCTCGGAAATTTCCCCTCCGATACATCTTTCCCCTCTATTTTGTAATTGTTGAATATATACTAGGTGTAACAAGCAATGGGAAGGGCACTATTTTGGGCCACATAAAGCCCATTTAAATGGGCCTCTCAAATGTCCAATTTGTTGCCTTTATATGTTGAGATATTTAGATTTTGAAGACATTTTTTTTCTTCTTTTTTATCTCAGCTCATTTTAGGTGAAAATTGTTGTTGGGCAAAGGTGTGAAGCAAATTAATTGGATTAAATGTTCAGTAAGGAATTTTGAGAATTTTTTAAAAAAGATAAGAAAGAATAATTAAATAAATAAAAGGAAACTTAAAAAAATCTCACTAGTTTACGTTTTAATTACGCCTCTTCCCTTTACTTTCCAATATAACGAAACCTACGAGAATTTGGACTTCTCGATACATGTATCTCAAATATGTTGGGTCAAAATCAGATGTAATTTGTTCTAGATATATTGTATCCAAGTATCCAAGTGGATTTTGCATGTATTTGACTCTCTCTCTCTCGCCTCTCCCCTTGTATTTGGTATCCCAAATATATGTATCTAGTATCTAGTGTGGTTCGCATATATCTGAGATATATAGATCATCTCGCTTGCCTCTCTCCTTCTCTCGCTCACCTCTCTTCCTATTTTAGTGTATCTAGTAGTGAGAATACATGTATCTAGGTGTATCTAACTTGAAATCTGGATATGAAATTATTAATTAATTAGACAATATATATTTATTTCAAATTATAAGGAGAATTAATAAATATGGTAGGAATGTTTATCTAATTAGATAGTTTTTCCTAAATAAAATCTCAAGGAACAAAAATAAGGCTTTCATCTCAGTTCATTTTTGGGCTGGGCACAAACATTAAATTGTTGGGCCTTTTGTTACTTAAGGTAATGGAATCCTTGAGAAAGAATCTTTTTACCTTCACGAGGTAGGGTAGGGTTTACTGATAAGATTTCACTGAATATGTCATTGTTATTGTTGTTTGTAATACCGAAAAATATTCATTAGTCTGATTATGTAGTTTCTGAAGATGTTTGGTTACATCGATGTATACTCGATATATAATAAGTAAACAACTAATTGTCCAAAGGAAAAATAACATGGAATTCGTATAATAACATAGTTTTAAGATAAGTCATGTGTTAATCCAAACCATATCGAATTTAATTAATACAACTAATATAGTAGACAAAAGAAGCATTTTATATTCAACAATTACAAAATATTTATTGAAAAATTAATTCAATTTTTATGAAGGATCAATTTGATTTTTATCAATCAAGTCAAAAAGTTCATCACCAATCCCAAAACCAAGCATTCTTGCCATGTCTTTTGTCTTGAGCCTTGGCATTGGAATCTCATTTTGCTTCAACCAAGAATACACTACAAATACCTTATTCATCACAAACAATTCCAATGCCTCTGGATTAAATACAACTCCCATTTTCATACTCATCTGTCAAAACAAAGAAAAATGTCAACAAAAAAAAAAAAGAATTAAAAAAAGGCTACATTATAGTTTAATTGGTCAAAAGTTCTTTGGTATAACGGCGAGAATTATTGTCATGTGATCAGAATGTCATGCGTAGAAAGCACTAGTGGAGTCATAAGTTTTACTAAGAGGAGTTACAATATTAAAAAGTAAATACAAAGAAATCAAAGAGATTCATCGTATATACAGAAGGAACAAAAAGAATGATCTATTTACGTAATGTTGTTTTCTGGCTAAGGAATGTTGATAGACTTCCCTTTTAAAAAGGAAGCACCCCTTCGGGTGGAAATTATATCTTGAAAAAAATGTATCGTAAGATTGTGTATAATAGACATAATGTGGTTCATCTCATCCTAAGGACCTGACAACAAAGGGGTGGAGCTAGAAGGCACGAGGGGAATCATCTAAAAATAACATTGTATATACAAAATCAAAATTACATATTTTTATGTATACCAAGTAGATATATACTGAATCCTTTTGGCCATTTTAATTTCTATATACTTTACATTTTCATAATGAAAAAATTATGATTCTGCCGCTGTCCACTGATAGTGTAAACTTAGTGCACTAGTTGTCCTACTTTGTTTGGTTTGATCAAGAATTCAATACCGACTATACAAGTGCACTAAGTTTACACTATCAGTAATTATATAAAAATTCTTTACACTATCAACGTGTATAAATTTAATTAAAGAATTGTATACCTGATGGGGTACCAACATTGCTGCATAACGTGCAAGTTCTCCAGCTCTCCAATCCAATAAAATTGGCAACCATGGATAAGTAGCATCTAATCTAACAAACCATAGTCTTATATCTGGAAATTCTGATAATTCCCTTAGATCATATTTGTCTTCCCTTTTGTAATTTATTGTAAATCCAATTGTCCTTTCCATAAATTCTTTTGGCTTGGCTGTCACATTTTTAAAACATTATTAAAATCATAGACAATGTTAATAATGATAAAATTAATTAAACAAAATAGTTGTTCATTCGACTGATTAAATTAAAAATAGCCAACATGTGTATAATATATGTATACTTATGTATAATCAATGTATATCAGTTTAGAAAAATAATCAGTAAATTTATTCGGCTATTTGTGCAAAGATCTGATAAGATTTTGTGTTAAATTATTTAATTAGATAAAAAAATCATTAAAATTACACTAGATATATTATTATTGTATTTTTATCTATATATACAATGTTTAATTTTTATTAGATCTCTCGTTTTAACGTTTAAACAAATATGCCTTTAGAAAATTGATTAGTACTCCTTAGAAATCCAGTGATTTCGGTTTTATACAAACGCAATGAAAGTAATATAAAAAAGGGGGAAAATAGATTCATTTTTCTTTTACTATTTAAAAATCGTGTGAGATAAAGGTTTCATATTTTAACTTGCAATTATATGTTAATTATTATTTGAAAATTATTTTAAAAATACGATAAATTATAATAATTATTAACTATTTAACAGGTATACATAAAGAAAAAATTGATTAACTCTCAAAATTTTAATTGAATAAAATAAATTAAAACGGAGAAAAAATAATTAGTGAGATATTTACCAGATAAGGGCGATAGAATTCCAGTAACATTCTGAAATGGGGATAAATCAAGACGTTGAATAATGTCATTATCTATTACAACTTCATATCTACCTTCTGATGGTGGCATTGGTGGTGGTGCTACTTCTATATCTGTTATAAAATCAGAATCAAAATTTAAAATTTATTATTATTGAATTTATAGAATCAATAAATTGACTAATTATGAGCTAATCTTATCCTTTCAGAATAATAACATATGGTCTATGGATATTGATTAATTGGAACATGAAAACATGAAAGAAATAAAAGAAATAGACTTTATTTTAATAGAACAAAAAAAATATCAAATATAAAATACTTAAAAGGACAAATAAATTTGTCTCATAATCATACATTCAGTAGGAATTGAACCAATGAATTAACCAATTATAAGCTAACCTTATCCTTTCAAAATAATAACATATGGACAAAATTCAATTGAAAATTTTAAAAAGATATATGAAAAACAACATTTGTTATGTCAATAACACCAAAAGGTAAGGGGTATTTCAATAAACTTCTTAGCTTTATACTTAAACTTTATATTTATATTAGAAAATCTATTAAATATTTAATCGCGAACATAATAACATACTGATAACAGATTCAGAAATTAAAAACTTCATATCTCAATTGTAACACATATGTAAATGTAAGTGTAGAATATGTTAAGTTCAGAATCTAAAAACTTCAAATTTCAATTGTAATACGTATGTAAATGAAAGTGTAGTATGTGTTAAGTTCAGAACCTAAAAACTTCAAATCTCGAGTGAGATATGTATGTAAATGAAAAGTATAGTATGTACTTACTTTTTTGTTCATCATAAAGGGAGAGGTCAAAATTTCCAGAAGGATTAAATGATACAAAGGTAGAAACTTGTCTCAAAGAAGAAGAAGAAGAAAAAGTGAAAGAAATAGAATTGGATTTGTGTGAATTATTAATCAATGGAACCAAAGAAGGAATTGTTTGTTTAAGTGTAGAAGAAAGTGTGTGTAATGGTCTTGTTGAAGCCATGGATAAACAAGAAATGATTATTTGTTTTTTTTTTGGGGATAGTTCTTTTTAATTTATCACCTTTTTATTCTAGCCTTGTGTTTAAAATTGCTTATATCCATATTTTGGCTATTTTGGAAGTGTCCCTCCCACCCCACCCCACCCCCATCCCCACCCAATCCTATATATGGATGAGGGCAAAATTGTAAATATTGTATGGGTTGGCTACTTTTTGGATTAATTTAAAAAATAACCATTCTTAATGTAGAAATATTATATAATAGTGTGGTGGATTTCAAATTTAAACAAGCGAAGAATTCAGGATTATTTTCGTACTTTTTTAAAATTTCATGAAAGTGTTATGAATTTCGAAAATAAAGAAAGAAAAAGTTCATGATAATGTGAACCTAGGCTAGATAAAATGATAATACTAGAGTTATCATTCATTATTATGATGAGGTGAATAAAATTTCAATGTTCTAGAGATAAAATTAAATTTTTTAATAATATATATATATATATATATATATATATATATATATAAATTAAAAAATAAACAATTTATGCAATGTAATTTTGCGATGAAGCAATGTAAAACGGTGGCTCTGTCAGTGCTCCAAAACATAGTTCTTGGGTTGGAGCGTAGCGAGCACTTCCTCTTTAGTAAGCCTTATAATTAAGAGTGAATACGAACTAGTTAAAACTTCAAAATAAGTATCGAACACGTCTAAGAAGAAACAAAGAAGAATATCTACAACAACAATAATAACAATAAATTCAGAATGATCTCACAAATAAAATTTAGAAAAGTTAGTGTGTACATAATTTTTATTTTTATCTCATAAAAATAGAAAAATTATTTTCGATAGCAAAAAAGTATCTACTAGAGTTAATATATAGCCGATTAAAACTAAGAAAATTAATGTTCCTAAGGCCGGCCATTTTAATTATATTTGGGGAGATTAGTCTTAATTAAAAATGCTTCAAAGTTATATATTTCCACAAGCTAATTAAGTTTCAATTAATATTTGTTCATTTAATCATTGGGTGTTTTGATCTTCATGTGATTCATTCATCTCCTTCCTTTACTAGGTAAGTGTAGTTTTAATTTGAAGAATCCTTACTTTTTTTCTTTTCTATTTACTTCTTCGTTGTAATCAGTGATAATTTATTTTTTCTATATGTATTTTTATTTTCCGATAATTTTTTTAATTGAAAATTGATTTGTTTCTTTTTTTCGCAAGGTATAATCTAACGACTCCCTATTGTGTTGCACAAATTATTTTCAATAGCTTTTGAAATCTCCAATGGAATTTTTTATCGAAAAATATGTGTTTTTAATAGTATCCCATGTTAAAAAGAAAATTTAAAAATTACATTATCTCATTATATGATATGGAGAATTAGGAAAAAGTCAAGGATTACTTGTGACCATGTCTAAAGATCTTCTAATTATTAATTTGGCATCACTAACATGGATTATATTCTACCAATAATTTATCATTTTTATCAAATTGTATGTGCACTCAAGTCTTTTTAATATATGAGATTTATTAATTTTTTAAAAATAATCTATATAAATTACTTTTTTTAGTATGTAAAAGTTACTGATGAAATAAAAAACTCATATATTAACGATTAAAATGTATATATACTAATATATTGTAATATATCGATTTAAACTAAGATAATATATTCCTCCTTAATTTGATTATTGTTTCTTAATTATAGCGAAGTACCCTAGGGCCGGCATGTGGGATTAATTAAATTGGGGAAAATTTATATGATTGCCCACAAATTAAATTTTGACATTGTTAAATATATAAAATAAAAGAATTCATTTCACATGATTTAATATTATATTCTTTCCAATGGCAGGTAAGATATGTAGGAATCATATTTTTGCCAGATGTAAAATAGTTTTAAAAAGATATAATGTATAGATAAGGTATTTTAATTTAATTCCAATTGATAGCTAAATTAAACACTCAAATTTTGAGAATGTATGAATGTTTAGATATTTTAATGTGTCCTCGTTGTATATCCAAACGCTGATATGATAAATAAATTTTGAAAATGTCTTAGATAATCATTTTGTAAGTTCGAGTATTTATTTATCAGCAAAGTCAAATTTAAGTATCTATTTATGTATTATGCTTATGGTTTTAAAAAGGTGTTATATACATCTTAAATTGACCTCAATTGACAATTAAATACTTCAGAGAAAATATACACATCTAGACATCTGACCAATTGGTTCGTGAGCGCTCGATAAGGACGTTACACATAAATTTTAGAGGTGTCTAGATGATTATTTTGTTAGTTGAAATGTTCAACATACACAATATTTCGAAATAATTTGAAGTGATTAATTGTCAAATTAGATCAAATTAAGACACCTAATTATATATTATGCCTTCTAAAATATTTAAGTATTTTTCAACTTTTTAAATTTGTCAAAAAGTGAGCACATTTAATCTTTTGTCAAATAGATTATATTTAAAAAGCCTGGTTTGTAAATTTAATAGAAAAATTTGATAGAATTCATCTTATGTTTTGGTCTATTTATGTTGTCTGATATAATTTTTGAGGTATAATTTCTATTATTTTATATATTATGATGTCTAATATAATATTTGATGTTGCAATTTTTTATATTCATTATCTACATTAGAATTTTCCGTGTTTGAAAATAATAGGAGAAAATTGTAAAATTGAGGGATGGAGTTATATTTCAAGAGATAATATTGCAGGTAAATCTAATTTATATGTTTTACAAAATAATATTCATGTTTAAATGAAGATATTTCTTGATATTAACTTCAATATTTTTTTTGTGTGCGTGTGTTTAAAAGAATATGTACATAGTATGTGTATGGACTAATACAAATTGTAATAGAACAATAATTAAGTAGAGTATTTTTTTCAATCTTTTAATTTAATTTGTTTAATTACATCTAGATTCACTTTATTTTTATTTTTCATTATAAATTTTAAATTTAAATTCTGAATATAAATCTATCTTATTTAGTTGAAATAGATTTTCTTTGGCGATAAATGTAAAATAAAATTTTAAAAAAAATTGATTGACTTTAAAGGGGGAAATATTTGTATGCTATGCTTACATAAAAACAATAAATGCAATACGCACATTTATAAACTAAAATCATGGCTAATTGTTATATATTTTTAATTTAGTTTTATTTTTATTGTTAAAATTAAATTATTTTCATTTGACGTAAATGCCCAATGTAGAAATCTCACTAACCTTTTAATCTTTTGAATTTGAAAAATAATATCATTTTCATTTTTGAGTGAAATAATGGATCCCCTTAACTATTAAATCATTGCCCAAAAATGAATTGATACTATGTTTAATATCTACTATACTGTATCATTTTTGGAAATTGATTTAATATTAAATAATTTATGTAAATATTATTCCCAAAAAAAATGAGTTTATATATATGTATATCATTTTTGTTTGACCATATATATTTTCAAAAACATCTGGGAATAAACTTGGTACATATTGTCAATATACATGATTTGGAAAGTATTTTTGGCAAACAATCCAAATTCTAAAATGGAATAATACTTGGACCAAATTTTATTATTGGGAACTTTTAAAAATTTAAAAATTATCTCAAAATTTATATTTTTATAAAAACATCCGCCATTATAGTTTTGAACTGAATTTTGTCATGGTTCATTGTATACAATTTATACAATTATATACATATTTTAAATAATTTTTATCTGAGCTTGATCTCTAAAGTCTCTTTCAATTGCAAATAGTAATTAATAATAGTTTTTTCCTATATAAATTAATTGTATTATTTTTCCCAGATTCATGACTTTTCATGAAACATTATCATTATAAAATGATATATACAAACTTAAGGGTATAAAACATATTTTTTTTTTAAAAAAATTAAATATTTCTCTCAAAATCTATGGCTCGGTTAAACTTTACCGAGGGGTGACTTGCAAAAAATATTTGAAAAATTATGGTCAAACGCTAGTTTAATATATACTATATTGTATCCAAGAAATTTCTCATTTAATATTAAATCAATGTCAATATATTATATTACCTTATTTAATATTAAAATAATGTCCAAAAATAAATTATTTCATTTAATTTCTTTGAATTTGTTTTCTAAACATTAATTGGTACAGATAAGGAAATACTTTTAAATCTTGAAGTATTATTAGTACATACTCTTTATTCTTTTTGGGTAAAATTTTTAATAGATACTTACTCCAATCAAGTTTGGATTATACTTAAAATTATTAACTAATTTGACCATATATTCAAATTTGGTCTTTTAAATGGTTCTTTGTACCACATTGTTTGTAACTCCTAATATCTAAATTTTGTAAATTTATATAAAGGTCTATTGGTTCTTAATATATAGTTTTATGTTTCAATTTATTTTCTTTCAAGAAGTTAGCCAGGTAATCTTTTATCCCATGCCTTTTTATTTTCATTTTTGCTCTTTAATTTAGTTAAAATTTTATTTTTGTCAAATAGTTTTTCATGTTCATTCTTTCTTTCCTATAGATTGCTTAAAACATGACTATTATCAATTGAAAATCGATCCGATCGATTAATTGTTCAACTAATAGAAAATCGAATGATTTAAAAGATAACTAATCAAAGTCGGATGAAAAAGATTTTAAAGGATAACTAACAAAAAAACCAAACCCAAAGGATGATATAAAAGGTTGTTTGGTATAAAAGATCTATAAAAATCGATGTAGCGAAAACGTCATGATTGATAAAAAAATCGATTATCCATAAAAAATCGGTGGACCATGTTTTAGTTAATTGACAAGAAAAAAAAGAAGATAAAATATTGAGTTTTAGTGAGTTTAAAGGTTTAGTAGATAAATCGTCCAATTCAACTGCGGAATCAAAGTATTAAGGTCTTCCAGATCATTGTCTTTAAAAAACCGCCCAAATTTTTTTTTAAAATTTTATTAGTGATATAGATGGACATATGTATGAACTTTAAGCTACCTACAAATTTTTCTATTTTCACATGTTTTTTTTCCCACTTAGATTGTTATAGTTAAATGTCTATATAGATATGGTTATATTTTTTTAAGTAATATAGATGAACATGTATAAACTAGTGCCAAATTTTCTTTTTAACTTTATTGTTTATAATTAAATGTTTTTTTTATATATAAAATATGACAACTACATAAACATCTGACATTATATTTATTAATTGTATAGATGGACATATATGAACTAAAAAATCGTGCAAATATTTTATTTCACGTTTTCTTGGCATTACAACACACATCATGATGTAGTCAAACAACAATTAAATTTTTTTTTTAAAAAAATAACATTAATATTCTTCTACTAATTAATTATATTTATAATCTTTAATTAACTTTTCCATATCCTTTTTATTTTCAGTCTCTTGAAGATCAACAACAACAAAAAGAAAAAAATTGTTTCATGATGGAGGAAAAAAGAGTAGGAATTATTGGAGGTGGAATTAGTGGTCTTTTAGCATGCAAATATACATTAGAAAAAGGTTTAATTCCTATAGTTTTTGAAGCTTCAAATGCAATTGGTGGTGTTTGGACACAAACAATTGAATCAACAAGGTTACAAAGTCCCAAAAGGACATTTGAATTTACTGATTTTCCATGGCCTAAAAGTGTTAGAGGAAGGTACCCTCATAACAAAGAAGTTTTAAAGTATGTTGAGGATTATGCAAAACATTTTGAGTTAATGGGATATATTCAATTGAATACTAAAGTTATTGGAATTAATTATGTTGGAGTTTGTGGTGATGAAATGGATTCTTGGGAGTTTTGGAGTGGAAATGGAAATGCATTTGGCTCTAAGGGGAAATGGCAAATCTTGGTGCAACATGAGGACTTCACCACTCAGGTATGATCAGATTTACTGTTTATTTTTTTCGTTATTAATGTATATAAATTTTTTATAATTGTCAGTTATATTTTTAATATAATATAAAGATTTCATTCACCATTCAGGTATGATCAGATTTGCTATATACTTTTTTCATAATTGGTGTAAATAGATTATTATTTATATGATCATATATATTGTATATGAATTATATAGAATATTATTTATATGATCAAATTCAATGTTTGTTTTTTCTAGTTAATATACATAATTTATTATAGTTGTTGCCATTTCCATCATATAGCACCATTTATAATCACATCCCTACTTACTTTCACAGTTATCCCAATCAACCAACATTACCATCAATTACAGCCTCAGACAACTATAACGACCGGTCATTACCATCATGAAAACCATATAAAAAATATTTTTCTTTTCTATTACTATTAGTATATAGAAATTAAACTTTTATTCAATTGTATTCGTTTCAGGAATATGAAGTCGAGTTTTTGATTCTATGCATTGGAAGGTATAGTGGCTTAGCAAATATGCCGGAGTTTCCTCTTGGTGAAGGACCGGACATTTTCGCCGGAAAAGTGATACATTCTATGGATTTCTCAGCCATGGACAATGAAAGTGCAAGAGAACTTATTAAAGGGAAGAGAGTAGCCGTTATTGGTTCACAAAAATCAGCTATAGATATCGCGGCTGAATGCGCGAATGTCAATGGTAAAAAATAAATAGCGTAAATGATAACATTATTTAAGTTATGTATACTGATAATATCAATAATTTTTAATGTGGTTATATATTTTATTATGACTTAGGTCCTGAAATTCCTTGTACATTGGTACAAAGAACAATACCATGGGCACTCCCTAGTGGATGCTTTTGGTGGGGAGTTACTCTTGGAAATTTATATGGTAGTAGATTTTCAGAGCTCTTGGTTCACAAGCCTGGTCAAAACATTATATATAGTGTGGTGGCTTCACTACTTGCTCCTGTGGTAAAGTTTTTTGAAATTCATTACATTGGAAAAAAATGTCAAAAATATTACTTTTCTATTTTATTTTATGTGTCTTTATTTGATTTGATAAAAAAATTTTAAAAATTAAGAAATTTTTTGACGTGACGTGATGTATCTTAAACTAAAGATATTTATACTGTTTCAAATTGTCTTTATATTGAAATTTGTGGGTTTTAACTTGTTATATAGAAACACTAAATAAATTTAAAAGTTTTTGTTTGTCATATTATATATTTTTCTTTTTAGTATTTACCCAAGAAATTGATATCCTTTTATAATTTCTTTAAAAATTGGATATAAAACTTCTCATTTTATCTCCGTTTGAAATTTTTTACAGTTACATAAATATTTATGAATTTTATTAGATCATAATTTTTCTTTTTAAAAAAAGCTTTCTTCCTGAAATTTCTAGCCTAGTCAAAAGGGTAAATATTTACTCAAACAGAGTATTTACTTCAAACCAATGAAATTTTACTATGGTATAGTTATTAATCAATAATAGTTGTGTATATTTCAACACGTGTCGTCATTAGTTTGATATGTGTATAGTCGCATAAATTGAAACAGCAGAAGTAATTATGTATTTGTATGATATTATTTGTTTTTATTGAACAATATATTATTATTATCATTTATTTCAGGGATGGGGTTTCTCAAAATTTGTGGAGAGTTATATTACATGGACCCTCCCATTGAAGAAATACAACATGGTACCAAAACAAAGCTTTCTTCAAGACATGTCTTCTTGCAAGTCCTTTTTATTGCCTGATAATTTCTATGGCAAAGTTGAAGAAGGAAGCATTATTCTCAAGAAAATACAACATTTTTCATTCATCAAACAAGGCTTAATTCTTGATGGTGAAGTTGATAAGCCAATAAAAGCTGACCTTGTTATCTTTGCTACTGGATATAAAGGTCAAGAAAAATTGAAGAATATGTTTTCTTCAAAAAAGTTTCAAAATCACATAGTGGGATCACCAAACTCAGTTATTCCTCTTTACAGGTACACATTACTTCTAGTACTATCTCTTGTCTTTTCGTAGACGTTCACTTGTATTACACGAATACTTTTCGAGTCGTGTAATAAGGTCTAGAGTAGTTTGATAAGTTACTAGCTTAGTGTTATTAACAAAAAAACATATACACATTCCCATAAAGTTGAAAAATTCCAAATTTACCCCTACATTATTGTAAATGTTTTAAAATTATTAAATTACCCCTTCTTGTTGTAGCCCTAGTTATACTTTGAGGCTATTGATAATGTTTTTGTTATCGTTATTTTCTTTTCAGTTATGTTTTTATTTCACTTCTTTTGAGTTGATTGTCATAACCTGATCTCTATTCTCTCTAGACCTCACTTATAAAATTATACTGATTATGTTCTTGTTGTAATAGTAAAAAGATTTACATTCATGATATGATTTCCCTTTCTTTTTTTTCTTTTTTTTTTGCAAAATCTTGGCATTTATGTTCATAAATATTCGCGTAGTAATTTATTCTTCAATTTTCAATTGCTTCTTTTGTTTGTTCACGTCTTATTACTTTTAAGCTGAGTTTAAGGTTCACGTACATTCTTTTCAGACTCTACTAGTAGAATAACACTGAATATGTTTGACAGGCACATAATACATCCAAGAATACCAAACCTAGCAATAATTGGATACTCAGGGAGCATAACAAATCTCCACACATCTGAGATGAGGTGCCAATGGTTAGGTCATTTTCTTGATGGAACATTCAAGTTGCCAAGCATAAAAGAGATGGAAAATGAGATACAAAAGTGGGAAGATTACATGAAAACATATGCTGGAAAAGAGTACAAAAGGACTTGTATTGCAGCACTACACATATGGTACAATGATCAATTGTGCAAAGACATTGGGTGCAAAAATAAAAGAAAGAAGACTTTCTATGAAGAATGGTTTCAACCATACTTGCAATCAGATTATGTTAGGCTAACTCCTAATAATTAGTACTATTAATTAAGTATTTCCTATTGCGACAAAAAAGTTATTAGTAAGTCGTTTTTCATTGTTTGGTTATCTGAAAATATTTTTTATCAGATGGGGAGACTTGACTTTCCTCAGTAATGGGTCGAAGTTACAACTATATATCTTTGACTTTTCTTAGTTCTATCAAGTATTTTAAATATTTTGATGCGATAGAAGTTTTTATTTTATTTTTTATTATAGTAAATCATTATTTTTTATCGGCTTATCTGGAAAAGAAAATTTCATCAAATGGGGAAATGGACTTCCCACAGTAATGAGCTGAAGTTACAACTATATATCTTTGACTTTCCTTAGTCGATAGTCCTATTGAGTATTCTAAGTGTTTTTTTGCGATAAAATTATTTTATGAATTTTTTTAATTGTAACTCTCTTTTTGTTGTTAGGTTGTCTGGAAATATTGGAAAACCGACTTTCCTCATTTGTGTGTGAAAGTTACAATTATATATCTTTGATTTTTCATAACCCTATTAAATATTTTAATTTGTACATTTTGGTGAGACTATTTTTTTTGAGATATTATAGAGTTAATTTTATGTTGTTTGAATGTCTAGAATATTTTTCATGAGAGGAGAAAAAATGACTTTCCTTAGTTATGAATCGAAGTTACAATTATATATCTTTGATAACATCGTATTATCTGTTTTAGGAATTTATTTTTGGGGTATGACGAATTGACTTCTTTGAAAGAGCTTTAATTTTGGAATAGGCTTTTCATAGAGTATATCATATACATCTAAGAAGTATTTTAATATGTGTTCTTGATATGTCTTACTTTTACGAGCTCATTTAGATATGCAATACGAAATCGTGTGGTCACTTTCTATAGATTGAAAAACCAATTATACATGAATATACAAAAGAATTTTAACTTGAAAATTAATTTATGTTACCATTTTACAAATTGAATAAGAGTTTTTGACTATATTTTTCTTTTTTTTTTTGGTAATCGAGTTTTTGACTATACCTACTTACACCTCTTCTCATCTACAATTCCAATTGATGACAAGAGCCCGCAGTGGCAGAGACAGAATTTTTAATAAGGAGGTTGAAAATTCGTAAAAATAGACATATGAAGTAGTCAAAGGGAGTTCGACATTTTTATATATATATATATAAAATATTATTTTAATCATATATAAATCGTATAATTTTCCGTCGAAGAAAATTCAAATGACCCCCTCGTACCAAGGTGGCTCCGACACTGACTAGAGATAGTAGTTTACATAGAGTGACTATGTCAAGGAAAGGAACAATTGTATCCAAAAAAGGAAACTAGTTATTCTCTTACTTTCATATTTCTGTTTTTAACTATAAAGTATTTCCAGGAAACCATCAAAGTAAATATATATATATATATATATATATATCTTTTGATGGTATCAAAGAGGAAGAAACAATACTGCTCAAGTAAAAATATTACTCAATTATTTCTTAATATCATTAAAGTATATATATACACACAGTCTGATACTATTAGAGTATATAATACCATTAGAGTAATATATATACTTCGATGATATCAAAAATGAAGAAATAGTGGTTTAGTTAATAAACTAAGATGATAGACAGTTCAATCAGGATAAATATATTGGATTGGGTCTAATTTAGATAAATATTTTAGTTATTGATCGAATTTGTGTTATTTAAGGTGTTTAATATTCACATTAAAACTTGATTAAAGTTGAATTTGCGCAAAAAAAATTCAATATTTATCAAACATGATGTGGCCAATGTTGATCCTCAAACAAAAGAGCTAACTTTGGGGGATGACAAAAATGAATCAAAATCACAAAAAATTTCCCCCTTTTCTTCTCTCCCTTGTGAAATCACCCATATATATAGGTTTGTTTATATATCTCTACTACACTCACAGAGAATCAAATCGAAAGGGAAAAAGACAAGAAAGCCCTCGTGAGTTTTAGCTGAAGTTCATCAATGGCTACTGCTACTGCTTCAGTTTCTTTGAATCATCATCGTTCTGTGGTTCAAATACAAGGTGGGGTTTCTTTGAATTCAAGAATTCGTGTTCCTACAAGGTTTTCCTCAAATGGGTTCACTTCAAGAATCAGGGCTACCTCTGCTGTTGCTGTAGAACCGGTAATTTTTGGAATTGGGGAAAGTTTCAAACTTTTTTCTTTTGTTTTCAGTGTAGTGATTATATTTTGATGTTCTTGTGAATCAAAAATTGAAACTTTAATTTATCAATATGAGTCTCTTTTTGAGCATCACATATTCTATTGGTGTTCAGTCAGTTTTTTCGCATTTGGCTAATTCCACGGGATATCTGATACCTCCGTTAGTAATTGGTAGCACGTAATTCTATCCACCAAGGCTAGAACACATTGGAAGAAATCACCTAGTGTTCGTGAGACCTCGTGATTCTCATCCACTTCATTGAGTATTGCTGCATCCGGCCACACCCTTGGGTGCATTGATGTTTGTTATTGTTAAAGAATGACAAAAGTTCCACATCGGTCATTAAGGCTTGGGCAATACTCCTCCCTTTGAGCTAGCTTTTGGGCTAAGAGTTAGGCCTAACACCTAATTTCACAGTATATTTGTGGGGTTCTTGTTTAATTTTGGTTTTACTGTTCTGCTTGGGATTACACTGGGTTGTTGTTGTTGTTGTTGTTCTGCTTAAATTGTCGGATAATAGATAGTTGACGATGTACTAAATGATTTTCGGCTGTTGCTGCTATATAGATGTAATCATTAGCTAATCATAACCATAATTTGAATATGGGAGCTAAGTTTCTATGATGAGTGTGTTGACTCCAATGGGATGCTAGGAAATGTTAGATTGTAATGTGTATAAGCCTTTAAATTGAAGTATTTATCTTGTTTTATGGCTCAACATTTATTAAATCAAGATAGCTGATCATAGCTATATTTCTTTGCTCTTCTTCGTTGATGCATAGGATCGTGATCAGATGTTACAATCATGAGTGTTTTACCGAATAATTGCCTTTCTTTGTTCTCGCCTTTTTTCTTTTGCTTAAAGTTTAAAACTTAGGTGATGCATTACCTTTTGTTTTCTGCTTATGTATAGTTTTCACTCATGTCTTGTTCAGGAATTGAGAACTCCAGCTCAGGATTCTGCGGAAGCTGAATTGTTTGCTTGCCCAATTTGTTATGAACCTCTTACAAGAAAAGGGCCTTCAGGATTTAATGTGTAAGTTTTTTTTGTTTTTTTTTCAGATAGAAAATGCGTACTAAAAGTGAGTCAAGGTGTGGCGTTATTGTTGTTTAACTTTGAATTTAAAACTTGCAGACCTGCAATCTACAGATCGGGCTTTAAATGCAGCAAATGTAACAAATCGTATTCAAGCAAAGATATCTACCTTGATCTCACTGTTACTTCTGGAACAAAACAATACAATGAAGTTAAACCAGCTCGGAGTGAACTATTCAGGTATTACCGATGTTTCAACATTCATGTCATTGCTTGAATAAATTAGGCATTTCTTCTTTTTACCTGTAAGTAGCTCTCCGAATAAAGTGCTGAAAATTCTCTTGATCTGTTTTCGAGCTGTTTTTTTCGCCTGGCTTCCGTTTTCGTTGGACTCCTGATTCATCAAGTAAAAGCTTGTAACAAAGGACTTTTAGGCGTCATCTATTGTTTTTGATTTCCCAGATGTTTATTTCTAATTGCTGCTGCTCTTACCCTTTCCTAGGAGTCCAATTGTTTCATTCTTGTACGAGAGAGGCTGGCGTCAAAATTTTAACCTAAGTGGTTTTCCTGGTCCTGATGAAGAGGTAAAATTTTTGATTGCTCATTGGATGTATCTTAGTAGCTTTATGGGTTTGAAAACGAAATATAAATCTAATAGTGGCTATGCTCTTTCATCTTCCTACATGTATAATCGTTGTTACTTATTAAGGTGTTTGCCACTTAATCAAGGCCTCTTCTCTCAAAGAATTATGTAATATCTATATAGTTTTTATTTTTTCATCTTTCGTCCCCATTTAGTTTGACTTATTCAGAGATTAAGAATATGTAGCTATAGTATGGTACTCATAGAGTAAAAACTTTAAAGTAATTGTGCAAAATTGTGAAAGTCGGATTAATATTCGAATAGTTTTTTAAAGTATCTGCCTAGTACCTTGATCTAGTGGTAAGAATGCAACGCGCCAACGTACTCTGCATCTCTGCCACTGACAAAAGCATATGGTGTAAGGTCACCAAGCATATGGTGATTTCTGAACGGTGAAGGGGCATATCATAGACACATTTTCACACCGATAAAAATAAAACTATGGTTCCTTTCTAATGTATAAACTAACTGAAAACCGCTTACCGTAACCATACTCTGACCACCTAATATGTCAATATATGATAATTAAAGAATTTGTTCATTGATTCAAAATATGGAAGCTCAATTGATTTCATTACATGGAGAACCTCCTTGACTATATAACCGTAACATTAAGGAAAAGAGTGAAACTTATAATTTATCTTGTATTCAAAGTTTCATGGCTAAATATAGTCCAGTGATGGCTCACGTCTGCGTGATTGTCCTTTTGATATTAAATGCAGTTTAAGATGGCTCAAGAATACTTTAAAGTTGCTGAAGGTGGTGTTCTTGTTGACGTTAGCTGCGGTAGTGGATTGTTTTCCAGGAAATTTGCCAAATCTGGGGCGTACTCAAGAGTCGTTGCACTTGACTTTTCTGAAAATATGCTTCGCCAATGTTATGATTTCATTAAAAATGACGAGAGTATCATAGGCTCGTAAGTGATTTTCTGTCTAATATAGGATATCAAGTCATTGAAATCTCTTCTGTCGGAAATTGTCTTTTTAGACGAGAAAGATTTGAATTTCTCTTTCTATATAAATTTGCAGCAATCTAGCTCTTGTAAGGGCAGATGTTTCCAGATTACCTTTTCCCTCTGGATCTATTGATGCTGTGCATGCTGGTGCTGCCTTGCATTGTTGGCCATCTCCGTCAAATGCAGTAAGTTCTTCAAATTGTAATCTTTCGTGCGCAAATGATCCTTTAGTTCATGACTTTACATTGAACTATTTATCAATTCCAAACTAGTTGAGGTCAGCCGTACGAGTTCTCTATATCCATTCTGCTATATCCGGACCGTTCCATCCCAATAATCGTTAATACTTTGTCTTTTTAGGTTAATTAGGCGTTCTTTAAAACTAGAGGTTCTCTGGATCAAACACTTGCCCCTAAACTAACATTTACGTCTCTTACCACAGTAAAAGGTCTCACAGAAAGATCTTAACGAGCTAGTGATTTTATTTGAATTCTTTGCTGCTTGTTAAAGTTTGATGACTCATGGCACTCTCAAGTTCAATGAATGAAATTGAGTTTACAATTGATGCTGCTGTTGTTTGTTTGCCAGATTGCTGAAATTAACCGAATTTTGCGTAGTGGAGGTGTATTCGTTGGTACTACATTTCTTCGAGTCAATCCTTCAGCACCTACGATATTCAGGGCTTTGGAGCAGGTAAATTTCATTTTCCATCTCGTGATTATACTCTAAATTTTCTCCATTTTTTTTGCGTCACATGAAATTAATCGATCATAGTGGTAAAGGAATAGCTACCAACACATGAGAAAACATAAAATTCTTGGACACGAACTGAAGAACGCCAATATAGTCATCATACCAGTCTAACCGTCAACATGAAAGAAAGCCATGAAAGAATCTACAGTCATGAGGATATCAGAAAAAAGGCTCGTATCTGATAGATAGATAGTCGTTTCTGTCAAATAGATATGAAAGTAAACTTCTTTTTTGATCGCAGAGTGCTCTACGGACATACAGTTATTTTACTCAAGAGGAGATTGAAGACTTGGTGACAAGCTGTGGTCTCATCAACTATACCAGTAAAGTTCAGAGCTCTTTTATCATGTTCTCCGCGCAAAAACAATGATCGTTTGGCTGGTATAAACGCGTTATTTTTCCTGTTTTCGTATATGATTGCACTCGTTTCGATGTGCAATCTATCTCAACCCTGTAAAAAATAGTATATACAGTACATAAAAGTTGATTCAGTCAGTTAAAGAACATTCTTTCTTGTGAATAATACACTGCTGGTGTAAAGAAAGTGTAACTGAACACTATAGTAGCATATATCAGCTCATGTAATAATATATGGACTTAGTTATTCCGGGATTATAATTCTTGGACTAATTTATCTCAATGGGAGGCGGGATAAAATAACGCGTAGCTTGATGAGATAAGGTAGGATAATATCCCACGAACCAAACGATCCTTTAGGGTATGTTTGGACGTGCTATATGAAATTATGATATGAAGTTGAGATTTTATTTAGACAGACAATTTGAATTTCTTAAGTTAGTATTTTTCTCTCATAAACATGAAAATTCACAAGGTATGATTTTTAATTCGTATACAATCTTACTGAATGAACAAATCATAGTTCATAAACAAGATATTGAAATATTCTAAGACACTGCATTAATAACTTATGAATCAGGTTTTACCTCTAAAAATAATTAAATTTATGATTTCAAATTAAATTATATATTTATTTTTTTGGAAGAACTTTGAGATTTGAAATCATTATTCAAACCATGTCATTCGAAAGAAGAAGAAAGGATTTTAAAGAAATTAAGTGAAAAATAATACTCCTCTCCGTTTAAAAAAAATGACATAGTTTGACTTGAAATAGAGTTTAAGAAAAGAAAGAATATTTCTTAATCTTATGGCTATAGAATATTTCTTAATCTTATGGCTCTAAATTAATGTTACGTCAAATATATTAAAATGTCTTTTAATCTTATGGCCTTAAACATGTCACGTGAAAAGTTGAAGTTAATATATTATCAAAAAAGAATAAAGAGTCGTTCTTTTTTAAACAGACTAAAAAGAAAATTAGGTCATTCCTTTTGAAACGGAAGGAGTATTAATAAGTGCTCTTTTGTTCAACTTTTATTTGTTCATGTTGCGTTTTCGAAAGTCAATTTGACTAATTTTTAAAGTTAAATTAGATTATGTTAATTCGATATTTTTTTTTAAAAAAAAATATTCAAATACGAAAAGTAGTACAATCGCAACTTTTTACATAACAATATAATGAAAATATACACCATAAAATATTGATCAAAGTTCTTATAGTTTGATTCTGAAAAAAAAAATTATGATAATTAATCGTGGCGGTGGGATTAATTAATAATTAGGTCACCATAGAATGACATTTTAAATGATTGTTTACAAACATTTGATTACACATAAACAACAAAATCACAAAAATTGTTGTTTATATATATCTCTTACTCTCACAGAGAATCAAATAGAAGTAAAAGACAAGAAAACCCTCATCAATGGCTACTGCTTCTGCTTCATCTTCACTTTCTTTGAATCATCATCGTTCTTTAGTTCAAATACAAGGTGGGGTTTCTTTGAATTCAAGAATTCGTGTTCCTACAAGGTTTTCCTCAAATGGGTTCAATTCAAGAATCAGGGCTACCTCTGCTGTTGCTGTAGAACCGGTAATCTTTGGAATTGGGAAAGTTTGAAACTTTTCTTTTTAAACTTCTGCTGTTTGGTAAAATTGAGAAAACCCCAAAAAAATTTGGAACTTGAATTTATCTGTATGAGTATCTTTTTGAACATCAGATGTTTTATTGGTCAAAAAACCACTTCTTTGCGAGTTTCACATTTCAACTTATCAGCTGGTTTGTTTTTCTAGCTGAACTATTACAGCTTGTTCTATTTTCCTAGCTGATATATCAACATTTTATGTCTTAGTTGAGTAGATGGCGATAGTTTAGGTAGGAAAAAGGAACAATTGATAGTTAGTTGGTTTAATCAACTTCGAGGTGTGTTTTAATACATAGATGGCGATAGTTTAGGTAGAAAAAGAGAGTAAATGATAGTTGAGGTGTGAAACTCGTGAAGAAGTGATAATTCAGGTGGTGTTTTTGACCATCAAGTCTTTAATTTTTGGATTTACTGTTCTAGTGAAGTTGTCGGACCATAGACTCGGACCATAGACGGATGATGTATGAAATGTTGTTGGCTTATTGCTGCTGAGCTTAGTTCTTATGAGTGTTTTGAATCCAATTGGATGTTGAGTAATGACTGAACTCTAATTAAATCAAGAAAGCTGGTCATAGCTATATTTCTTTGATTTTCCATGTTGATGCATAGGATCGTGTTCAAATGTCACATTGATGAGTTTTTTTGCCACATAATTGTCTTTTTAATTCTCGTAAAGTTTAAAACTTAATGTGGTTAAGTGATGTATTACCTTTCGTTTTCAGTTTATGTGTAATCTTTTCTCCTGTCTTGTTCAGGAATTGAGAACTCCAGCTCAGGATGTTACGGAGGCTGAATTGTTTGCTTGTCCAATTTGTTATGAACCACTAATAAGAAAAGGCCCATCAGGCTTTAATGTGTAAGGTTTCGTCTTTCAGGTAGAACAATAACAGTGAGTCGAGGTGTGGCCTAATTGCTATTTCACTTTGCATTTAAAACCTGCAGACCTGCAGTCTACAGATCGGGCTTCAAATGCAGAAAATGTAACAAGTCATATTCAAGCAAAAATATCTACCTTGACCTCACTGTTACTTCCGGGACAAAAGAATACAATGAATCTAAGCCAACTGGGACTGAGCTATTCAGGTATCATAGGGCTGTTTAAAGTTTCATGTTTATGTTTGATTCCGTGTTATCAAAAGCCAAAAAACACACCAAAAAAAAATCTTAAGGTCTGTTGGCTCTTTAAGCGCAAACAAAGACTAGGCTTTAATGAAAGAAAGGTCGAAGGGAGAAAAGTACAAATATAAATGTTTAGTCCAAGACTAATAATTAGAAGCGTGAATGACAGATATATGAGCAAAGAAACTTGATGATGAGATTGAAGTGCACATTAAGTGAGGCAAAATGCTCAAAGTGTTTTGAGCCTCGCTTCAAGGCTTAACCGTGCCTTTGACAACATCGGATTGGTTAAATTATCTCCGACTAGTTTTTGGGCTTTGAAATTATTTTCCTAAAGATGTTGAGTCTAGTTTGAAGTCAATATCTTTTCATCCCTCCTCCCTCACATAAGTATTGTTTTATTCTGTAGTTTTACTTCTTTTACATACTTAATAGCTGTCCAATTTTTAGACATGCACCTTAGGCTGTTAGACATTTACATTTAATGAGTGAAATCGTAATCCTGTAATGTTTAAAATAACAACTGAAGTGGAAACTATGAAACGGAAACAATGCTGGAATTTCTTCATGTATTTTTATATTTTTTTTCTTTCCTTTGCTTCTTTTTATTGGGCTCCTGATATATCTAGTAAAAGCTTGTAATAGAGAATTTTTAGAATTAGACTGATGTTTTTGGATTTTCGACATATTTAATTCTAACATCTGGTGCTATTAACTTTCCAAGGAGCCCAGTTGTTTCATTCTTGTACGAGAGAGGCTGGCGTCAAAGTTTTAACCGAGGTGGTTTTCCTGGTCCTGATGAAGAGGTAACAAAATTTATTGCTTTGATTGTATTTATCTTAATAGTTTTATAGGTTGGATAACTAAACATTGACCTTCTTACATATTTCCTCGGTACCAATTTATGTGACATTCTGTCCTTTTTGGTCGGTCCTAAAAAGAGATTAGCTTAAATTTCTCATTTTACCCACAATGAGATGATTTCTGACCCCACAAAGATCTATGGTCTATTTTGGACCACAAGTTTCAATTGTCTATTTTCTTTCTTAAATTCCTTGCGCAGTTAAGCACCTTTGTGTAAATTGCGCGGAGTGAGTATAAAAGAGGTTGTCACAACAAAACAACAACATACCTTGTATAATTTCACTAGTGGAGTCTGGGAAGGGTAGGATGTACCCGGACCTTATTCTTACCTTTGCGAGGTAAAGAGGTTTAAGATAGACCATCGGCTCAAAAGAACTGTGCTCAATAGATAAAAGGAAAATAACAACAATAGATAAAAGAGTTTGTCACCTATCCATTAGTTTCTCCTCGTTGGAGTAGTATATCAGGGGCATAATGAAACAGAACATGGCTCACTTAGCTAAAATGCCCTTTCAGTTCGGACATGTCAGGCACGGGAGGTTTAAAGTATTGGCCACCAAATCAACTCTTATTTCTCTCATAATGATGTGTCATGTCTATAGACTAGAATTTAAGCAAACAATCAGGTGGAGTAAATTTTATTGCTGCATTTGGTCACAACAGTCCTAATTGCATGTTCTCCGCAAACATCTTTACCTCCTCGAAGTAGGATATGGTTTGCGCACACTCTATCTGCCCCGGGGTTTCACTGGGTATGCTGTTGTTGTAAGTTTCGGAGGGCTAGCTATGTGAAGTTACTCCTCTCTCCTTGTAGAGCTTCTCAGACCTTTTTCTACTATATATTAACCAGTAAATAAATCTATTTCATTGAATTTTATCTTGATGGGTTAAGGTCACTTAGCTTAAGATCGTTCTTTTGATTATATGCAGTTTAATATGGCTCAAGACTACTTTAAAGTGGCTGAAGGTGGAGTTCTTGTAGATGTTAGCTGCGGCAGCGGATTATTTTCCCGGAAATTTGCCAAATCTGGGGTCTATTCAAGAGTCATTGCACTTGACTTTTCTGAAAACATGCTTCGCCAGTGTTATGATTTCATCAAGACGGATGAAAGTATCTTAAGCTCGTAAGTGGTTTTGCTACCTAATTTAAGATATGAGGTCATTGAAATTCTCATTAATTAGGAATTGTCTTTCAAGAAAGATATAATTGAACTCTTCGTGTGAAAATTTGCAGCAATCTAGCTCTTGTAAGGGCAGATGTTTCCAGATTACCTTTCTTTTCTGGATCAGTTGATGCTGTACATGCAGGTGCTGCGCTGCATTGCTGGCCATCTCCGTCCAATGCAGTAAGTTGTTTAAATTTTAATCTTTCCTGGAAAAAAAATCATCTTAAGTGCGACCGAAGCGCTCAACATGTTTTTCGCCGCGCTTCAGGGCTTAAGTGCACCTTTGATAACACTAACAATACCTATTTTCATAAAATAAATAATTGTACAAATTTAGACATATTGTACTCCTGGGGTCACTTTTACTCTGCATGAACAAACTTTCCCTTTATGGTTTTGGTATTGTTGACACATATCTTATTCTTGATGAGCTAGTGGACCCTTATTGCCGTGCTACTTTTGGTTGTAACGTCCAAATTTCGTTTCATGTTTCAGTTTTAATCTGAATTTTTTGCTGCTTACTGAAGTCTAAATGATTATATGGCATTCCCAAAATCATTGAACGTAGTCGAGCTTTGAACTAATGATGCCGTTGTCTGTTTGTCTGTCAGATTGCTGAAATTAACCGGATTTTGCGTAGTGGGGGTGTATTTGTTGGTACTACATTTCTTCGAGTTAATCCTTCAGCTCCTCATATATTGAGGGCTTTGCAGCAGGTAAATTTCATTTTCCTTCTCGTAGTTATACTCAAAATTTTCTCCATTTTAGACTTAACATGAAATTGATAGATTATAGTGGTCAAAGAATACAAACTAGTTAACTACCAACACATAAGACAACCTAAAATTCTTCGACTTTCTTCCCGCTCGAACAAAAGGGCAGTCCGGTGCACTAAGCTCCTGCTAAGTGCGACGTCCAGGCAAGGGTCGAGTCTATTGTACACAATCTTACCCCGCATTTCTGTTAGAGGTTGTTTCCACAGCTTGAACCTGTGACCTCCGAATCACATGGCAACAACTTTACCAGTGAAGCAAAGGCTTCCTTTCTTCATGCTAGAATGCTTACCTATATTAGAAACTGCTTGACATTAACCGAAGAACACCGATATAGTCCTCTAAGTCTAGATGATCTTGGAAAAGAGCTCGTAATGATAATCGTTTCTGTCAAAGAGATATGAAAGTAAATTTCCTTTTGATCGCAGAGTGCTACACGGACCTATAGCTTTTTTACTCAAGAGGAGATCGAAGATTTGGTTACAACCTGTGGTCTCATCAACTATACAAGTAAAGTTCAGGGTGGTTTTATCATATTTTCCGCGGAAAAACGCTGATTTTTGTCTTGTTGAAGCTCATCATCTTCCATGTTTACTGTATATTCTTGTACTCAGATTTGCAATGTATCTGAACCCTGTAGATTCAGGCAATTGTTAATAAAATTGCTGTTATAAGACAAATGTAAGTGGACAGTACTGGAGTGGCATATCAGCCACATGTAATATATACATTTACTACTTGCCCTCATCTATTTATTGGAATCTACCTGTATATTTTTGTTAGTTCTAAATTCAGCTTTGTAACTTATTATCAATATATTTTGAAATGATTAGGTTAATATGTGAGTAACTATCATTTTCTTTTTCGAGTTTTACACCTCAGCTATCAATTGTTCCCCTTTGCTATGTGAGCATTCATCGTCCATGTATATTAAAACTAATCTTGAAGGCTGAAGTAGACTATAGGCCAATTAGTGATTATCCTTTGTATCTATCTGAACTATCATCATTTACTCAATTAGTCGTGTTTTAAGCTATTAATTAATACATAAATGAGGATAGTTTAAGTGGGAAAAGAGAAAAATGATATTTGAAGTTGAAATTGACAAAAAAAATTATAGTTTAGATGCATTTTTTTTACATCATCTTATAATGAAATAATTTGATTCATATTGCGTGGTAGAACTTGACTCTAAATAAAGTAAGTAAAAGTCATGTCCAAAGAGATTACCCAGTAAAGACGGAAAATAAAAACGCTAAGTGATTTTTTCTCAAAATGTCTAAATCAATAGTAAAGCCGCAATTTAAAAAAAAGGATTAAAATGAATCATTCAAAGTTATATGTAATGTATGAATTTATCGAAATTCAATAGCTTTTGTTTATATTTTGTATATTTATTAAAAAAAGTATTAGTTACAAGGGAAAAAATGTCAAGTTTTCTTCTCTATTATGCATAAATGATCAATTTTACCTTATTGTTACTTAAATAAATCAAATGTAACCTTTTTTTCTATTAAAGTTATTTTATATAGACACTCATTTTTACATGATACTGATATTAAGGTAGCTAATTTTGAAATTGAGTTAAACTTAAATTTCATTCTTTATCATGATATCACAGCTAAACACATCTCAATTTATTTTAATTCATTATTTTCAATACAAACCCTCTTCTTATATCATTTATACTTTCGATATTCAACCCTGAACATAAAAAAAGATCGATAAGATTGAATTAGATCCAATATCAATTCCTTTATCAAACATCTTGCTTAACAATGTTTATATTTCATCAAATCTAATATGTGTTGTACTTTTAGGTAGATTATTATTATTATTATTATTGTTATTATTATTATTATTATTATGGTGAAGAAAGCATAGTGTATAATAATAATAATAATAAAAATAAATGTAGAAAAAAATAGCCTCTTATACACACACACCATGTGGAAGAAGGGAATACAATATGAATAAGGTTTTTTGAACAGAACAAAGTGAAGTAAAGCTTTATCTTATAGCAGAGAAATAGATCTCCCCTCGTGCAACTTCTACATCTTTGACCTTTGACTATCTTAAATATATATTCGATAGTCTTGTTTTAACTGTCGTTTTAATTTCAAAAATTCAAATAAAAAATCCTTCCGATATAATTACTATTCTTTCTGTCTCTATTTATTTATATTTTTGACTTGACATACCTATTACGTAAAATTGACATGTTGAGTAATTGATAGAATTACAAAATTAATTTAATTCTCTAAATAAATTAAAAGTATAACATATACGTATTATATTTTCTTGATTTATTAAAGGTAACAAGTAAAATATCAAAATTGGACAAGTAAAAAAAGAACAGAGAAAATGCTATATTAGAAATAAACTCAATTTAATTTTTATTCGTCTCATGTTATATGACATCTTTTGATTTGATATTGTGTTTTAAGAAAAAAGATAAACTCTTTAAATTTGTAGACTAAAATAATTCTTGGATATTTATATGATTGTGGAAAAATTTTAAAATTAAGTTATTTCTAATTATAGTAAGACGATATTTTTTTAAAAGATTAAAAAAAATGTCACGTAAAATGAAAACGAAAGGAAGTAAGGCTGTGTATCGGTCGGTTCGATTCGGTTTTAAAGTTTATCGGGTTGGCTTATTAGTTATCGGTTTGTAGAGATGCTAAACCGTTAAATAACCATTAAGATATTGACTTATCGGTTATTGTTTTATTGGTTTTTGATCGTTATCGGTATCAAAAGAAAAAACATTGAAAATCACTTAGAAATAAGGTGACAAATCAAATAAACATGCACTTGAGTTCACAAGTTACATCTTTCTCAAAAGCAAACATTTTTTACATTATAGAATAATCAAGTGTTTCAGACAACCAAAAATAAAAGTAGAAAATTAAACTCTAGGTCGAGGACTTTATATACAAAAATGGTATAAATATAATTATTTAATTTACTATCGGATTATCGGTTAACCCGTTAAGAAAAAACTTCAAACCGTTAAGAACCGATAACCCGATAACAAAAAAAATCAAAACTATTATCAAAACCACTAAACTAATAATCTAATATTATAAACCAATAATTTTTTTATCGATGCAACTTATCAGTTTCGGTTCGATTTTGAACAGCCCTAAAAAGAGGAGTAACATGTTTGTGTGTCAGCAACAAAAGAGTTTTGAGAGGCAATTTGACAAATGGAATAATTATGGATTACATTTGTGATAAGTCAGTCATTGGATCCTTTGCATGTGAAATAATTTTATGACTACAAAGGTTTTTTCTTTCAAATTATATATTTTATTTAATTTTTATAAAAGTTCTTACTTATGATCAGAAATCCTTTGTCATGTGTTTGGATCTAGTACGACATAACCTTTTAAGTTAAGCCAGAATTTAGACAAAAAAATAAATCAAAGTATTTGTTAAAATATGAATTAGTTACGAATTACTTTTGTTACTAAATAATAAAAATAGATTACTAATCTTTTTAACAATGAATTATTTTAAATTCAGTTATTCAAACGTACTCAAAATGGGGTTTTTAGGTTTTGGAGCGTTGATGATATAATTTGGACTCGTATCATGTAAGATCTATTAAAGAAGAAACGGCTGAGCATCTAGAATATCTTTCATTTTAAGGACTCGAGCTGAATATCTCTGATTAAAAATAAAAAAATAGTAAATCGACAAGAAAGTCTTGATTTTATTTCCTTTTTTTTTCACTTTGGTAGCTTCCTATGTGTAAATTCAGAAACCGTACGTTTGTAGAAAGCAAAAGGCTAAAAAAAAAAAAAAAAAAAAAAAAAAAAAACTGGTCAAAAGTTAAAACTTTAGAAAAGGGAAATAAATTAATGAGAACTTGTTAGGCATTTGGCCATAAAAACTAAAAATATTATTCATATTATTTGAAATTTTTTAAGTTAGAGTTGGAATTATGTTATATTATTTTAAAAAATATAATGTATACTTTTAATTTCTAAATATTAGCAAAATCACACTTTAATCAACATGGGTTCAAACATTGAGGGAGAAAAAAAAAGACAAACATACAAAATTAATTATCAAAATTGTATTTATAAATCTAAATTATTGAGATTTCTAGGGTAAGTGGCATTTTTTTAATTCTTTGCTTTATCTAGTTGGTGTTGGAAAATTAAAAGAAATTTGAAGCGTGTTAAAGGATATTATCTTTTGAGAATATTCTATCGAAAATAATATATTTTCGAGTATTCAACAAATTTCTTTTGTTATAAATTAAAAGCAAATATTACAGAATTGTATATACTTGGTGTTAGAAAATTATAAATTTGATGCTAGTTAAGAACATGATTTTTAAGAATACTTCATAAGAATTTATGATTTTTTTGAAATTGTGTAAGAATTCCCTATCATTTGAAATTAATTAATAGGATAGTGTTAAATGACTAGAAAATTTTATCAGAATTTGTCCAGAAAATTAAAAAATATATATATAAAAAATTAATTTAAAAATAAACTAATTTTTTAACATTTTTAGTTAAAATTTATTAAAGTTAAAAGGTTAAAAAAAATTTAAAATGCAAAATAACATAGAAAAAATATCATTCTGATCAAATTTTCTAGCAAAAAAGATTTTGCCAAAAAATTATATAATTAGTAATTAATGAAGAATATATTGCGCAATTAAAGGGGTGTTTAGTATGAAAGAGGAAATATTTTTCTTGTTTTATTTGTAAATCAAAATTTTTTTGGAAATATTTTTCTAAATTTGCAAGTTCCGTTAAAAATGAGAAAAATTACTTTGAAAACAGAAGTATAAAAAACAAGTTTTATAAGTCTTTGTCTCCTCCCCACCCTTCCAATCCCCGTCCAACCTTCGAACCCCCACTTTTCACCTTATAATGCTTAGTTAGATTATATATAAATATTTTTGAAATAATATTTTTTATTTAATTACCAAACATTAGCAAATAAGTATAAATAACACTTATTTTCTAGAAAATACTTTTTTTGAAGAACATTAATTTTCCTCATACCAAACACACCCTTAGTTAAACCGTTAAACAACAATAATTAATAATTGCAAATGATGATCACCATGATGATTAAGTCGTTAAGCAAATCTCTTTAAATGGTAATGCCACATTTTTGTCTTTAGAACCGTTAACCTTTCGAACTTCTATTTTGTTGATAATATGGTGTGTGGATTTATGAAACGAACGAAAACGATATAATCAATTAATCAAAAAATTGTATTCATCAAAATATTACTACGATAACATAATATAATACAATATGATAAATTATGAAATAATATCTAACAGTTATCCAAACGAGCAGGCTTCACTAATCACCGGCTTAATTATATACAAATACCTAAAAACAAAGTTAAATTAATAAATGTTACATTAGATAATTTTTTGTTTTATTTTATTGTCAAAAATTTCAAATTCCAATATCATCTATGGGTTAAAGCATTAGGTTGCAAGAAACAAGGGCTTTCCTCAAAACTAGCAAATTAGAGTACACATTAATTAATTAATCAAGTCATTAATTTGCTATAGTGCTTAATGAGTTGTCTTTTGTCTGCCCAACAAAATCTCTAATTAAGCCCATAACTGTTGTTTTCTCTGTTTTAAATTATCTGTCGTAATTCTTAAAAGTATTTATCGTGATTTCTAAAAATTATAAACGCTTTTTTTCTTTCTATTATATCCTTAGTAATTATGATTCTTAAAGACTACAAACACATCAAAAAAGTAAATATTTGATGAAGCGAAATTACATAAGATATAACAAAGAAGAAATAGTAAAAACACATTTCTAATTATAATTTTCTTAAGATAGGTGTAAAATTAAAACCAGACAAATAATTTGATATAGAGGGAATATTATTTGTTTTCTAAAAAAAATTAATTAGTTTTATTTACATTATTAGAATTTGTTTTTTTTCATAAGTGGAGTAGTTAAGGATTGTTGTTTGCCATATTTAATCCGAGTTTCCTCGTACATGTTTAATGTCTTGTCTTAGCTTTTATGAGTGCTAATAATGAAGTGGTATTAAAGTCAAAAAATATTTATGTTTATAATCATGTCTTAAAATTATTAATTATTTTAATTTTCAGTATTTTTTATATAATTTTTGAATATATAAATTTTATTTTATTTAAGCTTGCATTGAAAATTAAATATTTTAAATCTCATACTTCAAACCATTTAAAAGATTTATTGAATAAAGTTAGATGCTTGAATTTTTCACTGAGCAAAATAAAAAAAAATAGACTTTTTAATTTTGTGTTTCTAATTTAAAGTTATGTCAAATGTACCAAAATACCTTTTAATCTTATGATCTTAAACATGCCACGTGGAAAGTTAAACTTAAAGTGTTGCCAGAAAAGAAAAGAGGTCATTTTTTTAAAACGGAGAGAGTAATTATTTTTTCTGTCTATTTTTAATTATCGTATTTTATTTTTCGAAAGTTAATTTAGCTAATTTTTAAAGTTAAATTAGATTAAAATTAATTTGATACTTTAACAAAAAAATTAGATATTCAAAAACTATACAAAAAATTACTATAAATTACAAATTTTTATACATCAATATAACGAAAAAATACATCTTAAAATATTAATCAAAATCTAAAAAAAATAATTATGATAATTAAAAGTGGACAGAAGGAGTATATGATATGTCTTAAATAACTATATTTTTCCCAAATACTTTAAAATATAAGAAAATATTATTGAAATTATATTTTGCCAATTGAGTCTGATTCCCAAGCATTATATTTTGTGTTTAATAGATTAAAGTAAAGTATAAATGTTCATACATTCTTGCTAAAGATGTGTCATTGCTTAGTGATCAAATATATATATATAGATAGATAGATAGATATTACGATTGATATTTTGTCTTTATGTTATTATCTGTGGCGTAATTAAAATTTTTTATGAAGGATATTAAAATTATAAGTTTTTTTTTTTAGAAAAATGGATGAATCAAAAAATTTAAAATAAAAAGCTACACTATATTAGAGACTAACTTCTTCTTATTTATCTAAAATGAATATCATGCACCAAAAATATTAAAATCAATACTTAATATTTAGATCAAATAAGCTCATATTTTATTCAATATGAAATGAATTGACATAGTGTAAAAAAAATAGAGAAAAGAGGAGGATTCTTTATCTAAAAAGAGATCACTTTTAAGATTTTATTACTTTTATATTTAAATTTTTGAATGAAATATTATAATTACTTAATTAATAGATATAGAAAATACTAATTAATTATCAATATATGATTTGTATGCTTAGACCATACAACAAAGCCTTCGACCACTATGCTACTCATAAATTTATTGCAAGGGTGTACAAAATTTAATATACAACTGTGTCAGATAATATCATTTTATATATATATATATATATATATATATATATATATATATATATATATATATATATATATATATATATATATATATATATATATATAATTTTCTTAATTATATTAATAATCCTTCCAATCAGAGAGGAAAATGGTCATATTTCTTTTTAGAAGAAAAAAATGAAAGAAGTAGGAAATACCATATTTTATTAGTTATTTGGATTTAACTTAACCAAAAGGTTTCTGATTCGATTTTCTTTGGATACGGAATTGTCTTTGTTAGGAAACGTTTTATCTCTCAAAATGGGATTTTTCAACGTGAATCCAGATTTAATCGAGCTTCAACGTGGGTACGGAACACCAAATAAAAAAAAAAAACTTAGCATAAAAGTGTAAATTCATTATAATTTAATATATTGTAGCAAAGTGTTTCCTTACTTTTAAGTTAACTACTTTAGGCTCCCAAAATTTTGAAAAGCTCAAATAAAACTTTAATAATAAATGGTTTTATTTTTTTTTAGATAAAATATTGAAATTTGTAAAAAATTACAAATCTTTATAAAAAGAGAGAGAATACAGCATATTTTCTAACAATAAAAATATTTTAAAACTTTAAAATAAATTATCCAAATTTTACATTAGTAAATAAACATTTTTACTATAAGATTCAATGTATTCTATTACAAACACCTGATTAATATCTTCACATTATAAGCAACCGCTTGGTCACTACATTACAAGAGTAAAATAATTGAGTAATTAAACCCAAATTAATCACATAATTGAAAAATCAAATATACTTATGAATGCATGTCCAAAGGAATTTCGGGTATATATGGAAGAAAGTTTTGGGTACAATTTTGATGATCAATTTATCTAGATATTTACTCAAATAATTATTTCTTTTTTTAAAAAAAAAACATAGTAATATATCTATACACTTTATCTGTAAAACTTATTTTTTTTCCAAAAATATCAAAATTGAGTAATTATGATAATCCTTTTAATTGAGTTGTTGGTTGAGGAAGACATTAACTATGGTTTAAGAATTTTTTTTATCAAATTTCGTTCGACTCTAAAAGTAAGATTTTCGGTGGGAGAGTGTTTTAAATTTTGTCGAAATATTTGGTTAGGTTATTATGAAACGAAATTACATTGTTGAGGCTCTCTTCTTCCATCTAAAATAATTATATTAATTAAAATTGTTATTGTATTGTTACATTTTACTTTACCGTTTTGTTTTGTACTTATGACTATTAAATTAATGACTCCTCCCATAAAGAGAAATAGTTATATTTTTTTCTATATCTATTTCAGAAAAAAAATTTAAAAAAAGAAGTAATAAATAACATATTTTATTAGATTTTATAAATTTATTTTAAAATATATTGAAAGTGTAAATTCAATGTGATTTGACATATTATTTTTATGGATTTAATTTCCAGAAATTATTAAAAGTATAAATTTAACTACGTTTGTGTCCCTCAAAATTTCTAAGCTAAAACAAAAATTTAATAATGACTGATTTTATATTTATTAAATGATATTAAAATTTATAGGAAAAAATGTATAAAATCTTTATGAAAAGAGAAAGAAGTTTATATACTTTTTAACAATAAAAGTATTTTAGATTAAACTATACAAATCATATTATTAACCTATACCAATTAAAAAATATTAGCACTATTCATATAAAGTTAAAGAATTAAATGTATTACAAGAACATAACACTACAATAATAAATAATACAAGTAAAACATATGGAAGATAAATTTCTGCATGTTGGTTATGTATAAAAATTCTATTAATTAAAATAAATTTAAGATCTTTTATTATAGAAGTTAAATACTTATTTTTGTTCTAATCCTCCTTTAATGAATTGTTATAGGTAGTTATTATTTAGTTAGCATGATAATATATAAAAAGCTTTTACTTTATTTATCAATATAGAAGTGAGTAAACAAAACAATTTCTTCATATCGAATATATTTTGAACAATTTCATCACAATTGCACAATATAACAAATACTTGTGCAATTGTCACCGGTAGACCACTAAAGTTTTTTAAAATATTTTTTTAGTTTAGTATTCAAAGTCTATTAAAATTTCAATTAAATTCAAATCGTACATTGCAGGTTTCATCATAAAATGATGTTTCGAACAAGATTTTTTTTCAGAACTCAAACACGAAAACATTGTGTTAGTAAAAAAATAAAAGTTTGAACCAACAGCTGTGAATTGGGATTATACAAAAAAAATGAAAAAAAATTGACCAAGATTTTAATATTGTTCGAGTACTTGCCTGATTGAACACAAGAAGCTAAGTAGCTCCAACCTAATTTAACGATATATGAGAATAAAAAATAATAGTAAAAACAAAGTTAATTATTTACATTGATAGAGTTATCAATTTTTATATTTTTAGTGTGTTATACTATATTATTTATTATTTTTTCTAGGTTGAAAATTATTAAATTATTTTCAATTACTTTTTTTTACAAAAATAACATAACTATAACATGTTCAGTATAATTTCACTAGTAGAATTTAAATTATTTTTAAGTGATCTATGTTTTTTATTTTATTTTAAAATTACCACATACATCAAACTTAAATTTAAATTTTAAATTGGTAAACAAATAAAAAAATATTTTTTTCTAGCCAACTCATTTTTGTTTAGGGTTTAAGCTCTCAACACAAGGAGATAGAGAAAATTAGTTTATGTGGGAAGAAAATTATATGGGAGACATGGGAACAGTGCCCACGTTCTCCTCATATCTTACTCTTTTTCTCTTTTATTTAATTTCATATATATATAGACGGAGTTGAGAAAAAACTACATGTTCGATAAAATTCAATAATTTTGATTTAAAATCTTATATTCAGAATTCATTAACTCAAAACAATTGTTTTAGTTAAAATATACTATGTGCTTTTAGAATTTAGAATTCATAAGCTCAAAATATATTCAATAAAACTTAATAAAGTTGGTTACATATGATATATGGGCGTTAAAGAAATTTATTTAATACGTATAAATAATTTATTCAGTTATGATATCTAAGAATTCATATAGTATTATAAACTTAAAAATCTGGCTCCGCTGTTAAATATGTATGTATTGCAAGTGAGCCTCTTGACAAAATGTTTTGTGTATGCAATCGAGGAATATAAAATATACTTTCCTCTCTTGTGATTCTCCATAAATACACTAACATCAATACCCTAGTCCCTCTCTTTCTCCAATCAACCCATTGTCTCATTGCTTAGCTTTTCTTTAGTACTTTGTGAGTCTTTTGAAGGTTAAGTTTTTTTATGTGATCATGGTAAGTTTCTTCTTCTATTTCATTCATCAATTCTACTTTTATGTGTTGTTTGAACATAGAAATTAAATGGTTGTGTTGTTACCTTATAAGTGATCGATTGGATTATGTAAATGTTATTTTTTATATCGTGATAAAACCTAATAAATTGTGTTATGGTATGTTGATATATAGGGAATTCAAAAGCCAACATGGTTGGAAGCTTTATATAGAGAGAAATTCTTTTCTCCATGTTCAATTCATGAGAGTGCAAAGAAGAATGAGAAGAATATATGTTGTTTAGATTGTTGCACAAGTATTTGCCCTCATTGTGTTATGGCACATCGTTTCCATAGACTTCTTCAAATTCGACGTTATGTTTACCATGATGTTGTTCGACTTGAGGACCTAGAGAAGCTCATAGATTGCTCAAACGTTCAGGTAAATATTAAAGTATGTAATCATCTCATCGATCAGTTATATATATATATGCGCGTTCATTTCTTTTAATTTGGTTCATAATTCTATTAGGCCTACACAATAAATAGTGCTAAGGTGATATTCATCAAGAAAAGACCTCAAAATAGGCAATTCAAAGGATCTGGAAATTATTGCACTTCTTGTGATAGAAGCCTTCAAGAACCATTTATTCATTGCTCTCTAGGATGCAAGGTAATTGATATAATATAATATTCTCTTTATACTTTATAACATGTTTTACATATATATTTTCTATTACAAAACCATAATTCATATCTCATAATTATATATAATATTCGTGAACCACTAAAGTTTGTCTAAGCTTGCACAAACTAGTCGATGAAACATGTTCTTGTTACGTTTCTGACTAGTTAGTCCAAGTAAAGAGTAAAAAAAAATAAGAACACATAATTTTTTTACGTGAAAAACACTCGAACTCAAAAGTATAAAAATCTTATCAATTAGTATCATGTGCTCAATTAGTAACAAAATTCTATTGAGTGACAATAATATTAATTTTTTTTTTTTTATTGTTAATTTCATTGATGATTTAGGTGGATTTTGTGCTACACCACTACAATGACATTTCTCCATTCTTAAGGAGATGTACAACATTACAACTTGGTCCGGACTTTTTTATCCCTCATGACATGTCTGATTATGACACGGCTAACGAGACGGCCCAATCGACGATCGTGGACAACGATGAGCCCTGGGGCTCATCGTTGACGTCTGGATCGTCGTCGGGATCGGAGAACATGATGTTGATGAGTACTACTAATAATTTTCCATGTGTGAGGAAGAAAAGAAGTGGATTATATGTGTGTGGAAGAATTACAATCAATAGTTATAATAAAAACATAAGTGATGAAGACATGGCTACTAGCATGAGTAGAAGAAAAGGGATTCCTCATAGGTCACCTTTATGTTAGAATTTAATTTAATAATTTTAGTAGAATTATTTCATATTTTTACTTTGACCAACTTTCAAAAATTTAGAAATTTTTAATTATTCTTGGCTCACTGCTCATGACACCCCACACCCCCACCCCCCACCCCCACCCCCACACCCCTATCACACATACACACACAATTTTTGGGATTAATTAATTACTTGGTCGGGGTGTTTTGTCTTAATGGCATCACGTGACTCTAGGTTATTATATGGTTTTTATTTTTATAATTTTGTATAAGATGATTTTTATATTTCTACAATGACATAATAATAGTGCTAAGTTTAGGAATTCGAAGGGATTCTTTTGTTAAATTTGATTTATTTACATGCAAGTTGTTGTACTAGTACCACATGAAGGCACCATTTAAATATAGTTATTTGTTCATCACTAAGAATCGTGCTTGAGTTCGAATTTGAATATGAAAAAAAAATATTGATAGAAAATGATGTTTTTATAATGGCTTTAAATCGTATGAATCAACTTAATCAAGATTTCAGAGTATAAAACGTTAGTTGAAAATCGAAAAAAAATAAGAAGATAAAATTTGATCTTTAAGAAAAATATAAAAACAAATAAACATGGTATGTAGAGCTCTTAAAAATTTGCAAAATTATCATTTCAACATATGATCTTTGTCACCCTCTCGTGCTAAAGTTTGAAAATTGAAGAACAATTATTTTCAATTGTAGCATCATTTCTTTGACTTTGACCCTATAAAAATTAACATACTCACTATTTTATTTTACGTGTAATTATTACCCTACTATATAAAAAAAAATATTAAACAGCAAACAAAATTATCCTGTTAAATATTTTACTATAAATAATATCTCATAAAATAGAACGTAGGACTATAATATAAGTGTAATTAGCTTAAATCGTGGAGCAAGAATAACAAATTATGTATCTTAACACAAGTCGTAGGGATTCATTTGAACCTTTTTCGATTGACGAAAAAATTATATTATTATACGATTTAATTATTTCTTATGTAAATATAATAGATGTTAAACCTCCCTTTGACTAATTCATGGTCATATGTTTACTTCTTTAGTTTTTTAATCTGTTTAGTTTAAATTTTGATTCCGCTACTAAATATGACATATTTAATTAAATTATAAAGAAGGGGTAAAAAGTTAATATTTTACATTAGTGTTTATTATTGACCAGTCAACTGAACACAACCACTATTTATATATGGTCCAATCATCTTATAGAAATTATATTATTGGGACAAAAACTATATTATTGTGAGAAAATAAATGTTTTGAATAAGGTTTAAGCATAGTGTTTCTACTTACATGAGATCTAATAATACATGTATTCAATAAGTCATTTTATTGATTTTATCGAATCTCATATCGTATTGTATATTCATAAACACATTACAAGCACTCGAATATCCTCAAATGAGTCCTGACTAGCTACAAAACTTTACGAGGTCTCACATTCCTCCTTCTTATATGGTGTTTGTCCTCGAATATTGAATTTAATTGTTTTTAACTGTCAAAAGATATTTGGCCTTGTACATATCAAAAGGAGTAAAAATGAAATGGGGATTTGGTTGACTCGATTATCCTCAAATGAGTCTTGACTAGCTAAAAAACGTTACGATGCTTCACATTCCTCCTTCATATATGATGTCCGTCCTCAAATGTTGAATTTAATTATTCTTGAATGTCACAAGATATTTGGTTGACTCGATTATCCTCAAATGAGTCTTCACTAGCTTAAAAACGTTAAGATGCTTCACATTCCTCTGTATATGATGTCTGTCCTCAAATGTTGAATTTAATGATTGTTGAATGTCACAAGATATTCGACATTGGACATATTAAAAGGAGTAAAAAAAGAAATGAGAATTTGATTGAGAAAAAAAATTGAACCATTTCTCGATTTGTGCGTTTCATCCTTGCACAGGGGCCATGCTAATCTTCTCTGTATCGTTCCAATTTTATCGGATGTCCCCGAAGGGACATAAATAGATGTCAATTTTATGCAATATAAATACAATGAAGAAGTTTTCTTCAGCCGATGTGGAGAAAATAGCTTTCTCTAGTTGGGCCTGAAAACATTTAATGGGCTGAGATTGCTTTTTCAGGCCCAGTTATTGAAATGGGCCACCTTCTAAAGCAGGTCCAACATAAGCGATTCGTAAGTCCATAACAAAAATGGCTAATATAAAGGCGGGAGATCTTGAACTTTCTACCAGGCGTACTCTGTGAGCATAACAACACTCAATATCGTATAATTTTCAACGGGGCGTTAGGAAATAGGAATAACCTCTAAATCCTAAAAAAGGTTTACAGAGGCAAATTCAGAATATGAATATCGTCAAATTCTTTATTAACCTTTTCAAGATTGTACCACAACTCTTCTAATGTATTGATTTCAATACCCATTAGTTATTCTTATTTATTTAATGAAGTTTTAACACATACAAGTTAAATGAAATTAATTATTCATGAAACTTGAAATTTATATAATATATAATAGAGGATAAACCATAATATAAAATAGTCTTCAATGAATGAATGGCCTGCACGTCAAATAATTCTATGTACAATATATATAACTAAAACCAAAATTATATATATAAAGGATATAGCATAAATCACAAAATAAAACACAAATTGAGAATGCTAAAATGCAACGAACTCGATTTTTCATTCATTAAAATAAATTTTTTATGATAATAATTATTATTAGTTGAATGATCGAGAAATCAATTACTGAATTTTACAAAAGAAACAAATAAAAAAAATTTACATCGAATTCTCAACCTTAATTTGTCATATCATCGATCATAATTAAGACATTTTCTTAGGTTATACGATACTTCTAGGTTAATCGTGGAAGACTTGTAGTGGCTTGGGAACTAATTGATTAAGTCCCTATCATTAGTCAAAATCAATCCATTTTTTTTAATCAAATAATTAAACTCCAACTTAATTAACTTATTTTACTCTAAAATGACACTTGTTAATTTTTCTTGTGAATATATATTGGGAGATAGATATTTAGCATATTTGAACACTTGACTCTTGGTAAATTTTGATTTTGAGTTAATTTGGCTTTAGCTGATAACGATTACTTTTAATTTTAGGTGTGCACAAGTAGATAATTAAATTTGTGTAAAATTAAACGAATAGACACAATTATCCTACATGGTGTCCTATATGACAATTTTGTGTTCTACGTGACATCTTACATTTATTATGTCACGTAGTACATGTGTGTCTACTTATTTAATTTTGTACGAATTCAATTGTCTACTTGTGCAAACACGAAGTCGAAGAACATAAATATCATCTGAAGTCAAGTTAAAGGACATATTTATGTATTATGCCTAAATTTAACGTATTTTGAGTTTTTAGTCCTTTCATGCCAGAACCCTGAAGTATGCTATATATATTTGATTATTTTAGACTTATATACTATCGTAAAAAAGAAAGTAAAGTCGAATTCATATATTACAAAATTTATTTTTGTGGACATCAATTTTTTAACAAAATCTTTTTCATTCACAAGTCACGAACGCCACATAATAAATTAGAAAGAAACTTTCTAAATACCTTCTAAAAGTAAACCAATTCCAAATTATATATAAACTTTTATAACTTTATATCATGAGCATAACTATCCACTACAATGAGTCATAATGACTCATAAGTTCATTAGATTTATATATACTTCTAAAAATTGGAAAGTTTCTTAATTGAATAAATAAATAAATAAATAAATTGTCATTTCTCTTTTAGTAAATAATTGAGTCGAACTTTTTCAAACTTTAAGCTAACAAGCATCCCATACTCAACCCTTTATGAATTATGAAGTCCCCACATTTCAAAACTTTAATCTTATAAATAATGGCATTGATAATCTTTTTAAAACTTTATCAAGTATGGTTTCTTCGTTATTATATATGTTTTTTATGTTTGTTTTTACAAATTTTTATTTCAGTTATGAGTCTATTTAAAATAGCATTTTAATTTTTACAAAATAAAAATAAGACTCGTATACTATTCTTTTCGAACTCCACTTATAACATTATATTGAGTGAATATATACTCAATATATATATATATATATATATATATATATATATATATATATATATATATATATATATATATATATATATATATTCTGACCATTTTAATGTTTAAATTCTGTTTGAAAATTTGATACACTTATTAAAAATTATTTAATCATACTAGTTGTTTAACAAATTAGTAGTAATTTGCATCTTCTCTTAATTTTCTAAAGCTACACTCATTTTAATTTAGTAGTAGTTCAATTATAAGCATGTTATTTCTTATTAATATTATTATAGGGTTTTGGCCTTTTGGGACTCAAATACACGACCAGAAAGAATTTTCTTTTTAACACCTTAATCACAAGATTAAGCTTTTAACTTCTGTCAAGAGATGTCAATATTTGTATATATATTTATTAAATTAAAAATTTAATATTTATATACAATATAATTTTTCGATCAAGGGTGTTGCTGAGGGTGAGTCCGCCCTGGGTGAGGGGGGTTGAAATTAGTCATACTTGTTAATAATGAAGATAACAAAGGTTACCAATGTAATTAACTAAACCAAAAAAGATTTCTATATAACCTTTAACCTCTAGAATCATTGAACTTGTTTGCTTGAATAACAAGAGCAAACCACCTCTTTTTTCCTCTTTCAATTTTTAAACCAAAAAAAAAAACTTTTTATTTTTATTTTTATTTTCTAAAAATACAAATCTCCATGGCTTCATCAAAATCTCAATCACCAAAAAGAATTTGTTATTGTTCACCTACTACTCATCCTGGTTCTTTTAGGTGCAAATTTCACAAAAATGGACAAAAATCATCATATTCAAGAAGATCATCATCATCATCAAGTTATTGGGAATTAGCTAAAATTGCAAAAGCTAAATCTTTAAAAGTATTTTTACTTCAAATAATCAAGCCTTCAAGTCATGATCTTCAAAGGAGAAGAAATTTTCAACCTAAACCATCCAGGTTTATTTTATCAATTAATAATATTAATCAAGAACATGGGGTTATTGTTTCTTGAATTTCTTTTAATTTTTTTAATTTAATTTTTGTTAATTATTAGAATGTTTAAACTCCCATAAAAGTGGTACAATGGAGTCATGGACTATGTCACTAATATGTATGTATATATGAGGATCTTTTTAATTATGTTTTTATTAAATTTTATAATGATTGTTTGTTCAGATATTCTTTTGATTGCTATAACGAAATGGTGTTATATAAATATATATAATATAATAAAATATAAAAAAAATTGATTCTAAAAATCTTGATTATTATATTGAATTATCATATAAAGAATGATTGATATAGAAGTTTATAACTCCTTAATTATGAGGATTATGATGAAAAGGGTCATTAGTGAAGTTGGTTTGTGCTTTTCTCCCCATACTCTCTGCTCCCACGTTCTTGTCAATTAAATGTTTGGTGTAATTCAGATTTTTTAAATGTAATTTAGATTATTATTTTTTGGTAGAAAAGAGAAAAAAACTAAATATATTAAGATTAAGGATGTGTACATGGGAAGATCATATATGTAAAAAGAAAGAAAATTAAAAAATAGAAAGATTTAGTTTAAGATGTGGTTTCCTTTGAATTTGTACTTTTTGATCACGAGCTTTCACTAGCTAAAATTTTTGGTGGCTACTTTAACCTTAAATCTTAGCTTATACATATAAAAAGGTACTGTATTTTCTTAAAAAGATATCTCGAGTATATATTCAACAAATTCATGAATTTTTACAAATAGATCAAATTTAAATTATTCTATTTTGAGAAATACGTCATTAATGTCCCTCGAAAAATGGAGATTAAATCAAGTCATTCAAGTTCGAGAAATATGTCACTAACGGCCTTCAAATCATAGAGATAAAATCTAAATCATCCTAGATAGAGAAATATGTCACTAACGACCCTCGAATTATGGAGATCACGTTCAAATTATTTCAGATCGAGAAATATGTCACTATTAGTCCTCAAATCGCAAAAAATTCTGAAAAGAGAAGAATCAGAGGAACAAAATTATATCATAATATTTATCACGTTTCATTTTTTGAAACTCAAATTACTTCAATTTTAAGTGATTCAAGATGTATTTATTAGGATATATATAGTTCATGTATTTAAATAGTTTAATTTATAACACAACATAAATGAACAAATTTTGTATTTTACATATAAATAAATAAAATTATGAAAATTAAGACTAGTATTGTTGGGTTTTCCGTTGATGGAATCCCTTCAAAAATTAGCGTATGCCACTATTTGCAACGCACACACGGTATTCTTTAGTAAAAGGCGAAAGAATAGTTCGCTATGTGTTCATTGCGTGGCTGCGTGGTTTTATTGTTAGTGCTTGAGCTTATTATATACAAGTTCCAAATGCTAACTTCTTCACTTAACTTATTGATGTGGGACTTTTGTTATATGGGCTTTGTTTCTTCCCATATGATTTAGGATGTTGGGCTAAGATTTTTGGGCCATCAAAAGTTCAAAACATGAGCTCTTACTCACGATGGACTTCTTGAGTTCATTACATATTCAGTCGTGACGTTGATATGTAATATCTTTAAAACACTTTTTCGTTGTTGACATTTTAATACATATATCTTTCAACTATAAGAAAAACACATGCGCCCTAAAGTATGATTTCATCATAACTTTTATTTTGATTTCAAAAGTTATTGTATCTACCTCGAATTTCTCTATCGATGGTGATTAAAGTGTCTCGTGTCGTGTCGATACAAATACGGCATTAGTCGAAGTGAAGAATTTGTGCTAACTTATTAGATCCAATGATTAACAACATATTGACAATTTGTTACCTTCAATCATGCATTTTTGTCAAATGTAGAGAGCTAAGTCGACACATTATTAAATCTAGGGGGAAACTACTCATTGACTAATGAAAGAGAAAATGAATATATTTAACAACTAAATAATGGATTTATATGTAAAATGAAGATTAATTAGCATCATATTTTGCTATTAAAAAGGAAAAGGAAGCAAAGAAACCATTCCACATATGAGAAACGATTCATCATCTTCTATACGATTAGTATATATACTAAAATGAAAATATCTCAATCAAATCATCGAGTGACTTAAAATGACTAGTTCTTTTTGTTATTCATGACAAATGTATTGCCAAAGATTACAAGTTCATGATGTAATTTATTATTTGATCAAATTTTCCAAAGTATTGGGAGCCATGAATTTATTGTGGTTTGTTTTCAAAGTAGTGTAGTATCCCATGTGAAAGGGAGTCTTCTTTTGGGACCAAATGCCCAAATTCATGACCAATATTGGTACTACTTGTTGGACTCTTATTGGTCCTCAAATCGATGTGCCGAATTTAAATTTAACACATAATTTATTTTTTATATTCAGATTCAAATTTAACTTTTTTAACGATGAAAAGTTTCTTAACACATGATTTATTCTTTATATTCTGATTCAAATTTGAGACATATTGTTAAAAAATGAAAAGATCTTAATCCTTGTTTGTTTAACTTTGAAAAGTCAAGTACCAAACTTCTTTACTTTTTAATGAATATTTACCATAGTAACTTTCATAGTATAAACAAAATACTTATTTGATAAATTACATCTAAATAAACAAAATCATGAAAAATTTAGACTAGTATTGTTGGGATTTTTATTGAAAAAATCCCTTCAAAAGTTAGTGTATGCCACTATTTGCAACAAACACACGGTATTCTTTAGTAAAAGGCGAAAGAATAGTTCGCTATGTGTTCATTGCGTGGCTGCATGGTTTTATTGTTAGTGCTTGAGCTTATTATATACAAGTTCCAAATGCTAACTTCTTCACTTAACTTATTGATGTGGGACTTTTGTTATATGGGCTTTGTTTCTTCCCATATGATTTAGGATGTTGGGCTAAGATTTTTGGGCCATCAAAAGTTCAAAACATGAGCTCTTACTCACGATGGACTTCTTGAGTTCATTACATATTCAGTCGTGACGTTGATATGTAATATCTTTAAAACACTTTTTCGTTGTTGACATTTTAATACATATATCTTTCAACTATAAGAAAAACACATGCGCCCTAAAGTATGATTTCATCATAACTTTTATTTTGATTTCAAAAGTTATTGTATCTACCTCGAATTTCTCTATCGATGGTGATTAAAGTGTCTCGTGTCGTGTCGATACAAATACGGCATTAGTCGAAGTGAAGAATTTGTGCTAACTTATTAGATCCAATGATTAACAACATATTGACAATTTGTTACCTTCAATCATGCATTTTTGTCAAATGTAGAGAGCTAAGTCGACACATTATTAAATCTAGGGGGAAACTACTCATTGACTAATGAAAGAGAAAATGAATATATTTAACAACTAAATAATGGATTTATATGTAAAATGAAGATTAATTAGCATCATATTTTGCTATTAAAAAGGAAAAGGAAGCAAAGAAACCATTCCACATATGAGAAACGATTCATCATCTTCTATACGATTAGTATATATACTAAAATGAAAATATCTCAATCAAATCATCGAGTGACTTAAAATGACTAGTTCTTTTTGTTATTCATGACAAATGTATTGCCAAAGATTACAAGTTCATGATGTAATTTATTATTTGATCAAATTTTTCCAAAGTATTGGGAGCCATGAATTTATTGTGGTTTGTTTTCAAAGTAGTGTAGTATCCCATGTGAAAGGGAGTCTTCTTTTGGGACCAAATGCCCAAATTCATGACCAATATTGTTACTACTTGTTAGACTCTTATTGGTCCTCAAATCGATGTGCCGAATTTAAATTTAACACATAATTTATTTTTTATATTCAGATTCAAATTTAACTTTTTTTAAGGATGAAAAGTTTCTTAACACATGATTTATTCTTTATATTCTGATTCAAATTTGAGACATATTGTTAAAAAATGAAAAGATCTTAATCCTTGTTTGTTTAACTTTGAAAAGTCAAGTACCAAACTTCTTTACTTTTTAATGAATATTTACCATAGTAACTTTCATAGTATAAACAAAATACTTATTTGATAAATTACATCTAAATAAACAAAATCATGAAAAATTTAGACTAGTATTGTTGGGATTTTTATTGAAAAAATCCCTTCAAAAATTAGTGTATACCACTATTTGCAATGAACACACGGTATTCTTTAGTAAAAGGCGAAAGAATAGTTCGCTATGTGTTCATTGCGTGGCTGCGTAGGTTGTATCGAGGGGCTTGAGCTCCTAATATATAAGTTCGAAATGTTCACTTCTTGACTAACTTTGTTGATGTGGGACTATATCTACATGGGCTTGTTATCATTAAATGTGCAAACTCCTTAACTAATGTGAGTAATTAATGTAACAATAATGTGACTAATTATATTAATTTATAAAATTTATGTTGTTGGTTTGTCGTAGAATTGTAAATGAGATACGAGTAACAATCTATTTCCAAAAAAATAATTTAAAATCTAGTGATTTTTATTTTTTGTTTGGGAAAAAAGACAAATATATTCACGAATTATTGTAAATGGTATGCAGATACCCTTTGTTATACAATTGTAACATTGGTGCCGTAGCCGTCTAAAAACTAGAGCAAATATGTCATTCACTCTAATGGAAGACTAAATAGGGACACATGACACAATCTAATCTGTCGATCTGATTTTAATAAATATCGGTGGGTGGATAAAATTATGACATGTGTATGTCCGTTAGTATAAAGGGTATATATGCTCTAATTTTTGGACAGCATGGACACCAATGTCCCAAAAGTATGACGAAGAGTATCTGCATACCTTTTACGATAGTTCGATTTATATTTGTCATTTTTTTGCTTTTTGTTTATTGGATCGTTGTGGATAGAAAGTTCAAAGTTGGTTTATTGTTGTGGTGAATCAACTGTGTCAATCATCCAGGCTCTGATACGAAATTCTGAGATCTAAAACGCATAGAATAATTACATAGATTAAGTAACTGATGGTATCATGATACTTTCTTTTATATATGTTATATCTTGATACTTTTTTTTAATACACTACTTCAAGTTAAGATACCTTTTCGATTTTGATAAATCATTTTATATGTCTCGAACTTCTATCTATTATTTTAGTTAAAATATTCAAAATTAATTAATCAATCCGATATAAATTCCACACCCACATCATATCGTGTCGATATAGATATGACACTAAAAATAAAAAGTCCCACAACTTCCATGTTATGTACAAGGTTCTTAGGCAAATTCTAGTGGTTAATATTATCACAATGATTGAAAAATTTGTTAGCTTCCATAATGTTTTAATCTTCTTGGTCTAGTAACAAGTACTACCCATGTACTTTTGTCAAAAAGTGGAAAGCTAAGGCCACACATTACTAAAGTACGGGGGAAATTATAGAGAGTTTGTCCCTAAAATTTCGATCATAATTAGGAGAATACTTATATTTTATATAAAATAAAATGTGAAAATTGTTTTTTATATTATGTAATATATGAAAACGATTCGTCATCTTCTTAACATATTCTTAACATATTGAAATAAGAATATTCCAGTCAAATTATCAAATGACATGAAATACACACTATTTTATATTTTTAATGTCATATCTCTTTCACATGAATGTGAAAATTTGTCAATATTCCCAACCATGAATAAGAGCCACAAAGGCACAAACTCAACTTTTTCTACATACTAAAGGATAAATGTAAAAAAAACAATAAAAAATGAATAATAACTTTTTTGTTATTGTTTGACAAACCTATTGCCAAAAACTTAATCAAGTGATTTATTCTTTGACCCAAAGTATTGGGAGCCATTAATTTCTCATGGCTTGTTTTCAAAGTAGTGCATGGCAACCCATGTGAAAGGAGCTCCTTTTTTTGTGACCAAATGTCCAAATTCATGACCAAAGAATCTCAATATTGTTACTACTTGTTATGCCCTAATTGGTCCACACATTCTTTCAAAGGTTCTTGTCATACTTTGAAACAAACCCCCCCCCCCCTCCCCCTTCCCACCTAATGTAGTGAGGTTACAATTAATTTGGATGTGCATAGCGTAAAATATATTTAAGGAGGAAATGTTCTTTAATAGAATTTAATAGTTTCATATTAAAGATTCGAACCCTAAATAATTAAAGATGGAGAGATTTTGTTTCTCACCACAATCATTATTAATATAGAGATGTATTGAAACACCGTTGAATTTGACGTAAATTATCAGTTTTGTCCACGAACTATGAATAGTCTTAAAAACACTCATCTACTTAACTAATTGCTGAACTTAAATACACCATCAATAAGTCACATGGCATAACAAGTGGTCTCAAACTCTTTTAGGAGCATGGTGTTCTTAATAAAAAAAAACTAGAGAAGTGTTGAAAACATCCTAAACTTGACGAAAATTTTGGGTGTATTTCACTCAAATTGCAAGATCAGTAGAGTATTTATGTTCAGTTAGTCAAGTAATTGAGTGTTTCAAGATTATCAATAGTTCAGAGACGACATTAATTATTCGCGTCAAATTTAGAAGTGTTTTTAATACTTCTCGCATATTAATATAGTTTGTAAGGTTACAAAATGATTCTTTATATATTATACAACTAAAATACTTGGTAGAAGATTTTTTTTCAAAGAAAATCTTAATTTGCTTCAATATAGGAGTTCCAAGGTCCAATTGGCTGCTTAATTGCTCTACGCTTAAGAAGACTTGTTAACTAATATACACACTAATTGAAGTAACAAACAATTGATTAATGGACTAATTACAGTTCAATATCTTTAACTGATCTAATTTATAAAAATAAAAATCACACCCTATACACATTTAAGACTATATATAACGAATTATAAATATATTTTTTAAAAATTATTATTTATAGCATATTATTATCGAGTTATAGCATATGAATTAAAAATATATTTAATTAAAATAAAATATAGTCTAATTTAAATACTAATTAATATGTTTAAATTTTTATTTTTAATTTTACAGTTATCTTTTTAAAAACAAACTCTTTAAATTTTTAAACAGTTTAAGTATTAAAAGTTTACTGTTACCTTCTTGAAATTAAATACTAAATTAATATTATTAGTTTATATTACCTTTTTTAAAATAAAAAATAAATTACATATTTTTAGAGATTTGATTTTATCACCTTCCTACTTTACCTTACCCAATCCCAATCCACCCCATCACATGCCAACCGGTGTATACACCATGATTATTATTCTTCCCCAACATCTCTCACGCCTTGAAGCACTATTCACACCAATCTTCCCCAACACCCACAACTCAAGATCCACAATTGTTCTTCCACAACACTACTCAACAATATTTGAGCGTTGATTTCAAAAATATTTTCTTTTAAGTTCTTACACAATGTCGAAGAAAGTTAGTAGAACACTCCGTAAAAGTCCAAGATTTGTTGAGGGGACTCATCTGATGATTTTTATGTTCCATAGTTTAATATTTTGACTCAAACTGCACCGCACAATTCCGCTGAAAAAAAAGACTGATAGTTCTATTAAATCGAAGGTTCAAAAAGACAAAAAAAAAATGAAGCAAAAGGAAAGAGGATTTCCAAAAAAAAAGGAAGAATAGAAAGGGAAACTATCCAAACCTCTTCAGAATCTGATTTTTGACTTTTTTGATGAAATAAAAAAGAAAAAATTAAAAAAATCAACAAATATTGAACTTGGTCAATCAACAAGAACATCATCAAAAAGGAAGGAGTCAGAGATATAAACTTCCAAAAATATCAAAAAAGTAATTAAAGGTAAGTAAAACGCTTAATTTAAAATTTGGGTAAAATGTTATATGTATGTGAGTATAATTTTTGATTTTGTTTGACAATCGTATTATGTATTAATATTATATGAATTATGTATGAATTGATATAATAGTATTGTATGAGTACAATTTATGAGTTTGATAGTCACTGTGTAGATTTTTGACAATTTTAATATGTATTACTATTGTATAATTTGATGTATGAATTGACGAATTAGTATTGTATGAGTGTTATTTTGTAGTTTGAAAGTCGTAAATTTTTAACAATGATAGTTTGTATTAATATTGTATGATTTCTGTGTGAATTAATGTATTAGTTTGTATGAATTGTGTATAAATGATGCATTAACTGATATATGCACTGATGTATTAGTGTTTATGATTTTTGTATGAAAGTACCTTAGATTTCATTTTATGTTTTGTGTATGAATTGATGTGGTTGTCCCTTGATATGACAGTGTATGAAATATAGTTGTATGAAATTATATATTTCGTTAAAAGTCTTAATTTAGTTTTACTAATTTTATAGGAGAAGAAGGTACACACACATTGGTATTCATGTACTAACATGAACGTGTTCGCTGATCTGTTGACCTTCCTCGGTCAAGATAGGTTCCAACAATTTCTGCAAAAATACCATTTGATTTTTTTTTATGAATTACATAATATAAAAATTCAATGTCAATTGTTGCGTCATATTTTTATTCTTGAATCTGAAAATGTGAGAGATGATATGTTTGTTATTAATGTAAATGGTACAGAATTACACCTTGATTTAAAACAAAAAACTTTCACTCTTCATACACATTTAATACAAATTTCATGCAACAATGATTCAACGCGTTATAAATAATTATTTCTTTCACGTTATTAAACACACTGTAATATCAATTTCGTTGGCTTTTTTTACTTGTAAATTAACTCATCATTATTCATTATTTTATTTTTCCAGAAAATACGTATTAATCGAATTTTCAATTTTAATAAAACTAAGACGTCTATACTGTTCCACGCTATTGCAAATATGCTATTGCAAATATGATACCTACCAATACGCATTGTGAAACAAAAAACACCATAAACTGTATAAAGAAGAAAATTATCAAAAACAAACCAACAAACTATAATAAATACCAATCTGACGGATTCCACCTTCCACCATGTTTAATTAACATGGATATGTTGTTGTCCATCACAACAAATCACGTTTTTCCACAGTAAAATATCTTCAATCACCAAAAAAAATAAATCAAAAATGTAATCTGCAAACAAGAGAGAGAAACATGATAGAGAAAAAAAAACAGATTATAATTTGATTTCAAATTATTTGAGCGTATTAGGAATCAAATCAGAATTTAATTTGATTGCAACTTAATTGAACGTTGTAAGGAAACTGAATAATTTGATTCTTTTTTATTCCTTAATATGTTCTAATTAATTATTATCTATTATTAAATTAAATTATTTATAATAACACAATCATGCTATTTTCCATTTAATAGCAGAAATGCTATTTATTTATTTTTTAAAAATAAATGTTTTCAATTATTTAAAATCAACCTTTAATTTATAATAATATGTTATAACTTGATATATTAAATGTTATATATTGAAAGTCAAACTCTAATGCTATAGCTTGAAAATATTACTATGTAAAATGTTATATACCTAATTTTCACTTTATAAAATAGTCAGCAAATATATAAATTTAGTGTTGTTTAAACATAAATATACATACTAAAATTATATATATAAATATACATATCCTAATATACTAACCTACATATAATATATATACATAAATAGTGTATATGTTTGTATATTTAGAGTAGTCTTGGTTATTAAGTTTCCAATATATTCACACTAACAAAGGCTCAACCAAAGTTTGTATTAATTGTATTACTTATGATCTCAATAGTGTAAATTTAATAGGTTAACATAATACAACAATTTAGGTAAAACAATTTTTTTTAAATTTAAAATTACTCCCTAAAGGATGTTACAAGGTCTTAAAATAATTTGAATCCATGGATGTGTGTACTATATGGTTGAACTAGCTTGGAATATGCAATATTATTTTTCTAATGCATCTACAAATTGTACTTGATTTGACTCTTTGAAACAAAATTACCTCTAACATTAATATATATGCCAAAAATTAAAGCTTCAATTGTTGACCCAACTCTCAACCTATAAGACTTGGTCACTTGTTCCCTCCAAGAATCTTCTTTCGTAAGGGAAATTTATAGGACTAATTATCGGAAATTTACTTAAATTCTACTAGTTTAGGAGCTAAGTATTTATATGCATTCTAGTTTGTAATATTACGTATCTTACTAAATATTGATGCTTTCAAATATGTGCAGATACATGTATCTCAGATACATGAGATTAAAATTAGGTGTAATTAATTTATTCTGGATACATCATATTCAAGTGATTTCGCATGTCTTTGTGATACATAGCAAATCTCGCTCGCCTCTCTCCCATCTCGTTGTTCACTCTCTCATTTATTTGATATCTCAAATACATGTGAATCACTCCAGATACATACATATACATGTTTCTAATGTGATTCACATTTATCTGGGATACATACGAATCTCGCTCGCCTCCCTCCCTATTCCCGCTCGGCGCTCGCCTCTCTCCCCATGTGTATTTGATAGCAAAAATACATGGTGTATTTTTTTTTCATCATATGGTAGAAAACTCTAATTAATTAATGATAAAATATGCAATATTTTCAAAATATATATATAATAATGTATGCAATATTTTCAAAATATATATAATAATGTATGTATAATTATTTATTTATTTGCAATTAGTCTATTATATTTTTAATTTTTAATTTTAGTAGAAATGGGGATCTTCGTGGACCTTTATAATACTACATTTTAAAATATGATATTATTGTTGCAAAAGAAAATAAAGTATAGAGGCATTTATTGTTCTAAAAACACTAAACATCTATCATGAGGGATTATGGAGTAATTAATTGAAATTGACGTATACGTGAAGGAGTAATTAGCATCCAAATCTCAAAATACTTTTCTTAATCCATATGCATGCATGCCGTTTCTTCTAAGCTAATTATAGTTTGTTAGGTTTAGTGGGATTTGGGGGTTGGGGGGATGTATCTTTAGATCTTGTTAATTATATTATTGGAATGTATAATATATGTCAGAAACAATAATGTGTCGTAGCTTTTAATTAAAAAGAACCATTTATTAAACAAATATTTCACGTTTACGCAAGGTCTGAATTCTAAGAATGAATTGATTGCAACTCAAAGAATGTGAGGTAAAATTTTCATTCTAATATAAATATTATATTGATATTTATTTTTACGACTCAAACTCATAAAAATTGAGATACTGACTTTATATTAGAGAAATTTTATTTAGAAAGTAGTTTATAATCTAACACCTTTTAGTATAATAGCCAACTCTATCTAGTAGGACAAGTCCCTAACTATTTATTAAATCAACATGCAAAAATATGTGTTTATATACAAGCTAAGAATATATAAACTTATTGTCTAGGTAATTAGTTAAACATTATTATTGGGGTTTAACCTAAAGATACCTAAAGCCAACTCCTCCTTATCATCAATGTAACATATATTTGTATATATTTTTTCCATTTCAATCTACCATATTATTCGAAAAAACACTTAAATAGATGTATTTTTGCTATCAAATACACAAAAATGGGGAGAGAGGCGAAAGCCGAGCGAGAATAGGGAGGGAGGCGAGCGAGAATCGTATGTATCCCAGATAAATATGAATCACACTAGATACATATATATGTACGTATCTAGAGTAATTCACATGTATTTGAGATACCAAATAAATGAGAGAGTGAACAACAAGATGGGAGAGAGGCGAGCGAGATTTGCAATGTATCACAAACACATGCAAAACCACTTGAATATGATGTATACGAAACAAATTAATTACACCTAATTTTGATCTCATATATCTAGACATATTTGAAAGCACCAAAATCTAGTAAGATACGTAATATTATAAACTAGAGTGCATATAAATATTTAGCTCCTAATTTTAGTGAAATTTAAGTAAATTTCTGATAATTAGTACTATAAATTTCCCTTATGAAAGAAGATTCTTGGAGGGAACAAGTGACCAAGTCTTATAGGTTGAGAGTTGACCAAGTTGGGTCAACAATTGAAGCTTTAATTTTTGGCATATATATTAATGTTAGAGGCAATTTTGTTTCAAAGAGTCAAATCAAGTACAATTTGAAGATGCATTAGAAAAATAATATTGCATATTCCAAGCTAGTTCAACCATATAGTACACATCTATGGATTCAAATTTATTTTAAGACCTTGTAACATCCTTTAGGGAGTATTTTTAAATTAAAAAAAATGTTGAACCTAAATTGTTATATTATGTTAACCTATTAAATTTACAATATTGAGATCATAAGTAATACAATTAATTCAAACTTTGGTTGAGCATTTGATAGTGTGAATATTTTGGGAACTTCATAACCAAGACTAGTCCAAATATACAAAACATGTATACTATTTATGTATATTATATGTATGTTAGTATATTAGGATATGCATATTTATATATATAATTTTAGTATGTATATTTATGTTTAAGCAACACTAAATTTTATATTTGCTCACTATTTTATAAATTAGATCACTTAAAGATATTGAACTGTAATTGGTCTATTAATCAATTGTTTGTTACTTCAATTAGTGTGTATATTGGTTAACAAGTCTTCTTAAGCTTAGAGAAATTAATTAAGCAGCCAATTGGACCTTGGAACTCCTATATTGAAGCAAATTAAGATTTTCTTTGAGAAAAAAAATCTTCTACCAAGTATTTTAGTTGTATAATATAGAAAGAATCATTTTGTAACCTTTCAAACTATATTAATAAGGGAGAAGTATTAAAAGCACTTATAAATTTGACGTGAATAATTAACTTTGTCACTGAACTATTGATAATCTTGAAACACTCCTTTACTTGACTAATTGAACATAAATACACCACTGATCTACAATTTGAGTGAAATACACCCCAAAATTTTTGTCAAGTTTAGGGTATTTTCAACACTTCTCTAGGTTTTTTTTAATCAAGAACCCCATGCTCCTAAAAGAGTTTGAGACCACTTGTTATACCATGTGACTTATTGATGATGTATTTAAGTTCAATTTGTTAAGTAGATGAGTGTTTTTAAGACTGTTCATATATAGTTCAAGTGTTCATATATAGTTCAAGGACTAAACTAATAATTTACGCTAAATTCAAGAGTGTTTCGATACTTCTCTATGTTAACAATGATTATGGTGGGACAAATTGAATCTCTCCATCTTTAATCATTTGGGGTTCGAATCTATAATATGAAACTATAAAATTCTATTAGAAAATGTTTCCTCATTAAATATGTTTTTACGCTATGCGCATCCAAAATATGTGGACCAATTAGGGCATAACAAGTAGTAACAATATTTAGATTCTTTGGTCATGAATTTGGACATTTGGCCACAAAAACGGAGCTCCTTTCACATGGGTTGCCACTACTTTGAAAACAAGCCATGAGAAATTAATGGCTCCCAATACTTTGGGTCAAAGAATAAATCACTTGTCATGAACTTGAGTTTTTGGCAATAGGTTTGTTAAAACAATAACAAATAAGTGATTTCATTTTTTATTGTTCTTTACATTTATCCTTTAGTATGTAGAAAAAGTTGAGTTTGTGCCTTTGTGGCTCTTATTCATGGTTGGGAATATTGAGAAATTTTCACATTCATGTGAAAGAGATATGACATTAAAAATACAAAATAGTGTGTATTTGGTTCTAATTCTAAGTAGGTTATTTCATGTCATTTGATAATTTGATTGGAATATTCTTATTTCAATATGTTAATATTAACCACTAGAATTTGCCTAAGAACCTTGTACATAACATGGAAGTTGTGGGACTTTTTATTTTTAGTGTCATATCTATATCGACACGATATGATATGGGTGTGGAATTTATATTCGATATGATCAATTAATTTTTAATATTATAACTAAAATAATAGATAGAAGTTTGAGACATATAAAATGATTTATCAAAATCGAAAAGATATCTTGATGTAGTGTATTAAAAAAGTATCAAAATACATCATATATAAAAGAAAGTATCATGATACCATCAATTACTTAATCTATGTAATTGTTCTATAAGTTTTAGATCTCAAAGTTTCGTATCAAAGCCTGGATGATTGACACGGTTGATTCACAACCCCCTAACAAACAAAAAGGGAAAAAAGGACAATTATTGTTCTAAAAACACTAAACATCTATCATGAGGGTTATGGAGTAATTAATTGAAATTGACGTATACGTGAAGGAGTAATTAGCATCCAAATCTCAAAATACTTTTCTTAATCCATATGCATGCATGCCGTTTCTTCTAAGATAATTATAGTTTGTTAGGTTTAGTGGGATTTGGGGGTTGGGGGGATGTATCTTTAGATCTTGTTAATTATATTATTGGAATGTATAATATATGTCGAAATAATAATGTGTCGTAGCTTTTAATTAAAAAGAACCATTTATTAAACAAATATTTCACGTTTACGCAAGGTCTGAATTCTAAGAATGAATTGATTGCAACTCAAAGAGTGTGACGTAAATTATTATTCTAATATAAATATTATTTTAATATTCATTTTTACGACTCAAACTCATAAAAATTGAGATACTGACTTTATATTAGAGAGGACAAGTCCCTAACTATTTATTAAATCAACATGCAAAAATATGTGTTTATATACAAGCTAAGAATATATAAACTTATTGTCTAGGTAATTAGTTAAACATTATTATTGGGGTTTAACCTAAAGATACCTAAAGCCAACTCCTCCTTATCATCAATGTAACATATATTTGTATATATTTTTTCCATTTCAATTTATCGTCTTACTTTTCTTTTTAGTTCATTCTAAATAAGAAAATTTATTTAATTTTGACAATTTTTTAATTTTACTTTCCACGTAATATATTTAAGACTATAAAATTAAAAGACATTGTGATACATTCACCATATTTTAAATTTATGACCATAATTTTTTTAAATTTTCATAAATTTCATATTAAATTAAATCTAGACAATCAAATTGAAGTAAAGAACAGAATAATAAAAAGACTCATAGAGTAAATTCATATAAAATTTAAATTTTGAATTTGTATCGATAATTTTTTAGTTAGACATTCACTCACACAACCCCACATGTGTATTTGCCTAATGTTATGACACCAATAATGGCCACTATTTTTATTTTTTTCAATAAACTAATTCATCATATCTTATTTGAAAATCATAAAATCAATTAATAGGACGTATGTGTATACGTGGCAACTTTAGGGAGTACAAAAAGATTATCTTTAAAATGATTTTTATATGTTTATTTATTTATTTAATTGTACTAATTAGTCTTATTTGCATCACCTATTATATATAAAAAATAATTCAAGTTTCTCACCTGGTATATCATATTAGAACTTAATTAAATTTAAATTCGCATTGAAAAGTTTCATATTAAATGATAAAACGTTCCTTCATAAAGATGATTTCGAACTCAGGGAAATTCGAACGCGAAACCTCTAATTAAAGATAAAGGAGTATTTATTATTCCATTACAATCTCTGTTACTGTTATAGTTTCACTAATATATCAACGCTAGATACAAAAGCAGCTCAACAAATCATATTAAAAGTTGTTTATGTTAATTTTTTCTACTATGTATCGTTACATTTATCGAACTAATTCACTAAAAAAAACGTGTATAGAAAGTTAGAAACTAAATTCTAATCAAATAGTTTTAAAAAGCTTTTTACTTTTCATGTGAAAACGCTCTCATTTTTTTCTCTTTGTACTTCAATCAAAATATAGGTCGCAAAAACTAAAAACTTGTTTTTGATAAGAAGTTTCAATAGGATTGTAAAATTTTTAGTAGTGAAATATTGTAGTCCTATTAAATTAGGCTATATTATTAATAATACAAAGGGATAGAAAATGTATATATACTTTAGATTGTATAATTTTACATTTATTAGCTAGTGATGTAACTCTTTTAAGTAAAACTAAATTCATGGACATATATTTAATGGATTTCTCATGGCTTGTTTACAAAGTAGTTTAACATCCCATGTGAATAGCTATTTGAATATTCTTTTTTGGTGCACCAAATTGACCAAACATTTTAATATCATGAGTGGAGCTAGCGTAGATTGGATGAATTTAATCGAACTCAATATATATATATATATATATATATATATATATATATTTTGTTATTTCAATATACTTATTCATTGAATTTATAGATAATTTGGTTAAAAGTAAATATATATTTTTCTTCCTCTACACCTGTATTCCATAAATTATTTTTTTGAAAAGTTGAAAATGGGTCCAAATTTAAATAAAAATACCCTCCATTAATAATAATTTGATCCAAAAACATAGTGTCTCTTTTAGGTCAAAAATGTCAATTTTTTTTTAATAAACAAATTGTTTCTTTTCTTTTTAAACACTCTTTTTCTAACAAGAAAAAAGATTCTTTGAAAAAATAACTAAAAGTAAAAGAGAAACAATATGTTTATCAGAAAAAAGATATTTCTGATTTAAAAAATAATAACAATCATATTAAATATATTTTTTTTGAATTAAAAAGTTATTAACATGAACTCTTTAGACCAAACTACTGACAAAGGGTATTTATGTTCCATCCGAAAAAATTAAAAACATTTTAAATCTTTTTTCAATTTTTAAAACTTAGATAGGGTTATAGTAACCTAACATCATTGATTATTTATAAATGAAGTAACATGACTAATAAAAATTAATATAGTCAAACTTCAATTTAAGTTGAGATCATTAAGACCCCAATATTTTAGCATTATAATATTTGACAAAAGAATCTGAATAATTTAATATAATTTTTTACATTTTAATTGTACGTTTTAGGTGTGTTTGACAAGTAATTGCTATAATGAATGTAATAACAAATTATTTCTTATTTATATAATATTTTAATTTATGTAATGTTTTTTTAACTTTTTTCAGAGATAAATATAAAAATCGTTAATCATAATTTATTCATGATTTATAGGACTTTTTCCATTACAAAAAATAAGTCTCACCTTATTTTAAAAATTGTTTCAAAATTAGTGTTATCTTTAGCAAGTGTTCAATTATTTTAATTGTTTTTTTTGGCAATAAACTGTGAAATGAACGGATGGAGTACATTATATTTATGGGAAACTTTCACATATAGCCATTTAAAAATAATTAATTATTCTCAATAGCTATAGTTTGGTAATTACAATTTGTAGCTACATGTTATATAGAGGAAAGAGACGAGCGAGACTGGGAGAGAGAGGAGAGAGGAGAGAGAGAGGGGAAAAAGAGTGGAAGAAAGGTGAATTGTATATGTATATTGGTTAGATAATTATATATTATACATATGTAATTGTATATATGGCAAGAGAGATTGGGAGAGGGATGAGAGAGGCGAGCGAGACTGGGAGAGGGATGAGAGAGGAGAGCGAGATCAAGAGAGGGAGGAGAGAGGCGAGCAAGAGAGGGCAGAAAATGGGAGAGAGGTGAATTGTATATGTATATAGTTGTATATAACTGTATATTATACATATATATTTGTTTAAATGGCAAGCGAGATTGGGAGAGGGAGGAGAGAGGCGAGCGAGAGAGGGTAGAGAGTGGGAGAGAGGTGAATTGTATATGTATATAGGCTAAAAATTATATATTATATATATTTATTTGTATATCCTAGCGAATCATACATATACAAACATGACTAATTATACAAATTCGAAGTTAGCCCACGTAATTAATTTATAATGTTAGTCGCTAGTGATAATTGTAGCAAATTATAGCTATGGTGAGTAATTAAATAGTAAAAGTTTGCTTATCCGCGTAATTTTCCCTATATTTATTAATTTCGTAATTATTTATATAGCACTAATATAAATATTACACAATGGTAGTAGAATTGACTTGTTAGTGCTAATCCCTAAGCTACAAGGTGATAAACATCAAGAGAAATAATTATTTTGGTCCTAATCTACATTTATTAGTGCTAATCCCTAAGCTACACTTATTAGAGATAAACATCAAGAAACAATTATATTTGTGCATTAATTAATTGCTCCTAAATTACACTTATTAATGCCTCATTTTAAATAGAGGCAAACCCAGGATTTAAAGATTTTGAGTGCACACCTATATAAACATAGCTTAAATATAAGGTCTAAGCTAAATTTAAAATAAAAATAGGCTTAAGTGGGATTCAAACCTTGGTCTAGAGGGTGATATCTTTCCCTTCTACCAATTGCCCAAGAACACTTCTATTTTTTTATGAGTGCACTGTTGAATATATTTTATTTTCTACCAGTTTTTCAAAATAGATATACATATATACATATAATTTTTTCGAAAGCTACCGGGTGCACGGACACCCCCACAGCATAAAGTGGGTCTGCCCCCGATTTTAAATGGTAAAATTCTTTTACGTTCATTGCTAATTGTCACTTTTAATCTATATTATTCATATATCCATTACATGCTCGTTAAATTATTTCTCATATTATAAATCAATTAATATAAACACATAGTAAAATATTTATATTAAATATTATTTGTTAAATAAAATGGATGAAAAAATTTGAGAAAGTTAAAAGAGGGTATGATGGTGATAATGACCTTAGTATTGAAATTGAGTAAATAAGAATCTAGAGAGCAAAGTGTATCACCTTGCTATAATTATAATTCATGAATTTATTTATAATCGCGATTGTTGTGATATTTGATTTGAGATGTTGAATTAAGATAATTATATTATATTAATTTAATATTACAATAAAAGAAAATATCAATATATTTTTTTGAGCTCAGATGGTCTGGCAATGCATGTGAGCTGTGCATATTGAAGTGTGACCTCTGAGGACTGCTCTGCTCATACTAATAGTGGTTCTGAGACGAATTTAGAATTTTTAAATATAAATATAATATTTTAAAAAAAGTATATGTTCTGAAATTGATTTCTAATTTTATAGGTTAGTAATTCAACATTTAATAAAGTGCTTTATTTTATTTTTCATAATATAAATATAGATATAAAATATTTAATTTCGAAAAGATTACGAGGATATAAAAATTCACCCCTAACTGGTGTACATGTGCTCAATCATATCTCGTTCGATAATAGATTTTATACTTGAAACTTAAAGAAAAATAAACTTTAGACATTGTGATTTTGTAACTTGAAATTGTGTCTTGAAAAAGTATTTTACTTAAATTCTTTTTAATTGTAAGCCAAAGCTTCAAAAATATATATAAAAAAATATTTTTTTTAAAATCTACTCTCTAAATTAATGACTAAGTCACTAAACAATAGTTAAAATACATAAATATTTAAAATAATAACACAATATAATATAATCCAAACAAGCTACTAATAAATAAGTTAAATAGCTTTTTATATACTTTAAATAATAAATTGATCTTCTTTCTTCTTCCTTTTTATCAATGAGACTCAAACAAAAAGTATCACCTTTTTTGTGTCTCGATGGGTGTTTAAACTATAGCGATTATTTAAAGATTACGCTCTCAATAAAAAAAAATCATATTTATAGCTCAAATTCAAATTTTTAATTAAGGTAAAACCATCTCAATATCGCCATAACTCATATTAGTCAAAAAAGCAAAATTTCAGATTTATTTTTTAAAAAAATTAAAGTATCACTTAAGATGGAAGAAAGTATATAAAAGATTTTAGCATTTGGAATACTCTGTATTTTATAAAATCTATAAACCTCTTTTACCTTCCACGACAACACAAATATAATATTTATATAGATTATATATAACTATTTTGAGATAATACTCTGTATTTTATTAAATATTAAACTCTAAATAGAAGAGTCATTTATTTTTTGGAAAAATATACCAATTAGAAAACACAAACTAAGAGTGTGTTTGGTATGAAGGAAAATATTTTCTGAAAAATGTTTTCCAATTTTCTCAGCCCCCACCCCACCCCAAATTTTTTATTTTTTTCACCTATCCCATGCACACCCACCCTCCCCACACCCCCAAAAAAAATATTTTTAAAAAATATTTTCAATTCTATAAATTATTTTCTACTCTAGTAAAAATAAAAGACGTTTCTCAAAAAACATCTTTCATTCATAAATCAAACACTAAAAATCATTTGTGGAAAATATTTTCTACTCACCAACCAAACATGAGAAAATAAGTCCAAAATCTACTTGTTTTCCAAGAAAACATTTTTTAAAAAAACATTTTTTATGGAAAACATTTTCCTTCATACCAAACACACCCTAAGTCTAGTTTGGTTTAAATATTCATGAGAGAAAACAACTAAAAGCCAATGAAAATACAGGGCCAAAATGGAGTGAGTTATAGGGTGTTCTTGAGAGTTGACCAAGTCTGGCCAACAATTGAAGCTAATTAATTAATTAACCTTTGAAGAGGCAAATTATTGACATTTTGCAACTTCCTAACTAGTTGCACACACTTCATTGAAATTTCATAAATCTTAATAAAAAAATATTTTTTTTAAATTAATTCTATTAAGCATGAATCTAAATTAATTTTGTTTCAATATTGCGGAATATAAAAACATTTTATGCATATGTTACATAGGAATTCGATGTGAAGTATTTTTTTATTCTTCTTAGTGTATCAATGAGAATACATCATGAATAAAGTTGTATATTCCAAATGCCAAAATCTTTTATATACTTTCTTCCATCTTAAGTGATACTTTAATTCTCTTTTAAAAATAAATCTGAAGTTTTGCTTTTTTGACTAATATAAGTTATGATGCGATGTTAAGACTGTTTTATCTTAATTAAAAATTTGAATTTGAGCTATAAATATGAAGAAAATTTTATTTAAAATTTTTGATACAAAATTAATTTTAAACTTTTTTTTTTAAAAGAAAAAGCAAAAAATAATTTGAAAAAAAAATAATGTAAACTTAAGTCGCTGCCTCAGCAGCAATATATTAAAAAAATTATTTTCAAAAAAATATTTTGAAAATCGCTGCTATAGCAGCGATTTTGCTTTTTCAAGAGGACAAATCGCTCATTCGTGAGCGATTTTGCCGTTTTGGTTAAAAAGAAATTTCATATACCATTTTAAAAATTTTGTTAGTATTTTTCACCCTTTAAGCTCCGGACTCATCTTTCATGTGTGTGACTTTATAAGAATCTCTTTTTCAATTTGTAGATTGCAAAACTTTTATTTAGTAAATTAAATTATTGGTCTTTGTGGTCCTTTTTTCAATTAAGTAATATAATAAAAAGACATTTTAAAAGATGGGGAGCATATTTATATGGCCATGCTCTTCGTTTTCATAGAGATAGTCTATCAAAAACAATTCCTGAACCTTCACAGAATAAAAATACGTATGATCTATACATACATAGTATCAACCGCTCCCGACCTCAAACTTTATTTATAATATTATATTAAATATATGATTATTTTATACGTAAACTGACTCAAACACAACGAACAAATAAAATTAAAGTATATATATCATGTGGGAATATTGAAGTTGATTGAATGTGGAATAGTGGCCAACTAAAACTCAAAAGGCACTTTTTAATGAATGCCGTCTCTTCTAAGCAATTAGTTGTAGTGGGAATGGTGGACGTATCTTTTGGATTGCATGAATTATATTCCATATAAATAATACTATATATATAAAAAATAATATAATGTGCAATGACTTTACTTATTCGAATTTTCAAAAAAAAAAAAAAAAGTATAAGAAAAGTAGTGTATCCACACCTTTTGGAATAATATAATTTGAAGAAAAAAAGAAGAATCCACTAAATTCGCAAAAAAGTTAACAATAAAAGACATATTCAAAATAAATATCTAAAATATAAAGTAAATTCTAATTTATTGGTGGGACTATTAAATTTAATTATTTTATAAAGATATTATTGAATCGATGAATTAATATTTATTAATTTAAGGAATGACTTGAGATTTGATGAAGGTTAATTTTAATCATTGTATCTTATTAATTTATGCATAATATTTATTGATTTCACATAAAAAATATTATACATAAAGTACAACGAATATATAAGAATCATTGTATCTTACTGATTTCGATCTTGTGATGTTGCGATAATAAGAGCTTTCAAGATGTATTATCGAACATATTTTATCGTAGGATATTAGAAGGCTATGATGTGGGACAAACAGATCCAGGAAAGATTAATGTTTTGGATTCTATCAATTTTGTAATTCCTGGTTGGACAAAAAATGTTCAACAAAATACAATAGCAAATTATTTTTGACACTGTAAAATTCTTTCGAGGGATACAATCTCAGAGAATTTGAATGAATCTACTTGTGAAAACGTCATGCATAAACTTGAGGTTATAATTAATAATCTCAGTTAACATAATAAAATGAATGTCAATAACTTGTTCGATTACCACAAATCCTTAATGAAACGCACATCAACAATTGTTTTAAATTAAAAAAAATGAACAATTGATAATTAATGTATTTTATTATAAACATTTCATGATAGTTAAAAGAATATGAAACTAAAAAATATGGAAATACTTTAATTAGGTTGTTTTTGGATCCTTCCACTCTTTGCAAAAAGAAAGAAAGTAAAAGTATGGTGACACATGCAATAGACTAAAATAACTTGAGATTCTTTTTTCTTAAAAAAATGAATTTCAACATGAGATTCTTTAATTTTGAAGACTAATTTAATTACAACCTCTTGGAAGAAATATCTATAGATGAGTTGAATAAATAATATGCAAAGAAACATGAAATCATAAATGGTTGTTTGATGACTTGGTCAAGCTTATAAAATTTTTGGTTAAAAGTATTTCTAAAAAAAATATTTTTCTAACATAATTATTTATATTAGGTAAATCTGATTTGAAAAACGTCTCTACCTATTAAAGCAAAAAATTGAGTTTCTAAAAAATAGTTCGATACACTACTAATCTAATAGTTTTATATTCTCTCTAAAAGTTTGGCTGAACACCTCGAAATATTAAGAACTATTAACTTTCTAAAAACATGGCTAAATAAACTAAAAAGTATCAAATCAAAATATATTTTTCACATTCAAACATGTAGTCAAGTACTAATGTTTTTATTCCATAGACCTAATATTATTTCATAAAGTAGTTTGGACATTCCCAAATGCAATTTGTCACAAAAGCCTACTTAATTGAACAAATCCCAAATTCTAAAGAGAAAATATTCCATGGACCAAATATTATTATCCTCCTACTTGTGCCCTAACATCATTACAAAAAATGAATAAACATATTGTTTATGTAAGGTACACATTATTGTAGTTTACTTATTTAATTAATAATTATATGCCAAAGGCCATGTCTTCCTAAATTATTATCACAAATTTAGTTATGAAATGTCACAATTTCATAATACAACCCCACATGACCACCGCCCTTTGAATATGATCTTTCCATGCTTTCCAATAAAGTATTTTTCTTCTAAAATTTTGCTTAATATTTACAAAAAATGTACAAGTATCTCCTTAACATATATCCGAAATTTCAAAGACACACTTATATTATATTAAGGTTCTATTACCTCCTGAATTTATTTTATAAGTGTTTCCTACCTTTTTCGATTCACATGACACTATCTTGAGAAAAAAAATCAACCAGTATTGGGCCCACAAAATAGTATCACGTAGGTCGAAAAGAGATAGAAAATTATTAATAAAAAAAATTTAGGAGGGTAATAGGACCTTAGTATAGTATAAGTGTGTCTTTGAGATTTCGGGCATAGATTGAGGGGGTACTTGTGCATTATCCCTAATATTTATATTAAATTAATAAATATTCAGTATATACTTTCTAATTATGTACATCATTTAAGTATATTTATCATTAGTGTGGCTATAAAAAAAAGTTCTAAAAAGTTATAGCCTTTAGGTTTATTAGGATATTTCATTAAGCCTTGTTTTAGTTAAATAACTTTTAACTTTAAATAAATATTTCAATTAAACAATCTTGAAGAAAAAAAAACATATTTGTTTGTTTATTTTTTTGTTAAACTATTAGGTTTAACTGTATAGAGCATATCATCTGCTTTAACTAGATGCATCAATTTTAAGTTGACAACGTTCGAGGATTTTAATATTTATTCGGATGAACACATATAATTAATGAAGATGATATATTTTACATGATTAACTCAATTTTTGAATGCACAAATGCTACATACACAAAAAAAAAATCATCAAAATTTAAATCGAAAGTATTTAATTAAAATATTTTGTTAGAAATTGAAATGGTCAATTAGACTTAATTTGAATGTATCTTAATAGAATATCCTAACAAATTCACATACTTGGCTATGTATTATAGTTTTTTAATTTAGAAATAATATATTATAAGAAACTTAAAAGAAAATAATTACTAATATAAATTAAAACTAATGAGATTAAAAAGATTGACATAAGTTAATACCGATTGAGTTTAGGAAACATGTGTATGTGTAATCCACGGGGAGTGAGTCACTAAATCAGTAAGATTCAAAAAAATAAATATTCTATTCTTTTAATAAAATAAAAAAAAATCATAGTCACATATGTATTGCTCCTTATTTAAGAGGTAAATGTTTATTTTTTTTAGTTATTTTGAAACGTCGGGATAATCTGCAGCCGCTATAATCTATCTTTGGGTGATCTTTGCCTTGCTTAGCATTCTGTGGTGAGCACTTTGTGTGTATTAGATAATTAAATTTTTTCATTGTGCAATAGCTTGCAAATCACATCGCTATAATCTCTGTTACAGTCTTTGTCCTTCGGATGAGCACTCTGTGTGAGCAGTACCTTGTGTGCACTGGGTTAACTCCTCAATGGGTAATAGCCTGCAAACCACACATGCAATATTATAAACTGCACTAAGCAAGCTCTATGCGACATATTCAACTCAGAAGATATTAAGAGAGGTCGATCCCGAATCATTATAATCACCCTCCAAATCAATCAAGTCATCCGAAAGACAAATGTAAACGTTTAATTGTATCAATTACTCATCCTTAATTAAATTATTAACCATAAGAGTAACATCTAACAAAACTAAAGTGAGGATGTAACATCTAATTGTGATTAAATGTTAACAAGTGTATATATAAGAAGTTAAATTATATCAAATAAATTGAAACGAATATATTTTTATATTTGAAGTAGACATAAAATAATTTTATTATAAAAATAAAAACATCTATACGTGTAATCTATGGGGAGTGAGTCACTAAAGTTCATAAGGGTACGTGGCAGTCTTTTAGTGTCCCTACCATAACAGTTTCTGTTAAACCAAAACGGCTATGTTCCCTTGTCGTTTTGTTCCCTTTTTAAAAATAGTTTCGAAGCAGCCCCTGGTTCCCAATTTCTAGGTCCTATTAGACTATACTCTCTCCGTCCAAAATTATTTGTTATGCTTTCTATTTTTAGAGTTAAACTATAAAAATTTTAACTAATATTTTAAGATATATTTTTTTATCATATTAATATGCAAAAAATTGTAATTTATAGGACTTTTCATATAGTTTTAGAATATCTAATTTTTTTTGTTTAAAATATCGAATTAATATAATCTAATTTATCTTTGCAAATTAGTCAAATTGACTTTCGATAAGCGCAATATGACAAACAATTCCGGACGAAGGGAGTACTTTCTAAACCGTGATTAAAATATTTACTCATAAAAATTTTGATTAAGATGTTACGATGTATTTTGTATCCTATTAATATGTAAAATTGTATTTATAGTACATCTCGTATATTTTGAATATTTATTTCTTAAAAAAATCTCTAATTAATATATTTTAAATTAACTTTTAAAATTAATTAAATTTATTTTTAGAAATATAACATGGCAAATTAAAGTAGACGAAAAGAGTATTTCTCTTTTTTGTATTTTGCCCACTTGCTTTTTTAGTCAAGAAAATTGAATTCGCAAGGAATTGACAATGTCTTATTTACATACTCACCCTAAATACTTCACACTTTTTATACTTTGGTGCCTCTATGAATTGAAATATTTTGAAATGTGCCTAGATGTTTGAATATGAAAATGTGGGAGGTTGATTATGATAGAATTTAGAAAAAGATATATAATAATAATAATAATAATAATAATAATAAAGTGCAATTTCATAAATCAAAAAATGATAAAAGATAATTAGATAAGACATAATACATAGATAAAAGAATTTGAAATAAAATAGTAAATAATTGAGTATTATCGCACTTTATCTAAGAGAAGTAAGTCTCTATTGTTATTGTATTATTCTTTTAATCCTATATCTCACAAACATCTATTTTGAATAAATAATTTATTGTAAATATTTATCTATTTATAAAAGTATCTATAAAGTCAGGTAGCAATCAATTTTATTTGTGAAATTATGGTGACATATTTTTTTTAAATTGTAAGTAATATTTTAAAATAATTTCAAAAAGTTAAATCCTTTTTCAATTCTCAAATAGAATTGACATGATGTGTGTATGGGTGTTTATCATTACTTAACTATCAAGTAATAGCTGTATTTTTATTATTATATAAATAATCATAGTAAATGTATTTGGGACCAAAAAAGAACATTCCAGAAAGTTAAAGGGCTTGCTCAGGCAATTTAATAATAATAAGGGAAAAGGGGAAAAAAATTGGACTCCTATAAATAGATGCCTTGAGTGGTGCTAAGGTTTGCCAAATCAAATAGCCCAAACCGGGTTTAAAGAAATAGAAGAAAAATCTTCCGGTTTTTTTCCCTTCTCTCTCTCTTTCTTCTAGATTCCTCTGCTCTTTACAGTTTTTTTACTCTGACAACAACAATGGCGGCTTCTACTCGGAGGTCAAGCGGACCGGTAATCCGTTCACTTTCACCGGCCGGGAAATTCTATTCACCTAGCCAGAGGAATTCGTCGACGTCTTCTACTTTTGCTTCGTCAACTTCCGGTTTTTCTACCGGTTCACATGCAATTCTTCACAGATCTACGTCTCCAAATCGTGTGAATTTATACAGCTCGAGGTCGTCGTCTCCGGCGTCCTCTGTCCGGTTCTCTTTAGACCGTTCAACTTCACCGAGCCGGTCTATTTCTGCTGTGAACCGGAATCACGTGGTGCAGAACCGGAGTCAGAAGAAATCGTGTATGTGCTCACCGACGACACATCCAGGTTCGTTCCGATGTAGTCTACATAAGAATAGAAGTGGTTCAGGTTCAACTGGTAGCGGTGCGGCGGCTACCTACAGTCCAAATCAGTTGATTTTGAGGCGGTCTGCTATGACGAACTCGCTCGTGAGAATCGGAACTGTAGAAGGTGATTTGGTGAAAAGAGCTTTAGCAGCTTTGATTCGTCCTTCATCTCATCAACAACGACGTCGTGCTGATTTCCAGCGTAGACCTAGCCGGCTCTCTGTTCTGTCCAACGCCGATAATTCGTAATCCTAATTAGCGATGGAGAAGGACTCAGTGGAGGTCGAAACGGAACGGTTTTTTGTGTGCTCCGGTGGCCGAAACCCTAAGATCCGACTGTGTATAGTCTCTAAATAGTTAAATATTTTAATTTTTTTTAACTATAACAAACTAAATCATGAAATTTTGGCGTTGCTGTTCATGAAGCTTCCATTCTAAAAAATACAGCCTCCTAAGGATCAAATTGAACTAAATCTAATTGACATGATAAATCGGAATTTAGTCTCTTCAAGGCGGTTGATTATCATCAATTCATCATTCAATTATCACATCCATTCAATTTCATTTCACCGACGTTTTCCCGGTCGTCGTTTCCGGCTTTTTGACCGTTCTCCGTTTCCTCTTCCTATTTTAGCCGTGATGTACGCCATATCTGTCCGTATTATACGTATACGTATTATTTTCCCGTATACGTGTTTCATTTTTATTTAAATCATTATTAGCTGTCATTTATTTATTTATATTTAAATGAAGTTTCTGGTACTGACTCTGTTTATTGTTGTTTTTTTGTTTGCAGGTATTTTTTTATTTTGATGGGTAAATTCATTTGGCGGGAAGTCTTAATCATCAGTCAAGGACATTATTGGGGACCATATTGGACAAAACTTGAATTAAAATTATACTAAGTACTAACAATAATACTTAGTTAAAGTTAAATTGATTTTAAAAGCAATCAACTTAGAATTAAAAAATAACGATAAGATTTTACTTAAAAATAAATGATAGATACATATAAGGAGGAATCACTGGGGATGAACTTTTTTTTCAATCATAATTAAAACAAATCAATAAGTAATGACAAGTTAAAAATAATTCATCCGAATCTTTTCATATATCATTTAATATTAATTAAAACAATTATACTATATAATAAAATATTAATCCCTTATAACATATTCATGTTTTGTACCTGCTATAACAAATAATAATAATAATAATCTAGAGGGTACGCAATTACAGCTAACTATGAGCTAAAACCCATTAAACCAATTGAAGGCTTTAAATTTGAATTGTCGAGGATTTTAATCAAAATTTTTAGAGAAATTTTATTTGATATAAATTTAAATTAATAGGATTTTAAATATGAATATTTTATCGTATTTCAATGTCGATAATTTTTTTACAAATATATACACTAACGTAAGCACCAAGAAGGGAAAAAAAAGGGAAGATCACAATTTCAATAGTTTCAAACCTATTTTTAACGACTTTAACTCTACTCAAATATTTTTCATTATAGTATTGTTTCCTAATTTAAATATAATTGATTTTATTATTGTTATCATCATTTCAAGTGTCAAACATGTTGCTAAACCAATTGGTAGACTTTCTCTAATTATGTAATATATAATTTGCAACTATACTAACAACATTTTATGTGATTTCTATTATATATAAAAAATACTTTTTAGTTTTAAGAATTCAAAAGGCCGACGTGAACTAGCATTGAAATATTATCCTTAGAATCCGAAATATTGCAAAGTTTTTTTTTTTAATTTTAAATTAGATTGTATAATATTTAACAAAAAAACATAAAAAAATTATGTTATATAAATTAAGTCAGAACAATAAATTGTATACAACAACAAATAATTATTTCCTATTATACAAATAGTGTCCTTTGGCAATAAGTTGGAGCCACACAAATAGATACAATTCTTATGCAAGATAGTGCCATATTTTCGTAGGTAAAATCCAAAAAAATTAAATGTCATAGTCTTTAATAAATAAGCAACACCAAAGAAATATACTTATATTAGCTATATATGTATTTATTTTATGGGGTAGGAATCTGGATGAAAAAAACTGAAAGAACAAGATAAGGTTCTCAAAATAAGGTTTGTGGATGTATATATAATATATATAATGTAAAGAATATTTTCCTTTCTTTATATTTGTGGCTACTTTTTTTTTTTCCACAAAGAGAGGGAAAGGGTAGAGTTTAAATGTGATAAATATTATCTGTCGTGTGGTAGTTGGTTAGGAGGTACGTTATTTATGTGTTGAATTATGTGAAAAAAATATAATATCAATTGCTGGTAAAGACTCGTTTTGTCTTATAACATATGTATAATTTTATTTTATGTTTTTGCTCTCACACTAGTAGCTTTTTTTTTTCAAATGACCACTTTTATTTATAGATGGTGAGTAACGAATAGTAACAAATGAATTTTGATTTTTTAGCTTACAAATGTATCATTTTCAGAAATTGTTATAGGCGTGGTTTTTCTTATAATGTATTTTAGATATACTGTAATCACATAAATCAAAAGGTATATTGTAATCATACAAATCAAATTACAATGATACATGCATACGAAACTAATCTCCACTAACTTAGGTAATTATTTTAACTTATCTTTTCATTGAGTAAATTAATCATTTATGATAAACATTATTTGAAAATTTTCCTCAATTTTTAATTATTGTGGGCCCTAGGGAATGGAAATTAGGCAAAAAGCAAAGGACCCATAATAATAAATAGTATTGTCACTTGTTATATTTGACTACTTTAAGAAATTCAGTTGGAGATTACGTTCAAGGATGGCCTACATGGATAAGGTTATCTACAATGATGCAATGAGGATAATAATAGTAATAATAAATAATACGCATAATATATAAATATGATTTTTAACTTAGCGTTAATGAACAATTATACGTTTCAATTTTAAATATGTACAAGTAGATAGTTAAATTATTATAAAATTAAATAAATAGATACAAGTGTCCTGCATGACATAATACATGTAGAATGACATGTAGAGTATAAAATTGTTATGTAGGATGCAATGTAGGATAATGTGTTGATTTGTTCAATCTTATACAAGTTTAAGTGTCTGCTTGTGCACACTCAAAGTTAAAGGTCATAGTTGTCGATTGACGTCAAGTTAAGGGTCATATTTATGTATTATGTCTAAATAATAATATACTGATCTCTTCGATTCAATTATTTATTTGTTTGGTTGATTTAGTTTGACACATATTTTAAGAAAAATAAAGAAGAGTTTTGAATCTTATGATATTTGATTAAACGTATATAAAATTTGTAAAAAAAGAAAAGAGATTATTTTTAAGAGGACAAAAAAAAATAGAACAAACAAATTAAAACAATGCATGATATACAATTAGAATTTTTCTAAAAATGATACACAATACTCCTTTCTAATTTGTGGTTCCTTTGAATTTCATGAGTGAAACTATTTAATTTTGACTATAATTTTGGGGATTAAATTTATTTTTTTGAAATAAAATTTACAGATCAAAATTACGTAAAAATAATATCAAAAATTCATAATAATTAAAAACTCAATATATTTTTAAAAAATTACTATTGAAATCAGACATATTTAAATCTCAAACTGATTAGTTAAAATCAAAATCAAATTAAGATTTGTAATATTTTGAATGTAGTAATAAAAAATCCTAAGCTAAAATTATATATCCTTGTCATTTAGGAACAATCAAATCAACTAATATAACTTTAATCCTATAAGATAAGCTTGCCAATAATTTAAAATAGCAATCTATTGTTATCCTTTAAAGTTTAAAGACCAACATAGTGTTTGAGCAGAATTATTTTCTGAAATTTAAATAAAAGAAAATATTTTTTATGTCTTTTACTTATTGATCTATAGTCAAAAATCTTTTGAAAATAAAATAATCTTTCAGAAATCAAATTCAAACTCATACAACCCAAAAATTCTAAGAATATAGATTGAATTAATCATGTCATTAAGGATGGGTATATGTGTCTTTTAGTTTTAATTTGGGCTATGGGTTGAGTTTTAATTAATTAGGGAATAGTTTAACATAGGTCAATAAGAAGACAACAATGTAATTTAAAAAGTTCAAAAATTAAAGCATAACTAAGCAAAAAATTAATAATATCAAATGCATTTTTAGCTCGATAGATGAACAAAAGATAATTTTATATCAATTTTATTAGCTCAAACTAGTTTTAATAGGTTTAAATAAGAACATCTGAACTCATAAGACTACATGAGCTATAGATTTAGTGTTTCATGTACGAACTATAAATATATTCCAAATCTTAAATTCACTTCCGTCGAAATTAATATCTCTATTTTTTCAACATCAACTATTTAATACCAAATAAAATGAAATAGAAAGAACGCAAAACGCTAACACTATACATAATACCTAGAGTGTGTTTGGTATGGAGGAAAACATTTTCTGGAAATGTTTTTCAATTTTCCTATGTTTGGTTGGAAAAAATTTTTGGAAAATGTTTTTCAAATTAACTTATTTTCCTCAAAATTAAAGAAAATGACCCCTTCAAAAATTAAGGAAAACATTTTCCAAAACTCTCCTCCAATTTCAAATTACATTTTTTTTTGGTAAAAACATCAATTTTAAAAAAATATTTTCAATTTTAAAATTTTATTTTTTCACCCGATCCCTAACCCCTCCCACCCACCTACCCACCCACTACCGGCCACCACCACCCCCAACCCCACCCCCTCCTATAAAATTAATTTTGCTTTATTAAAATATTTTTAACTTCAAATTTTTATTTTTAAACTCCTACCCCCACCCACCCCCAACCTAAAAAAAATTAATTTTATTTTTTAAAAATACTATCAACTTCAAATTTTTATTTTTTCACTCCTCCTCCTCCCTCTCCCCCAACCCACTACCCCACCCCACCCCACCCCCACCACCACCCCAAAAAAATAATAATTTTATTTTTAAAAAATATTTTCAATTTCATAAATTATTTTTTACTCTAGTAAAAATAAAAGATGTCTCTCAAAAACATTTTTCATTCATAAATCAAACATTAAAAATTATTTCCGAAAAATATTTTCTACTGACCAATCAAACATAAGAAAATAAGTCTAAAATCTACTTATTTTTTAGAAAAATATTTTCCCTCTAATGATAATGTATATTTTCCTCGAAAATATTTTCCTCCCTACCAAACACACCTCTAATGATAATGTATGTCCAATGTACAAGCAACTAAGATGCTTTTAGAGGTTTCACTTTTTTGGTGCAAAAGGGATAAGGATAAAGTTTTTCTAATGTTTAAAATTAGGTCCCATCAAATATATTGTGGGCTAGCTAATGTTATACATATAGCTGGTTTTCCATTATAACTTAGTACATGCCACTAGGAAATTTAATATTTCCCTTGTCTCTTGTCTTTGATTTTATTAGTTGTTATTATTATTGTGTCTTTTCAATTTCTAGTAGTCAATTGGGAAGTGGAAGTACAAAGTTAAATTTTTAGAATTATGTATACAAAAATTGAAAATGTATCAAAAAGTAGTGACACTAATGAAAAGAACACTTCTTTCTTGTGAGTAATTTGGGAATGTTGTCAAAGATGGTGGAAGATAGTAATCATGAGAAGATATTATCACAAAGCATACCCTTCCCACCTTTTTTAACAGTAAAAAAAAGGTGGATAAAAATTAAAATTAAGATATTTTAAATATAATATATATTTAGATATTTATTCTAAAAGATATTTATAACTTTACTTGTGGGAAAAACTTTAAACGTATCGACTCAAGTTGAATACATACATCTAATCTTATATATTTTGTCTAAAGTGTACCTTGTGACGGCTAAATATTATACATTTTTATTTTAAGATTAATATGACCTACCAAGATTAATTTTCGATTTTTTAATAAAAAATCCAAGTTTTCTTTTACCGAAGTCCTGGCCTCAACAAGGAGTGAAGGACTAAAAGTGGAAAATATATTTTCTTCTCTAGTTATTTTTGGATTCATTCTACTCTTTATTCGATCATTTTTACTTCAATTGTTTTAAAAGTAAATTTTTATTTTTATTTTTAATTTTTTTAATATATCAAAAAGTTATATGTATTTTTTATTTTTAATATCAATTATTTATTATTCAAATTATTTTTAAATACTGAATATCAATTAATATGAATATTATAATAAAATATTCGAGGAAGTAGTTGCTAAGTGGATCACTCTTAATTTGTGGAAATAATGGCTAGTAGATAAGAAGTCAAATCAACTTTCGAATTAAATATTAGTTGTCAAAAATCTTCAAAGGTTGTTGAACATCATTTTTTCATATATAAGAAAAAAGTTTAGGAAAATATTTTCTTCTTATGGATAACTATAACTAGAAGGAATAACATTGATGACAATCTAATAAATATTATTTAATATTTTCGAAAGGTAAATATTATTTATTTAAAAATTTATGTGTCATGAAATATAAATGATATTCATTGTTATTCATAAAGGAATAACAATGTTGCTTTTAGACTAATAAATGATATTCATTGTGTTTTCAAATTTCATTATGTATAAGTTAAAATAATATAAATTATATCATCTATGATATAAGTAAGGGAAATATAAACATAGAAATGATCTATTAAACTAAAACTATTCTTTTGAAATATGTTTTGAATGATATACACTAAGATGGAAATAATCATTTCTGTTTCATCATACAAGTTAACCCAACTATTGCCTTTATTAGTCAGTGGATTTTGCCCAATTTAAAGTATTTAAAATCTCATAAAAAAAGGGTAAATATAGAAAAAGAATAAGGATAAGTTTTAAATATATATAATAAAATAATCAATTTACAATAGATATAATAATATTTTATTTTATATAAAGAAATATCCAAAATAACACATTGACTATAAAATATAGCTTACCAAAAGTCATAAAAAAATATGCATTGGCTATACAATATAGTTTATATATATATAAATTATACACTGACTATATATTATGATACATTAAAAAAAACATAATACTATTTAACTATATATAAAATGTATACTGACTATACATGAAATATATGAAGAAGACCGACAAAGCAGAAGAATATAGTGCGATGAGCTACCTAATTTGTATAATTTTTTTGATAGTTCAAATTTTTTTGAAATTTTTTCGCAAATTGTCCTTATAATAAATTTAATTGTACTCCATAGCTATAGTTTATATATTCATAGAGTGTAACTATAGTTTTAGCTACCTAATTTGTATAATATGCAGGTATGTTTGTATAATTGATATTTTTTGTATAGACTCAAAATAATGAATTTATACAAACACAAAAATATGAACTTTACACAATTATACAAATAATTTCATACAAAATTACATTATACAAAAGAAATAATATTATATAAATTTTAAATTATACAAACATGTAAATTATACAAACTCGAAACTCCAACCCACATAATTATCAATAAATGTTGATTTCAAGTGACAATTAACTTAAAATATAGTTATGATAACTAATTAACTAACTAGTATGTAAGTTCCCCTCAAAAGAATGGGCTCAAATAACCAAAATCATTTTTAGGCCCATATAGGAGCCCGATAATGTTTTGCCTTTGTCCTGAGCCCGAATAGATATTGGGCCTAGATTAGCTTGGTCCTTTTTCGCCTATTTTGAAAAAATAATAGGAAAAATGACAAAAATCCTCTCTTAGGGTGTGTTTGGTATGGAGGAAAATGTTTTCCATGGAAAATGTTTTCCTAGAAAATATTTTCCTGGAAAACAAGTAGATTTTGGACTTATTTTCTCATGTTTGGTTAGTGCGTAGAAAATATTTTACGGAAATGATTTTGTGTTTGATTTATGAATGAAAAATGTTTTTGAGAGACATCTTTTATTTTTATTAGAGTAAAAAATAATTTATGAAATTGAAAATATTTTTAAAAAGCAAAATTATTATTTTTCGGGGGTGGTGGTGGTGGGGGTAGTGGGTGGGGGCAGGGCGGAGGGGTTAGGAGTGGAAAAATAAAAATTTAAAGTTGATAGTATTTTTAAAAAACAAAATTAATTTTTTGGGGTTGGGGGTGAGTGGGTAGGGGGGCTGGTCGGGTGGGTGGGGTGGGTGTAGGAGTTTAAAAATGAAAATTTAAAGTTGAAAATATTTTTAGAAGCCAAAATCAATTTTTTTGGGAGGGGGTGGGTTGGGATGGGGGGCTGGCCGGTGGGGGTGGGGGTCAGGGATCGGGTGAAAAAATAAAATTTTGAAATTAAATATTTTTTAAAATTGATGTTTTTTCCAAAAAAATGTAATTTGAAATTAGAGGAGAGTTTTAGAAAATGTTTTCCTTAAATTTTTAAGGGAAGTCATTTTCCTAAATTTTGAGGAAAATGAGTTGATTTGGAAAACATTTTCCAAAATTTTTGTTCCAACCAAACATGAGAAAATTGGAATTCATACCAAACACACTCTTAAGTTCACTTATTATCCTTATCCTCTATTAGTTTTAAAAATGGGAATTAGCAAATTAGTCACAATCCCTAACTTAATTAGTAAAAACATCTATACTTTAAAATAATTATTGAAAATGTCAAAATGTCAATACTTTAGAAAGTAATTTGTATCCAAATTATTTCTCAAAACAGTACAACATTGAATCAAATTTTACATCTATTACCCATTTACACTTCTTCCTATGCTTTAATACCATTAAATTTATTTTTCATCTTTCACTTTTCAATATTTTTTTTCTCTTCCATCAACTTTTTATTTTTCACCATCTCATCATTCACTTTTCTCTTCTTCTTTTTTCTTTCATCAAAATTTCATCATTATTCTTTCTCATTGTTGAAGAAGAACTAATTATTCAAGTTCATAACAATTTATTCAGATCTATCAATTAATCAAAAAATCTCTCAATTGATAAAGGTATTTTTGAAGTCATCATTTATTTTGTGAGATTTTATTTTCAAAATCACACATTATGTTGAATTTTCGAATTGTATGTGTTGAGGATTTTCCCTCATTTTTTTTTTATTTTTATGTGAGTTTGTTAACATAATCATCAAATATTTATGTATTTCGGATTTTTAGTATTTTAAATAAATTTTTTTGATCTTTTTTATGATTTGTTTTTATATTTCAGATTTAGTAGAATCTACATTAGCATTTAGGTATTGAGTTATTTCACAAAAGTATTTGAAAGTATTTTGAATGTTCTGTAGTTTGTAGTCAAATTTGTTTTTACAAAGTGATAATACAAATACAAATCTATAGCTTGATTATTTAAAATTGTGAATGAATACGAAATCAAAGATAAACTAGTTGGTATAAACATATAATTAGCAAAATAAAATAAAAAACTATTTGAATGATGCAATTAAGATGAATACACATATAATGAATACATAAATAAACTGTATTTTGGCTATTTATAGTTGAGAATGAATATAAAATCAAAATATAAATACAAAACTTTATGGTATACATTAGGACGAATACGAAATTAAATCTAAATACAAACTTTATGTATACATTATGACGAATACGAAATCAAATCTAAATACAAACTTTATGGTATACATTAGGATGAATACAAAATCAAATCTAAATGCAAATTATTTGGTATACAAAGTGATATTGGAAATAAGCAAAATAAAATACATATGTAAGATGGATAAATACCTATACCATGAATATACATGAGTATTGTATTCTGAATACTGAAATTTTTTTTAAAGGAGATACATAAACTTTGTAACCTTAACATGATAGCCAAATAACTTCATAAAATTTAGACATTTTTTACAGAAAAATTATAATTTCATAACTTCAAAATGATGACTTAGTAAAATAAACTGCTTCAAATATGATAATGTATGGTAAATAAACGTGTTTACAAACAAAAAAAAAATAAGAAAATTGAATATTGAATTTTTAGAACAATGGTGATAGGTGTGTTTTTTAGAACATGGTGAAAAAATAAGAAAGAGATGGAAGTTGGTGTATTTTGATAAATTGTCAATTAGTTTTTGTTTTTAAATTTTTGTAACAGATAAGACTTTTAAGCAATTGTCTCTTTTTAATATTTTTCTCTTCCCTTAATTTCTCCTTTCTGTTTATAACAATTGTTTTTTTTTTTGATATTTTTACTAAATATTGAAAGTATTGACAGTGAATCCTATTAAATGTCAAAATATTGGCATTTTGAAAATTTTCCCTTTAAAAATACCTAAAATCTCTCATTTTTAAGTCAAATGAGGCGGATACAAAATTGTGACAAAAAATGAGGCGGATACAAAATGAGACGGATACAAAAATATAAAAATGAGGCGGATACAAAAATGTGATAAAAAATGGCGGATACAAAAAATATAAGGTATCCGTCACTTTTTTATTGTATCAGCCCTATTATGTATCCGTGTTTTTGTATATTTTTGAGAGATTTTGGTCATTAAAAACTTATAAGGGACAAATGATAATTTAGCACTAAAAGTATGTTATTTATGTCATTTGTCCAAAATAATAATGAAATTCTTTTAGGGGAACTTTCACATATAGCTACTTAAAAATAGCCTAATTATTCTCTATAGCTATAGTTTGATAAATACGATTCGTAGCTACATGTTATAGGGAGGAGAGATGCGAGCGAGCCTTCGAGAGAGAGGCGAGAGGCGAGAGGCGAGAGAGAGGGCAAAAAGTGGGAGAAAGGTGAATTGTATATTATACATATGTATTTGTATATATGTCAAGCGAGATTGGGAGAGATAGGAGAGATGCGACTGAGATTGGGCAGAGAGTGGGAGAGCGTTGAATTGTATATATATATATCGATTAGATAATTGTATATTATACGTATGTATTTGTATATTATGGCGAATTATACATATACGAATATGGCTGCTAACTATACAAACTTGAAGTCAGCCCACGTAATTAATGTATAATGTTAGTCGTGAGTAAAAATTATAGCAAGCTATAGCTATGATGAGTATTTAAGTATAAGTTTGCTTAATCACGTAATTTTCTCATTTTTATTCTTATACTACATATCGTTCGGTACACGAAAAGAAATAAAAAAAATTGAGATTAAAAAAATATTAAAGATTATTCAAGGTTCACGCAAGTAATTAGTCGGTGCAAACATAGAGAATATTTTTTTTTTCAGCCAGAAAACAAGGGGATGATAAGATGCTCATTTTTTAAAATTTTGTATTTTTTTAATGCTTTTTGTAGTTTAGTGATGAAAGGGGACTTTGGGATTAATGTTATTTTTTTTTAATTCTAGCTGAAATTAAGCTTCTTTTCAGCACTAATAAGATATATTATTAAATATTAAATATGAATGAAACTTTTGTTTTCGGCATTTGATTAGCTATAATTAATACTTGCATGCCTAAGTATTAAAAGAAAAAAGGATTAATCATTCATGATTTGTTTTTGTGTGCAAATGTACTTGTTTTGAAATAAATAATTTTAATACAATATATTAAATAACCATCAAATTCTGAAGGCTCAGATTTTGCTCTTTATGTTACAAAAAAAGAAAACATCATCATTTATTCATTTTCATGTGTCCCATACAAATTTGTAAAATAAAATGGAAATTGTATTTATAAGGAAAAAAAAATTGAATTTAGAAGCATGGAATATTCACTTTAGTTTGTGTAATGATTGTAATCTTAAGTTTCATGTGTCCTACACAAATTTATTCAGACACTACTTTGTGTCCTATCTATGTGTCCCATATAATAGGAGGCGCGGAGAACGCGAATTAGGATAGAAGATGATAGATAATTTTTGTACTTTTTTAGAGTTTAAGTTTTTGATATTTATTGTTGTACTAGTCGTATTATTATAGTTTTTGCTTTGCATATCTATCGACTATCATCATCTATTGTTAACTGTATTTCAATTATTATACAATTTTATTCTTTTTTTTTTTTTTGAATTGCTTTTTTTTATTAGTCGCTATGTTTTCTTCTTTTTTGTATTTGGTTTGCTACACTTCAGCTAAGAGTCTTTCGCGCGTTATACAACCTATCTACTTTCATGAAAGTGATAAATTTACGTATATTTTACTCTCTTCATACTACACTTGTGGGATCATTTAGATTGTACTACTTAAGTCAAAAATAATTTAAAAATAATTTTTATATGTTAAAAAAGTAAAAATAAAATATGCATACACTCTATTCTTCTTAAATTTCACCAATGATATTATTGGATATGTCATTTTTCTAAACAAAAAGTTGCTTTCTTTCGGTTAACAAAGAATGAGAATTCAATTCTAAGATATTTGATTTAACTTTTAAAGATTTTCATATTAAATTTATTGAATATTAATGATTTTTAAAAAACTTCAATGATCAATCTAAAAAAATATCTTTTTTATTTTGTATTTAATAATAAATTCACTTTAGACAATTAGACTTCTCATTTTTATAATCATAGAAAAAGAAATTTATAACAGAGGATATATAATATTAAATTTAAACCTTCTCTGTGTAGTGAAAGGTAAATATGATTTTTTTAATTATTATTATATTATTATTAAGAAATCTTAAGATTCAATCTAGACAGAAACGAAAAAGAAAAAAGAAATATATTTTTTTATTATTATTATTAATTCAAATAATTTCAAAAACTAATTGATACATGTCACTGAACCCCACAAAGTTCCAAAAGGGTTAGACAAAGAATATATCAATATTAGACATTGTCATGTGAATTAATGGGATTTAGAATCTTTAAAGGTTAGCACATAATATATTTTTGCATCATATTGTTTGCCAATTTGATTAGAATAATTTTGGATTCTAAAACTTAGATATTAAGCTATTTATTATATTAATCTAAATTTTTTAAATACAAAATTATTTAATGTTCAAATATCGATACGAATAGAAGATAACAAACTGAACACAGATTAACGTCAATATTATTATAAAAAGTAACAAAGAATCTAAATCTAATCTTGAATTTTTGTACAATAAACTCAATTCATCATCCTATAATAATGCAGATCTTACCTACCTTTATTGTTATTGAATGAGTTAGGTTTAAGTGTTTTGACCAACGATAACAATGATAGGCCTAATTCAGAAGTAAACTAGTTCAAATATCCCTTCAACTTTGTTAAATGATGTAAAATTTTATTTTACTCAACCATCGTCGTTCATTGTTTTAAGAGTGTGTTTAGTATAGAGAAAAATATTTTTTTATCATGAGGAAAATTACCTTTTCTGGTGTCCATTTCATATTAATTTATGTACTCTTTATTCGTCAATATACCTTATCTTCATTTTCACCTCATATAATATTTGTCTAAATTAAATATAAATATTTTTAAAATAATACTTTTTATTTGCAAATCAAATATAATAAAAAAATTTTATAAACAATATTTACCTACATACCGAGAACACCATAAATTGTTTAGTCATAAATATTGGTACGACTATACAAGTAAGAGATAGTACTAATGTCGCATTCAAATATCATAAATTAGGTCATATAAGAGTAGCTTCACATTTGAAATATGATACTATTAACTCATTAATTCTCTTCGTTCGTAAGTAATGACGTAGGCAGAAATTTTTACAAATCGAGTCACCTATAAACTTAAATATATAGTTATTATATATTTTTTTTCTATTTTTTTAAAATAATATTTTGATAAAATAATGTTACATATGGAAGAAGCACATATGGATCTCTAACTATAAAATAATTAAATCTTTAATAAGAGTTACGTGCTTGAATTTGGTGATGAAATATTTAAAGTAATACTTTAAATTGGCCCACTTGTCTAAATATTTATTTACTCCTTTTTTGAAATAAAGAAAATGGATATTTATAATCTGATGTCTTAATTTGTTTTTTTTTTATGCTTCTAGATTACGACTAATTCACAATTAAAGTAGTCAAAAGTTGACAAAAAAATATTAGTACCACATATCTGAAGCAAAGCATATTTAGTAGCGGATTAAAATTTAAATTTTATGAATTTAATTTTTAAGATATTTTTGATATAGTATATTTTGAATTTTTTTTATATAAATTTAGGTTTAATTTTAGTATAATTCTAACGTAAATAATTATATTTCATGTAGAAAAATATTATTAAATTCTAATGAATTCGATGTTATGTACAAATTAAGTCAAGCATTTTGACTTTAAATTAAATGTTTTTTCATTTCAATTTATTTGTCATACCAAGAATCTTTTTTATTTGAAAAATAATATTTCTTTGTCATTTTAATAACTTTTTAATTTTAATTTTCATATGATAAGTTTAAAATTATAAAATTAAATATATTTATCATATCTTATTTTAATATTATAAAGTTTATCATTATTTATTTGTTTCTTAAATCTTTGTTCAAATCAAAATAAGATAAATAAACTAAAATAAAATAGGCTCCGTATCAATACAGAAAAGCATAGACAAATCCTATATAAATCACTATAAGATGATAGTACAGTGCTCGGGCATTAACTAGAGATCTTGAGTTTTAGCATCAGATATGAAGAAATTTTTAATAAAAAATGCTCACTTAAAGCGTTATATTAGTACGAATTTAAAATAATCAAATTTTAATGCGAATACGGAGCGACGTAAATCCAAAGAAACCTGGTATTGTATGTTCCTCTTTTCTCTGTTTTTGGACACACCACCCTTCAGACAAAAACATCCTGCAAGATCCATACCCCCACCCCCTCAAGGTGATCTCATCAAACCTCAAAAATACAAATATAAAAATCCAATCTTTCCATTTTCCCCCTTCTAATTCTTGTAAAAAACTCTTCTTTATGATCAAAAAAAAAAAAAGAATCTTGAAAACCTTAAAAAGATTCAAAAGGGTCCAAGAAAATGGTGAATGTTAAGGGTGGTACAAGGCCACCATGGGTAGGATTAGGAGCTGCTGTATGGTTACAAATAGCATCTGGAAATGCATACAATTTCCCCCTTTACTCTCATTCTTTGAAATCTGTTTTGGGGTTTAATCAGCAGCAGCTAACTATGCTTGGAGTGGCAAATGATATAGGTGAAAATGTTGGACTTATTCCTGGACTTGTGTGTAACAAGTTTCCACCTTGGGTTGTTCTGTTGATTGGTTCTTTTTCTTGTTTCTTTGGTTATGGAGTTCTTTGGCTTTCACTTAGTCAGACTGTTCAGAACTTGCCTTATTGGATGGTAAAGATTCTTCCTTTTTGTTAAAGATCTAATCTTTGATTGATGTTTTTGAAAATGTTTCATTTCTAGGACATTGCATGTTGTTTGGTCTATTTATTTGCAATTGGAATCTTGTTTCATTGTTTTGAGATGGTTAGATTAGCTTTGGAGGGGGGGGGGGGATGAGAGATATTTTTTTGCACCGTCAATATGTACTAGGTAACTTTGTATACCAAGATTTGAATGGATGAGAAGGAATCACATAGTATTTTTGTCTCGGAGTTTGAATTTGAGACCTCATGATGCTCAAACCACTTCATTGACATTATGTCACACCCTTGGCTACTAGTGAAATCCAATTTCCTGCTAAGATAGGGGTAAGGATCTCGTACACACTACCCTCCGAATATCTCACTTGTGGGATTACACGGGGTATGTTGTTGTAATGTAATCCAATTTTGTTGGGAAGAGATTGATTTGGTGCATCTCTAAGTGGCATATGTTTGGTTGTAAGTCAAAGAGATCATTATTAGTATACAAATTTCAGAAAGATCAGTTATTATAAGTAATGATTCTCCAAAATTGATGCACGTTGTGGTAGCTGAAGGAATTGCGAAATTGTGCTTGCATAATTGAATTTTTTGTGGTTTACAATGAATTTCACATTCGAGAATGGTATCTGAATAAGTTTTGTGAAATCTTACCTATAATTAGTTTTTCTGTAAGTAGACCTATTTACTCCGGTTCATCTATCAGGATTATTCTTGACATTAAAGAAAATTAGCTTAAGTTTCTGTCTTAGAAGTGTCCAATCCATTTCAATTTGTTGGTCTGGTCTTGACTTGACACGAAGTTTAAGGAAATAAAGAAGACTTTTGGATCGTGCTTTCTTGAATTGAAGATAGGTAGAATGCACCAAAATGCGTGGACTTAAACATGTCACACGGAAAGTTAGAACTAAAGAATTGCCAAAAAAGGAAAGAGACACTTTTTGAAAATGTAGGGAGTATTACATTTCATGAAGCAAATGGTGCTTGACCACTGCTAACAATTAAAAAAATGTCCCAGCTGGTAATCTTTTATTTTTATTCTTCTTAGAAGCCGAATCCTTTTTCTCTGATCTTGCTTTTTCTGCTTGGGTTGATACACCTGTCACCTTTGCCGATTGAGGATCAGACGTTAACACCGATTAACATGGTTTAATTTATATAAATGTTCCATGTTGTCTTTTAAGTTGTTCACTGCTGCTTGGTGAAGTTGTACCCTCTGATGCTCAATAATCATTTTCGTGTTTAAAAATTTCCTAATGTTTCCATTCATTGTTGCCTGTATCCTCTCATTGACACTACTTATGGTTTCAAGAGTTAACGTAATTGTGTACTGTACTTCATGGTTTGACAGTTATGGATTGCACTTTGTGTGGCCACGAATAGTAGTGCTTGGTTCAGCACAACTGTGCTTGTGACTAATATGAGAAACTTTCCTCTAAGTCGAGGCACGGTTGCTGGGATTCTTAAAGGCTATGGAGGTCTCAGTGCTGCAGTGTATACAGAAGTCTATAGTGCATTGCTTCGCAATTCTTCATCTAAGCTCTTGCTGTTCCTTGCACTAGGTGTTCCTGCTTTAAGTTTGTTAATGATGTACTTTATTAGGCCTTGTACACCATCTTTAGGCGAAGATTCATCAGAATCATACCACTTTTTGTTCGTCCAAGTAGCTAGTATTGTTCTCGGTGTCTATGTATTAACAACAACAATTTTGGAAGATGTATTTTCTTTAAATGTCTTAGTTTCTTACACTTTTCTCATTATCATGGTGGTCCTTCTAATGGCTCCACTAGCCATTCCTGTGAAGATGACTTTTTATCCCTCAAACCGCGGCAAGGTGGGCGTGTCCGATGTATCAGTCCAAGACAATAGCAGTGCAGAGAACTCAGAACCCTTGTTAACACCATTATCATCATCAGCAAACCTAGGAAGTTTTCAAGAGGGAGATGAAATCTCTGAAGTGGATATGCTTCTGGCTGAGGGGGAAGGTGCAATAAAGAAAAAGAGGAGGCCAAGAAGAGGTGAAGATTTCAAGTTCACTGAAGCTATGGTCAAGGCAGATTTCTGGCTTTTGTTTTTGGTTTATTTTTTCGGTGTGGGTTCTGGGGTTACTGTTCTCAATAATCTGGCGCAAATCGGAATAGCTCAAGGGCTTCATGATACAAAGATCCTGCTATCACTCTTCAGCTTCTGCAACTTTGTTGGTCGTCTTGGTGGAGGAGTTATTTCAGAATATTTTGTCAGGTGTGATCCTTCAACCTCTTAGTTAATATTTGTATTAATCGCCTCTTGTTGCCCCTGAGTCTCAATTTTAAATTGCAAAGGTTGAGGGATTTGTGACATAGGGTCACAGGTTTGAGCCTTACACCATGCGAATCTGGTATTAAGTGAAAAGGGCAGCCCCCTGCACTAAGCTCCCGCTATGTGCGGGGTCCAGGGAAGGTCTGGACTACACTGGTGTATTTTACATAGGCTTACGCTGCATTTCTACAAAACTTAGCCCAAATTAATTAGTTAAGCAGTTATTGCTACTGTTAACTTTATGCTTTTGTCAATAAGCTTTTGTCAATAAAATTGAAAGGACAACATCTTTTATCCAAGCATCTCCCATAGGATAATCAAAAGAAATTAATGGATGAGGTAACTTATTGAAGATGCTTGAAATGATTAAGTAGGCTGCTTGTTTCAGTTATAGTGTTTCATTGTTGTAATACTAGCACCGATCTAATTGCTTCTTGTTCGATTTGCAACACAGGTTAAAAGCAGTGCCTAGAACAGTTTGGATGACATGTACACAAGTAGTAATGATCATTACCTACCTTCTGTTTGCTTCTGCTCTAAATGGTACTTTATACGCAGCGACAGCATTACTAGGAGTCTGCTATGGTGTTCAATTTACGACAATGGTCCCAACAGCCTCTGAGTTGTTTGGTCTCAAGCATTTTGGTATTATTTTCAATTTTATGTCGCTAGGGAACCCCTTAGGTGCTTATCTCTTCTCCGGTCTCCTTGCCGGGTATCTCTATGATAATGAGGCCGCGAAGCAGCATTCTGCTACTTGCTTCGGTCCTGATTGCTTTAGAGTCACCTTCCTAATTCTGGCTGGAGTATGTGGTCTCGGCACCGTGATTAGTATTGTTCTTACCATGAGAATAAGACCTGTTTATCAAATGCTTTATGCTGGAGGATCCTTTCGGCTACCTCAAAGTTCAAGTCATTGAGGTATCTTGAAAAAGCTTAACCAACGTCGTATGCTAATGTTATAAAGGGAAGCACATTCATCAGCAATCGCCTGAGTTCAAATTTCGGATAGTATGATATTTATGAAAATTGTTGTGATTTGTATGATATGTTTGAAAATTTTAGCTTTGTTAGGGTGTGTCCACAATGAAGCATCTTGCACATAGATGCGTAAACTACTGTAACACTTGATACATCAAGCTATATAGCAAGAATTTGTGTCTTGTCATCTACTTTGTTTCCACTCCATCCCCAAATGGTTATACAATCTTTGTATCACTTCCCCCTTAAGACTTACATCTAAATGCTATGAAGACTGTTCCGATGATACAATACATTACATTGGGTATATGCTTCAAAGGAACCTGGGAGTATAGTTTCTGATGTTCTCGATAGCTAGAAAAAGCATGGAACTAGACTGATAACTGAAGAATATACTACAGTTTTCAGAGGTAATCCGAGATTTAGTTATCAACAGATCAAAGGTAACATTACTACGGAAGCATAATTATGTAGATGAGTTGATCTTATACACCATTTGTATTTGAATTCAGTAAAGTCTATAGTTATGTTTATGATTTGAATTGGTTTATGTGATTTTACTTCAATTCTCAGCTACCATTGGAACAATTTCAAGTTCTGCGATAACCACATTCTAATGGCCTATCCTTATGGATAAAGCTCAGCTCTGGTAAGTTTTGGTTCCTTTGGAATGACATGAAATCTTTTTCAGTATCAAAAAAGTTTTCCATGTGAAAGTCGTTATCAAGTCCCGCTATCATTCCAACTCTTTTGTAGAATAAACTCTCAGGAAGATCCCTTTCATTATGCATGTAGTTTACCCTGAAATCATGCTGGTTCTGGGGTCCTGCTGTTTATCTTCAATGCCTTTCATTGATTGGAAGACTCGAACTTGATCATATATATACATATTGCTTAAACATTACATGAGTGAAGAAGAAAAGGAATTTGCATAGCCTTTACTCAATAGATGCTAATGGAAATGGAATGACCTTAAAAGTGCTGATTGAGCTTTCTAATAGGTAGCTCTGTATTGATCTTTGTTTCTTTTTAGTATGCTTTCTTTAACCATTTTTCTTTGCTTGTTCACTTCCGTTATTTTCTTTTTTTCGAATTGCTTTGTAATGTTTTTACTTGAGTCGAGGGTATATTGGAAACAGGTCTATTGGAATCACAAGGAAGGGGTAAGGTAAGGTCTGCGTACACTCTACCCTCACTTGACCCCACTTGTGAGATTACACTGTGTATGTTGTTGCGTCGATCTCTTGGGAAGATTCAGGATACTAGATATCCCTTTGCTTAACACTTCATTTTTCTGTTCAATATGAACCAACCATCATACATATTTGATATTAAAGTTCAAGACTTTCAAGTACACAAATGCAGAAAAAAAGGTTACAACAGAACAAGGATTTGTTGAGACAGCAAACCCCATGCTTGTGTGCCATACCCTTACAAACAGATATCTACCAAAGAACATACTAACCTAGGTGATTCTGGTACCTGATACTGGTGAAGGTGGTAGGTATCTCGTGGAATTAGTCGAGGTGCGCACAAGCTGGCTCCGGATCGACACCACAGTTGTAAAACACAAACAAACATACTAACCTAGGATTCTTTAATTTGCAGCAAGTCTTACAAGATGAAAGCTTCATATGAGTTGTCAAGTGGGCTTCATATCTTGAAACATTAAAGACCATTGTGAGTAGATAACTCCATCATCAGGTATCATTTCTTGATTATAGTGATTAAGTCTTGGGCTGTTATATCCCATTGCATCTAATGGTCCAGATTTATTGATTCTACTTGGATAAACAGCACTGTCTTTGTATCTTCTGTCCAATGGACCAGACTTCATTGGACTTCTATTAGGGTACATCAACTTATCTTGAAGTAATCTCCCATCTAGAGGACCTGAGGCACTCAGATTTCTGTTGGTGGACATAAATTTGTCTTGCATTCTTCTGTCTAGTGGACCTGAGTTCATTATCATGCTTCTTGTTGTAACTATGGCTTTCTCTTCCTTCGAGCTATCGAGCTTCCTTAGTGCTCCGGTCCATTGTGTTCGATAAGGTTTGAGCTCGGAGAGAGCTAGACGAGTCGAAACTCGGTGGATACTGAGCTTGCTCAAGTTCTTGGCAAGTAGCTTCTTGGTTTTGTTGATTGCCAAAACAAGTCTTGAAAGACCATTTGATGATGAACTTGTTCCTCCTTCTCCGATTCCGCCTCCGCCTTCTTTTCGAGCCAATTTTAGAATCTCTAGCCTATGTTTGGCTACAATTATCCCCATACTTTGAAGGAACTCATGATTGAAGTAAATCAAATCCTCCTTTTGAAGCTCATTTCTACTAAAAACAAGACCATACTCATAGATAAGTTCTTGATCAAGGCTAGTCTTGGATAACCAAGAATACCAATCCATGTTCTTCATGTTTGCTAGTAAGTTATGTGACTAATGAGACATATTACATATATTATGCAATTTTAACCCACCCCCCTACCCCACCCCACCCCCTACCAAAAAGAAAAAAAGGGAAAATAAAGCTCACTTGTGTCTATCCCCACTAAATAGATAGGGGGAGGAAGGTGGAAAAAGGTCAAGAGTAAGTAAATGAGTCATAAAAATTCATTAGGTTGTTGGTTTGCTTGAAAATTAGGCAGTTAGACCTCATTGAAATTGGTTTTAATTGTCATGTTATAATGTATAGTTTTGAATTCAATTAATCACCTATTTTTCTCAAAGAGTATTTATTTCATATGTATCCCATCTCATCTACTTTTTTTAAAAAAAAAACTTACATTGCATACACAAGTAGGTATTAACTTGTTAAAACTTAGATATGTATTGTATATGACCTAATGGTCAGTGAAGTGGTAAGTTTTTCTTTGTGAGATCAGTGTTTAGACAAAACGGTAGCTGATTTCTTCTTTATCTAACGAAGTTTTAATATGTTAGTGTGTACGCAAACTGACTTAGACGCTACGTTTTATGAATGGGAAAATGTTATAATTGGACATATCTAAGAATTGTACTATAGTGTTATTGATGGGAAATTGCTAAGTGCTAACAACCACATGCCCCTATACCTACAAAGAGTTGTTTTTATTGAAAAGGGCAAGTAATTACTACTCACATGGCCAACCCTCAAAGGCAAAAAACAAAATACACTAGCTTGATTAAGACATTGTACACCTTTTCTTCTTCTTTTGGAACAAAAAAAAAATCATTTTTCCTAATGTTTGGTTTAAAATTTAATTATGAATCTTGATTTTTGAGAACTTAGAAAAAAATGATTTTCTTTTTATATTTTTAACAAATAAATGTAATAAAACAATCAAGTTAGGATCCATATCAAATCAGTACTTATATATATATATTTTTAATTCTTTATCATGGTTGACTATATATATATATATATCATAGACCTAAGAGGGGCTAGTTTGAATTTGACATCTAACCATAATGTTTGATTATTTTTGGGTCATTTATGGGTCCATTAAAACCTTTTTTTAATAGCTTTTAAAGTGAGATCCCATGCAATTTTTTTTTTTTAAAAAAATATTTTATGAAACATTAATAATTTATTTGTTTGTTATAAATGTTAGGCAACCAAATATTCTCACAAAAATATAGCACTTTAAATTCAACTTTTCAATATGGGTAGGGGACCATAGACAAGATAAGGAAAAAGTTTGAAAAAAACATTTATGAGTTTGAATTTTTTTTTTTTAAATAGCGGATAAAGAAGGAAGGTTGTGATAGGTTATTAGTCGGGATAAAATTAATATTTTTTGTTTGAATTTTGAATATTGAAAAATAAACGATTGTTATCGCTATCATTCGACTTTAATTTTTTATTTTTGAACCTTTAAAGCAAGTCATAATTACTAACCATATTAATTTACATCTAGTTTATTTCTTAGAATGTATAATTTTCTACTTCTAACAATGATTGAGACCACTTTATCGTGTATTAAACTTTATTTACTTATGAAACACTTTTCATTTTATCTTATATTAGTCTAACCCACAAAAATACATGATATTAGAAATGAAAAGAATATCCTTTTAACGATAATCAATCAAATCATATAATGTTATTCAAACAGATATAATTGAACGCCAAATTCAAAATTGTAACTTTTTGCACATCAATAATATAAAAATATTAAAAGAAAAAACCCCAGATATAATTCAACAGACATAGGATACTAATCAATTAAACAGTTTTAATATTTGGCGCATGTGATATGATTAGGACGAAATATAAGGTATAAAAATGAATTTTTTTTAATGACAAGGGAAACTCGGAGCTGGTATCTGTTGGGTGCACACAAAGTAAAATTTTTGCTCCTATATTGTCACGATCCAAAAATGGACGTAATTGAACTCATCTATCCACCAAAACAAGTCAACCTCAGACCCAAAAATACGAAAGAAATGCAGAAAGTAAGAGAATAATAATGTAAGAGCAGAAAACTTAGTCATTCTAGTATAACCCCAATACATGGTTGCTATGTTTACAAGTCATTAATGTATTAATACAGATTTGAAAGATAAGTACATGTCTCAATATCTTTGTTTCTCGAATAGGACAAAACATAAAGTAAGGAACAAGAGAGTCCACCAGAATGAAAAGCAGCTACCTCTCAACATATCCCCAGAAAAGCCTCAGATATGAGTAGTAGAAGAAGAGCAATCAGACATAATCGAGCTCTGAACCTGCACAAGTGTGGAAATAATGAGTGAGTATCAAAAAACACAAAACTCAGCAAGTAACCTACTAAAAAAGCAAAACTAAGCTAGAATACAAGTACTCCTTTCATCTTAATTGAACTGCCTCAACTACAATCAACATAGAAATCAACACAGTCTAACAGTTTACAAATACAGACCACAAGTTTCCATAATCAAAGTCTAACAGTTACAATTCATCAATCACAAGTATCAAGTATGTCAGCTAATCATAAGTATCAAGTTCATCAAATCACAATAGTCAAGTACCCAATCACAAATCTCAAGGTTATCATACACAATGTCAATCCGAACTCATGGAAAATGCCCATAATCCAGGACCTCATCGGCAATGACATTGGCATCAATTACACTTGTTGACAATGACATTGACTATAATAATACTCACTGACAATGACCTTGGAATCAATAACTCTCACCGATAATGACCTCGACATCAGTAGCACTAGTCGGAACCACTTTCCTTCGACTTTATATAATGTCACTGGCTGAAACCATTTCCTTCGACTTTATATAATGTCACTGGCTGAAACCATTTCCTTCAACATAATCATCATATGCCCATGTCTCTTCACGATGATCATAAATCAATATAAATAAACAATTCACACCACAAGGCAGAGACAATAATTCAAGCAATTCAAATCTTCAATAATGCCATCAAAACGTTTCATCAATCAACTATTTAAGTCCACAACAAGGCAATTCCCAAAAGATAATTATCAACATGTTGTCTTTTTCATTAATTTCCTTTTTATATCATTTAGATCAATCAAGTGGAATAATTGAACACATCACTTTATCTCATTACTCCCCAACACACACAATGAAGGAAAACACATGATTCTACTAGTTTTACAAGGATTAAAAATCATTTGCCTTAATTAAATCAAAAGTCAATCCAAGACTTGAGTCTTTCCTTTACGAACAATGTCCAAACCCACACAATCTGCTTCAATCAAGTAATCACAATAAGATTCTGAAAATAACAACATCCAAATCATTCATTTCGAAAAATGGGTCAAATCAACTCAAAACTCAATTCTGAAAATGAAGTTTGAATCCATAAATCTTTACTTGAAAACGTTACCCAAGGCATTTGGAACACAGGTGAAAACCATTTTGAAAAAGGAATTAAAATCAGCTCATAATCACCATTTTACTATTGAACTCAAGTCTTTGAAAACCTTGTCATTTGTCAATCAAAATCTGTCAATCAAAATCTGAAGTTTTGATGTTAAAATTCACAAATGATTAAAGGGGATTGAAGTTTTAGGGTACAAAGACTTATCCAATTGATTCACCACGAAATATCTCCTTAAAATCACCACCCTCACGAATTTTTCAAAACTCAAAAATGGAGAAAAATAAGGTTAAACCCTGAAATGATAGGCATAAACCTATCTTATGTTGGACAAGCGGACCGATCTTTGTTTTCGCGAACTGACCTTCATTGAAGTGAAGGTCGAGATCGCGACATCCCCATCGCAAACGCGAAGGTTAAGGGCACTGGCCTCTTTGCAAAAACTATGTATCGCTTTGCTGAAGCAATGCTCGCTTAAGTGAGTCATCCCGCGCTAAAGCGAAGCACACAAACATAAGAACATATCAACCAACTCTCAAATCTCCACAACGGACCCTCGATATTCGTTCAGGATCCCATATACACACATATATGTAAGTTGGCTATATTCAATGTTTGGACACAACGAAACAATCGAACTATGAATATGAGGTTTCCTTGACCCGGATCTCGTGTAAGTCACAAGAAGGGAACATAACGCCTAATAAGGTCAAATCAAGCTCGGGACCTCTGAAAATTCAAGCAAGACCTCGCCTGAGCCTAAAATCATCTCCCGAATTTAATTGAATACTTAGAATTCCAATGTGGGCCTCCGAACCCAATTGTTAACCAAAATCAACCCAAAGGCTAAAATTTCACAATTTTTCAACTTGAGACCTCAAATCCTCAAAAAGACTCTGAATCAGAAACCGACAACTCTCCTAGACCAATTTTCACATTCCGCCTAAACCAATTTCACATTTTGGAACTGATGGAATCGACGAAATTCCATTCTGACAATCGAAACTCCAAAAGACACCGATACCTATTTTTTAACAACTTTAGTCTTTCAATTTTCCAAAATTCCCACGATTCACAATTTTTAACTCAAAACTCGAGATCACTTTCAAAACTCATTCAAAAATGACTCGGAGTCATTGATGGGAAGGGTAAAACACTAATTTTACAAAAAAATCAAAAAATGACCAATTGAATCATTACATATGCAACAACTATAAAGTTTCAAATATTTGGATATTCAATTCAAAATCCATAAATTTTAAAGATGAATCCAAAATTCAAAAATCCCAAAACAAAGAGTCAAATTTTAGTTTGAATTTCGGGTTGGCCCAAACTATATCCACCCCTACCGAGAATAGTTGTATCTTCGTTTGAATTAGGGATGACAATGGGATAGGATAGGTCGGGACAGGTTAACCTTAACCCGCAAAGTTTCGATCCGCCCCGCAAAATAGTTTTTCTTTCATTTTCAACCCGTCCCGCAAAATAGTTTTTCTTTCATTTTCAACCCGTCCCGCCCCCGAATGTTTTAAATTTTGTTTTGTTATAAAAATAAAATTTTACACAAATATTATAACGTGCAAATACTTGATCACGAGTCCATGGCCAATTTTGAGGTTTTCTTTCTTTTTTTTATTCATGCCTTCAAATTTGATTAATTAATTCAACTAAGAGTCTTCGAATTTCAAAAGAATATGACATAAACAAACTTAGTTGTTATGGTTTCAAAATATGTTTATCGTATTATTGTTCTTTTTCAAATCAGAAATAAAAGAGCATCAACTCAAGCTATTTTGTTCTGTTTATTTTTAAAAAAAGTCATTTCAACCCGCCCCGCATAAAGTTGAACCCATCTCACCCCGTATAAGGCCAAAATTCGTCCCGCTCCATTGTCATCCCTAGGTTGAACCCAGATTTTTGGACATATACCTTACTCCTTCCATTCAGATTTTTACTTCGAAAAATTTTAAGATAGATTGGCAAATAAATTAATATTTGAGATCTACAAAAAAAAAATTAATGAGAGATAGATTGGCAAATGAAACTTTTGATAAAGATTACATTTGTTTCGAAAAAATAATTTTCTGTTTTTTGCTTATGCTTCTACTTTTGATGGGAAAAAAAACATAATTCAGCTAACAAGTATCAATTGTTGGATGTCAAAAAGTACAACGAATATTTCTATCTGACCTCAGCGGGAGGCAGTAGGTACCTCGTGAAATTAAACAATGTAGTGAAGTCGACCCAAGACACATACGTTACAAGTAAAAGTACAACGAGTAGGTCTTACACATACATCCTGATTTATTTGTTCATATGTACCAAGGCTCTAATACCATATTCATGGATCTTAGTTAACTCTATTCCGAAAGATAGTTCAAGTGGTGAGGATCGCCTAAAATCATATATATATATATATATATACCAAGAGCAAAGGACGGGCACGATAGAGATGCCTTGTGGACAAGCAGTGATATTGACCTTCTGTTCCCCTGCATTCTGCTATAAGCACTACAACAATGTACTTGTTCTGTATCACTAGAAAAATTACCTTCAACGGAATGAAATCAAGCCATGGATCAATCCACGTCCTGATCTTCTTCCTTCCGTTTCCAACTACTATCACTCGTGTTGGACTCTGGAACTCTTGCCAGCCCCTTTCGGATAAGTTTCATAATGTTATACTGCATTAGTATATTGTACCAAGATCCCCCGAGACCATACTTAGCTATCACCACTTTTTTCAACACAACTGAGTCTTCACTATTAAATCTCCATACACTTTGTAGGAGGATTTTATTGGTGTAACTTGAGGTTTCTGAGTCCCATCCCCCTATTCTACTATGGCTACAAAACTGTGTCCCGTTTCACCAAGTAGATCGACAAGACCATATAAGGAGACTATAGCCCCATATGCATAACTGCTGTGGGATTCTAACACCTTGACCTTAGCTCATAATTTGGCATGTATATGATGAATGTAATCACCACATTTTACTTGGAAAGAAACCAAATGTGCAACAAGAGAATAATGCCAAGGAATCTACCCATCATGTCGCTATAGAGGAGCTAAAGAAGTCACATTAGTACATTTTTTACACACTTGTAACTCGGGTTTCCAGGAGGCATCACAAACAGCAGTCACTATGTTCTCACAAGTGATCTTTCTTGGTTATATGATGTTCCCTAATATATTGCTCATAATGTCACATTAGTACATTTTTTACATACTTGTAACTCAGGTTTGAAGTTTCTTCTTAGAATCTGTAGGTTCTTCTATTTATATCCATACCTCTCTTCAGTAGACTAAGATTCTTATTTGGTTCACCTAATAGTAAATAAAGTCACCATTATGTTATGCTCCAAAGTTCTGTGCTGCCCTCTTAGTTGTCCGACTTAGCAGCACTATCTTGAGTTGCACACTTAATGGAATTCTAAGAGGCATGAACAATGTAACATTGCTTTCTTCTGTCATTAACTTAATATGATAAATTCCACTCCCCAAACGCCCCTTACCCGGAGCCAACATAGTCTCTTTCCCTTTTCTGTTCCTTAACATAAAACTTACTAGAACTTATAATGCTCCTACCTTGCCCATTTCAGCATAATGAACATCAAGCACGAGATGGCAAATACTGAATCAGCAGCTATAACTACTATTTACGAAATTCCAGATGGTTCTACTTGAGACCGAAAGAGAACTAGAGATGTTAAAACAGGCAAATTACAACTAATTGTCTATCTAGGCCAAGTTAACACCGTACTAATATATACACGAAGATGCTAAGCAGAATAACAACACAAGGCAAGTGCATCCCTAATCTTTCTTCTGTCATTGCAATCATAGGAGTTATACTCCTATCTTGTATTTGTTTTCGTCGGAAGGCTTTCCTTCCTTAACTTGCATGCAAACAACAATTCATTCAGCATAATGAACATCAACCACAAGACACTAATAGCAGCTAATGCTAGATTTTCCATATGATTCTACATGAGACCAAAGGAGTACTGGAAATACGAAAACTACGCAAAGTGCTTCTAAATTTCTAACAAGGGCAACTTAACAGTTATTAACATCAGACTAATATATACATATCACTATAAGATGATAAGCAGAACAATAACATAAACAACATAAACCCGGAATTCATTCCCTCTGACTTACCCTAAACAAGTGCGAAGCAAGCGCGTCTCTAGTCTTCTTCCCACTTTCATCAACCTCTCCATCACACACAGGAAACTCTTGAAATCTCGGATACTCCTCGGTTTCATCTGTCACTGCTTCACTACACTTGATAAGAAAATTATGCAGCAAACAGCATGTCACAATCACAAATGGGAACGCCTCAATACATTGCTTATTCCAATCCCTAGTTAGAAGCTTCCAGTTTTCCTTAACTCTCCCAAAAGCTGTACCCACCAACTGCATTCCTCTTCTATGCACTGAATTAAACTCCATTACCGCCCCATCTCCCACGTTCGATTCTCCTCTGTAGGGTGTGAGAACCCATGGTAAAAGTGGGAAACAGGAATCACCAAGAATGTACTGAGGTATTGAATTGCCATCATTTAGCTCAAAAGATGAACCATTTAAGTACTCCTTTGATTCCTCAACACCCAAATAAAGCTTAGATTTTCGTAAAATAGTTTCAGGACTCATAGTAGAAGGCCACCCAGCTGATATATCCAAGAATCTTCCTTCAGAATCAACCAAAGCTTGAACAATCATAAACACATTTTCACCCAGAGAATCACCACCCAATTCGAACTTTTCAATCCCCAAAACACCACAACAATTAGGCAATGACATCCACCCAAACCCCACAATAACCCTATTGATATCACTCTGGAACTCAAACAAATGCCCTAGGTTGTCAGTAATAGCTTTACATACAGTGTAGAAAACGTGACAAGCAGTAGGGGAATCAATCCCAAATCGTCGCGAAACAGCAGAATACGAAGCACCATGAGCAAGACGAAAAAGGGCCAAAGCAAGAGCGTAATTAGGAGGAACAGGAAGTGAAGAAAGCGAAGTCGTTAGAAGACGAAGCAGAAGGGTAAAAGAGGGCTTCGTGAGATTGAATGCTTCAGCCCAAAGGGTATCCGAATCAGCAATCAGAAATCGCTGAAACCAACACTCCGGTACTGGGTCATCGTCGCTCGGGGAGGTTACGGCGGCGCGTGGGGGTGGAGCAGCGCGTGGAGGCGGAGGAGGGAGGGAGAGAAGTGAAACGATGTTGGAAATGGAAGTGGAGGATGAGGATATCAGGGATTCGAGTGCAAGGGTTTGATGAGGGAGGAGATTGAGGTCATGGCGGCGGAGGAAAGAGTAAGCGGAGGAAATGGCGGCGATGAGTTGGGGTATGAGTTTAGTACAGCGTTGGTGGCGGAGTTGAAGGGTGGTTTTGAATTTCTTAGTGAGTTTGAATATCTTCTTGTTCATCTTCTTCTTCTTCCTTCCTCTCTTTCTGCCGGCGGTAGCCATTGATGACCTTCAACTTTCAAAGAGATCTCTCTGTGTTCCTTTACAGCAAAATATTTCCTTTGATCGATCTAATGGAGTACAAGCTAATTTATATTATTATTTCGGCAAATATAGGCGTTAAGTAAATTTATATTATTTGATTATTTATTATAGTTATAATTTGTTATAATTATTATTTATTTTAATATTGTATATTATTTGTATGAACTGACTACGAGTTTGTATAATTAGTTATATTTATATATATATATAATTTACAAAAATATACAAATAAATATATATTATATATAATTATCTAACCGATATACATATACATTTCACCTCTCTCGCTCGCCTCTCTCCTTCCTTTCCCAATCTCTCTTGCCATGTATACAAATGCATATGTATAATATATAATTATCTAACTGAAATACATATACAATTCACCTCTCTCCCACTCTCTATGCTCTCTCGCTCACCTCTCTCCTACCTCTCCCAATCTCGCTCGCCTATCTCATCTTTCTCCCAATTTCACTTGTGATATATGCGAATACACATATATAATATACAATTATCTAACCGATATACATAAACAATTCACCTCTCTCCTATTTTTTACCCTCTCTCTCTTCTCTCTCCTAGTCTCGCTCGCCTCTCTCCTCCCTATAACATATAGCTATAAATTTTAATTATCAAACTATAGCTACGGAGAATAATTAGGCCATTTTTTGAGTGGCTATGAAAGTTCCCCTATTATTTAACCCTCGTCGTCTACAAACTTGTGATGGTATTCTTAGTTCGTTTGGGCATAGGATATCATATCACGATATGAAATTGTGATATAAAATCAGCGTTTGGACATGCGATTTCACGTCATCGGGTGATTTCATATCACGAGATGGAATACCATATTCTCCAAAAATCATGATATAAAATTATATGAGAATTTCATATCATGATTTGAGATTTTTTTAAACACAAAAATTAAACAAGTTTATATTTGTTAAAACAACCCCACAGATTTTTGGAGCTTGGAAAAATAGATTCAAAATACTGAAACAAGGTATGAACCATTATGATATTGACACACAAGTGAAAAATTTTGTGCAGTGTTACACAATTATTTGCGAAAAGAAATAATAAAATATTTATGGTCTGTGATCATGAAAATATAGTTGTGGATCATATTAACAAGAAAAAATGACTCAAAGCAACAATGGTGGTTTGTCTTCTCGGTCACATGATCGAGAAATGCAAGTTCAATGTAAGAACATTGTCATTATTATATGAGAGGATTAATTATATTAAAGACTAGTTCACTATAATTTATGTTCACTTTTTTAATTGAATTAAAATTTGATAAAATAATTACTTAAGTGAGAAACAAATAACTTTGTAATAATTTATTATGCGATTTTATAATTTTTGTTATTCGGTAAGATTGAATAAACCATTGAACTATTTTAATAGTTTTACAAGATTCTTATGTTTATGAGAATATATAACACAAAATTCCAGATCGCATGTCAAAACAAAACTTCAATTTCATCTCATGATTTCATATTATGATACCATATTATGATTCATTAAACATATATAAAGTTGAATAAGTAAATTATGTATTTTATATGATAATTTCATATGAAATACATTTGAATTGATTTGTATCATGACAGGTAATATGTATGTATCTAGTTATTCAATCCTATACAAATTTAGATGTCATTTATTCATACTCAAAATTAAAAAACATAAATATTACTCTATTTGAGATCAAATTAAATAATATATTTATGTATATTTATCTTTGTGCTCGTGAACATTCATAAATTCATAAATCAATAAGCAGCACTATTCATCAAGAAAACCGCAATGTTATAGCTTTCAAACTACGATAGAAGAGATGAAAGAAAACTTAGATTAATCTCTAATTTATATTCAAGGTTTTTCTCCTTACATGTGACTTTTTTTCTGTAGAAACGTTTTCAAAATAGATTGTTATATACTCGTATGTTAATTGGTATGAAGATAAGATAAATAAAATTATTTCATGAATGAAATAAATAATTCCAGACTAATTAATATTTAATACTTTCACTATAATATATGACTGATGAAAAATAATTTAATCATAAATTCGAAAACTCTTGAATCTCGCTACAAGTTCTCTTATCAAATTAAACAAGAATTAGAAAACTTATTCCAATGCGAATTAGGACAAACAAATCATAAATAAACACGAATAAAATAAATACGAAATAACAAATTCTAAACAACTTAGAATTGATACTCCAACTTAACTTTGAATTATTATTTCAACAATAATTAAATAATTTTATAATTTATTTCAAAATTATTATTCTTCACCTCACATACCAAACGACCCTCGTAAAAACTTATGGGGCTTCAAGTGTAATTATAAATAATAATAATAATAAAAAAATAATAAGGTCCTATGTTTTCGATAGAGACCAGTTTTTTTTTCTCCAAAAAAACCTTAGGACTTAACATCCTATATATATATAAACAAGATTCCAAGTCTTCTCTCTTAAGTTTAAAGACTTGAAGAATCCAACTTTTTACTATTTTCTCTGCAAAATAAGGATATGGGGTCTTCAAAATTGAAGATTGGAGGGGCATGGAGTGGTGTACTGGAAGTGGAATTGGAAGAATGGACAGTAGTAATGTTAAGAGAAGAGGTAGCAAAAAGATCGGGTCATGGTGGAGGACCCGAAACAATTAACCTTATATGTGCTGGTAAATTGTTGAAAGATGGTGATGGAACTGAAAAGTTGAGTCAATTGGGTGTTAGAAACAATGCAAAGATTTTGGCTTCAAGGGTTTCTGTTGATCAAGGGAAGTCTGTAAAAGAAGAGTCTTTGGCTGAGGAAGAACGTTCTACTAGGCTTTCAAGGCTAAAGTTAGTATCTTTTTGTCATTCTTTATGTTCTTTTGTTGTATTACTTGATGGGGTTTGGGTGATCAGAGTGAAAGTAGTGTCTTTTTTTTTTTTTAATCTTGTTGAATCACTTGATGGGGTTGGGTGATCAGAGTGAAAGTAGTGTTTTTTTTTTTAGGTTGAAAGTAGTGTCTGATTTAGCTGCTAGTTTGGTACATATAAAAGAAGAATAAGGCTAAAGATAGTTTTTTTTTTTTATGGTTATTCTTTATGTTCTTTTCATGTTGTTCTCTTGATTCTAGTATACTATGTGAGTTTTGTTCCTACAGGGTGATCAAAGGCTTGTTTAGCTTTTATCTTGGTAACAGAAAATTGATTTTGTTTGTGATCATTGTTGTGTGTCTGTGTATGGGGGTTCTTTAATAGTATGATCAGAGTGAAAGTAGTGTCTTGTTGAGCTTTTATCTTCGTACATAGAATTGATTTTGATTGTGATCATTGTTGTGTTTTGGGGGGGGGGGGGGGGCTCTGGTTCCTTTTTTGTTTTTGTTCAGCTTCTTCTTTATTTGATGTATTTCTCTTCTGAATTTGACTTGAGATTCTATTTGCATAGTTTGCTAATTCTGTTTTTAAATAGTGTGATCATAATTCAGACTGGAAGTAGGGTCTGACTTAGCTGCTATTTTGGTACATGTAAAAATTAATATTTGATTCTGATGGTGAGTTGCGTTGCGTATTTCCTGTTGTATTTCCACTGATTTTGGGGATTCTAAAGTTGTGGTGTGGTGATCCTTTGGTAGTTTCTGATGATATAGTAGCAGCAAAATACATGGATATTAATCATCTTTTTCATTTCAATTGCACCTTCCTTCACAACAACACCATAGCTCCTGAATTTTTTAGCGGCACCTTCATTCTACTGCTAACACACCTTCTCAATTTAACAATTCACCTACACAAAAAACCACAGGCAAATCTCTCAACACCACTATAGTCACAAAATATACAGAAAAAGGCCATAACGGCAACCACCTCTGGACTCTCATCTTCTTTATAAAGCACTCACCACAATTGTGAAAACAACAACTCGGTCTCTAGTCTCTACCGTTATCGATGTAGGAAGATCAAGCTCGTCGTCAGAATTCACGCTCAAATTGGTAGAGGAATCTACCATCGGGTGAGGAACGCCTAACTCGTCATCAGAAGCCTCCAAAAGATAGCCTAGCTTCAAACTATGACTCGTTGGATTCATCATCAAATCTTCCACCCCATTGCTTGTTTGGGGGGGGGGGGGTTCTCATAGAAGAGCTTTGGGAAATGAAAATTGGCTTTGTCATGTGTCAAGGAAAAAGAAGATGTGAAATAGGGGAGGTCATGGACTTGCCGCTTTCCGAAGAAGGAGAAGAAACAGAGGAGGAGGTAAGAGAGGTTTGGTTTGGGCAGGAAGTGTTTATGCTCTAATTGACGGTGAAGAAGAATATGAGTGGAGATGGTGTTTGGGTGGAATGGAGAGAAGCTGTTGAAAGAGGAAGGGGTAGGAGGGTTCGGCTTATGCTCTTTGCATTTTGGTGGAGGATTGCTGTAGAAGAAGAAAAGGGGGTGATTATTTTGGATGAAAAAGTAGAAGAATGGGCAAAGGGGGCGAGGGGGGTTTGCTAAATGTCTTTTTTTTAAAAATTTAAGTGTACCTTTATTTTAATCCAGTCAACTGTGAATTCTTTGCCTGTATAGACATGTTTTCCTGTATTATTCTTTTCTAGCCAATTACTGATATGATTGGAATTACAGGGCTGCTGCTATTTCTCTGTCAGCCAGACATGCGGATGGCTCATTACCTGTTGAAGATTTCAATCTGGAGCTCGAAAATCAGAGTGGACAAAAGGTGCAACTGGGATCTGAGACTGACCAGAGGTATGCAAAATTATTTTCCTAATTTATTCAGTAAACAAGCGTATTTCTTTTCCGCACTAGGAGTATTAGTATTGTTTTTTAAGTTGCTTATTCTTAAATCTTTAGTACTATCTGATTGTTTCTTTCGCTTCGTTTATCTATTATCTTGCTGTTGTTACTGTATGTTATTACTGCTTATTTTTCATCTCTCCTTGAGCCGAGGGTCTATCAGAAACAACTCTACCATCACAAGTTAGGGGTAAGGTCTGTGTACACACTACCCTCCCTAGACCCCATCTGTAGAATTGCGTTTGCTGATGTTGTTGTAACCTATTTAGTAAACAATTTCATATTGACTATGAAACACAATCTGTTGATTCCTTTTTCTTTATTTTTTAGGGCAATAATGATGGGCCTCATGCTTCACGCAAATGCAAAAGCCTTGATGAGGAAGAAAAAATACAAGGAAGCACTAGAAGTGCTGACCATGGGAGAGGTTAGTGCTAATCTTTTTCTTGCTTTTCGCCGTGTTTATATAAATATCTTGTTGAATGCTCATACAGAAGTGGGTTCTCTTTTGCAGGAAGCTTTCTCTCTCTGCGACCAGAAACTCATCGAGGTGAGTTAGATTCTTTCTTCCAGAAAATTGTGTACTTATTAGTTTAAGCATTATTGTTATTAAAGATGAGAGCCGTGAATGTTCATTATCCAATGATTAATGAGAGTGGCTTACAATTTCTAAATCTGAATTCCTCAAGGAATTGATGTGAAAAGTGACCTTGGACTTCTGCAACAATGAAAAAAAGTGACCTTGCACTTTTTGAGTTATATAATATGGAAAAAGAAAGAAATAAAAGGAAATAAGATGATGTAATTTGTTTATTGCAACAAAGTCATGGAACATGCCCTCCTTACTCTTCTCATATGGTCGTTTGATAGTCTTTGTTTGTCAGTCCTTGAACGGCCTTATCTTGTGAATAGTGCTTAGCATTTATAAAATGTATTTTTCATTTTATGGCAAGACACTTATTCACTGGTCTGCAGAAATTTGCTCCATAGCTATTATCTGATGATTCCACCCTTCCTCTTTGACTTTTCAGATGGTTGACAATGTGCCCATTCTGCAAATAGACATGGTGTGGTGCTACTTTATGCTCCGAGATATCAGCTGGCTCTCAGTTGCAGGAGTCCGCCTTGCAAAAGCTAGGGAAGGGCTCGAGCGTTCTCATGGGAAGGAAGCGAGTCGTCTCAGACTGCTTCAAAAAGGACGTTATCCGGAGATTGCCCTGTGAGTGAACCCTTCAAAACAGATTGATATTGCTTGTGTATAATACAGGAAAAAGTGCCTTGCAACATTATTTGAAAATTTGTTGCTTCCATATCTTCTTTCTAGACATTTGAGGCTGGAGCTGCTAGAAGGAGTAGTGGCATATCATAGCAATCAGACTGAAAAATCTAGAAAGTCCTTGACATCTGCTCAAGCGAAGTTTTTGCAGGTTAGCCTGTCTTTCTTTGTAAAGATGATGATAGTTGGCTCTTTCCATTTTCACTAATAGACCAATATTTGGAAAATATTCAGTTCTTGTAGGAGAACATATATTCACCTACAGTGTCTACTTTTGCTTCAATTTCTATCTGGTTATTCATGCATGTGCACATGTGTTCATGCGCTGCTTATGATGCTGACTTAATAGTTTATTGAATTTACATACAGATCTATTGCTTCTTCGGGACATCAGCTATTGTTCCTTCTCTCTTGGTTAATTCTTCATAAACAGTTAAACGATTTTTTTTGTCTTTCTTAAAAAACAGCTTCAAATTCCAGATGAAGCTTTGTCCTTACTTTTGGGTATGGGCTACAAAGAACAGGATGCCAAGAGAGCGCTGCGTATGAACAACCAAGTAGTAGAAAATGCTGTTGATTTTCTTGTTGAAGAGAAAGAAAAGAAAGCAAGGAAAAGGGTGGATGACCTTAAGCGGCAGAAGGAGATCATGTGAGTTCATCTTTGTTTTAAAATATAATTCCTTTCTGTATTTCATTAAAGATTAGATACATTTACTAAACGTATCTACCATATTAACTGTAGGGAGCAAAAGTGTTATGGAACGACTCCTCTTGGAAAAGCTGTTGATATCGAGAGGCTGAATGAATTGGTGTCAATTGGGTAAGTAAGACTTGTATCACAGGATCTTTCTTGTGGAGACGTTCCATGTATCCCTTGCATTAGGACAATTTGACTGAAACTACTTTTTATGATCATAACTCATAACTAACTCTGGATCAGAAAATCTGGAGAGCTTTTTCGGCTATCAAACAGTACATTTGGTTGATAAACCAGAATGACTGAGCTTCTTTTATCCTAAGTCAGGCTTATGTTAAGTCTTGACGGGACTGATATTGTATAAAACTCATTCATATTCCTGAATGCCAGGTTTGAAAAAGAGCTTGCTGCAGAAGCACTGCGACGAAATGAAAATGACACACAAAAGGCTTTGGATGACTTGACAAATCCAGAAGCTAATTCTTCAATACAGGTAAATTTCCTGGCATGAATAAATGTCCAGGTGAAGCTATTAGTCGATTATTTACCCAGGTATAAGTTGCTGGTCAAATTTTATTACAAATTTATAATTTGGGAAATGGTTGGGTTGTGTTCCTACCAGTTAATTCTATCTAGGTTTGCAGATCAGCTACAGCAAATGCTTGTCAATAAGTGTTTGAATGCCCTAGGTACTTCTTTAGAAAAAGGAATATGCAAAATAGCGATCAATCAAATATTACTAAGTGCTGGTGAATATTATCGTTAGAGTTAGACCAAGAGAAATCTCTAGTGGTTCTACTTCTTTTTTTTTTTTTTTTAATGTGGAGATCTAATATATTATCTAGAAGTATCAGAAAGATGGGTCGGGTTCTCTTGCTCTTCTGATTTAGATGAACTCAAAATAAACAGCTGGGAAGTTTGATGAATGGCGGTAGTCAACTCATTAATACTTTTGACACCAACTTGACATTTACTAGTCATATGGACACCTTTGTAAATACTTTTGATACCAACTTGATGTCTACTAATGGAAGTTTGACTTATTGAAAAAAACAATGGGCTAGCTCGACAATCGGTTAATTAAATAAAATGGGAATAAGCACCTGATTTTTCTGGGACCGTGCAATTGGAAAAATTCAACCATTTACTTATTCAATGAGACAGTTGTATTTGCCGCATGGTAGATCGACAATTCCATTACTAGTGAAATCAAAATGACTCTTTGATATAGTTGAAAATGGTGCAGAGAAAATAGGATTTATCAATTTCTGGTGTTCTGACTCGCAGTGCTCATTTATCAAAGAATATCTCTGGTTATATGCCTCTTCTTTCCGTAATGCAGATACATATTGAGTCTAGGAAGAAGAAAAGATTGCGTCAAGCAGCCAATGCTTCAATTGAAGAGCTTGTATCCATGGGTTTCCCCAGAGAAGCAGGTATCTAGTATTTGTTAAATTCATCCTGATAAGTTCTGGTCGATGATCCTTTTTTTTTTAGTAGCTGCCTGGTTTTCTTAATTTTGAGGTGAGCTTTTTGTTATGTGGCATTGCAATATTAGCGCTTAGGGTCCAGTAAAGCGAGTTTCTGAGATCCCTTTTGCTTTAGCTCTAAAAAGTTGATACATTATCTTATAGGGACTCAAATCCAACAACAACAACATGCATAGTGTAATCACCACCCCGATACTTCTTCGACCTATCTGTACCGCTCTCGTACCCACTATAGCCAACCTCTCATACCTCCTCACTAAATATTGGTTTCTGCCTTGCTCAACGATCGTGCTAAGCTGCTGCCGGCTGGCAATTCACTACTAATTAATTAGAAGTCATGAACTCTCATTTGCTTTCATTTCTTGTAAGTAGGATAGTCTAATTTTAAACGGTCGTCATTTGAGCTGACATAATAATATAAAATGGTTTTGTTTTGGCAGCGGCTGCAGCTATTCGCAGCTTTGGCACACGTCAAGCAGCGATAGATCATCTGCTTCAAGGAACAAGTAATACTGCTGCAGCAGGAGATCACAATGTAGACAATAATACTCTTCCCAACGACCAGGGAGGAGATGGAATTGCAAACGATCCTCTAACTAATGACCAAAGTGAAAATGGATCAGGTACTAACGCAGGCTCAAGTAGTGATGGAGGTCCAAGTCAGAACAAAGTTGAGACGCGTGATGTAGAAATGGAAGATGAGATTACTGGCGAATTACTAAAAGGTGATGCTTACTCTGACTACGACATTGAGGTCACAGAAGAAGGTGAAGCTATAAACGAGTACTTAGCTTTAATAACCGTAGGAGTTAATGTAGAGATTGGTTCATCGTCATAGTTTAAAGTAGAATACATGTTGAGAATTGTCCGTATTCGTAGTTAAAAGTACAGTGCATTTTAACAAACTTTGAATAGTTTTCTGTGAATAGAATATATGATCTTAGGGCCTAATCCTTGAATCCCTTTCAAAGGAAAAAGTGATGCCTTGCGTTTCCTTTTTGTTAAATTATTTGAGTTTATGGTGAAGAGTTATGTTACTCAGCCTACTCTCTTAACTTCCTCTTGGTCCTGATTCGGAGACGGATTCAAGATTAAAGCTCTATGAGTTAAATTTTTTAAGTTTCGTAGCGTTGAACAAGTTATATTTAGAAGTTATGGATTCAAATCCTTACTGTTTGTTGTAATTTTAGTGAATTTTTATACAAATTTACGAGTCATGTTCTAGTGATGCTCAATAATTTGTTTTCTTTAAAGACAACACAATGTTTTACAAATGGTTCATGATCGATAAATGTGACTTCTATCTCTGTACCTTAAGGAAAATGTGTTGTACCTTTCCAAAAAGTTCTATACTGAATCAGATGAACAAGTAGAAAAAGAGTTGAGGCTTAGCAGGTTGATATCGATAAGTCGATGAATGTAACATTTCTGCAGTAATTTCCTTCATAGGTTGTGTATGTATTATGTTGCTACAGTGATATTTTCATCATCTGAATTGTCTTCCTCGACTCTCACGTGCTCGTCTGAATCAATCGAAGGCTGATACTGATACTTTGAGTCTGTCACCATGGCGATCTTTTCATTTTCAAAGTTTTCAACTTTCGTTTCTCTGTAATCTTTTGGAAGAGTATTACAGTTAATGATATGCCACACTGGCCTTTCTTCTTGAAAGAGCCTGCATAGAACAATTAACAATCAGAGCAAATGCTGACAACAACATACCTAGTATAATCCGAAAAGTGGGGTTTGGGGAGGGAAGTGTATACACAGACCTTACCCCTACCTTGGGAGGTAGAGAGGCTGTTTCCGAAATCAGAACAAATGCTGACGACCAGAGATGATGAGTTGTCCTTGTGCTAATATGGAGAAAGAGCTATAAATGTCAAGATGGACTCAGATAACCGTTTCCTAAATGATTGCATAGCAATAATGCTAACATTCAGAAACATTTAAGAGTAGTTGTTAAGTGTTCAATGGAGTAAACTAGTGAATTTTTCCTATTTAAAATTGATCTATCAAAGACATTCTTTTGAATTCCAGCATAATGTGCATCAAACTGAGGGAGGAACTTTGTTCATTTATCCAAATATATACAAATCTTGAGTATGAAAATATCAACAGCACAACCAAGGATTTGCAAGTGTAGTTCTCACAAAAAGGTGGCCATAAGGTCTGTGTACACACCACCCTCCCCAAACTCCACTTGTGGGATAACATTGGGGGTGTTATTTATTACGACTATCAGAAAATCCCAAGACAACTACGATTGGAGAAAAGAATGAAAAATTATCTGATTCCTAGACCGTCACAAAATGTTTGATGTGGTGGTCTGCTGAATTTTGACTGAGACCTATAATAAGCACGTATTTTCAGATTATGGTACTTCTTGATGAATGTTTTTGACCAGCGTTTCACTAACATGAAGAACAACTGGATTTCCAATTCCTACCTAGAAAAGTCTCCGATTTCTCAATATGTCAGCAGCAGATAGCAAGTAACTAATGGAAGCAAGTATTGAAATAGATATAAACAGCAACCACAAATAACAGACAACCCAAAAGAGAATGGATGACTTACTGCCATTATCAGCAGCCATAAGAGAGAAATTGAACAAAAAATCAGGAGTAACTTTCTTTAAAAATCAAGCAGAATAACTTACGGGTGTTTGCAGAGGGTTGGGCAGTGTACGGTGAGAGCGTACTTGCAGGTGGACAATTCAGTTATAGAGCTTATCATTGCTCTAGGCTCTGAGCAAACAAACCTCACCTGGAATTGAGTCCATCAGAAATACAGATTTTTTGGATAGAAAAGACAAATAGCAAAAAGCAAAAGAATAGCTTCATACCTCTGTCTGTCGTGGCTCATTTGTTAAATCACACATGGTTCCATTAGTATATATATGAGCATGATATCTACAGAAGTCAAAGAGTTGGAGGAATTAATTATTCTGAAGAAGAAATTAAGAATTTTAATCCATCCACCTCAGGCATTGTGCTTCAAGTTCGAGAAAGACTTCCCAAAAATTTCATAAAATTGAATAAATGTACGATAATAGTTGTTTTCTGTAGTCAAGTACTTGTGTGAGACTTGAAACTGAAGAGCCTTTTGCTTTTAATTGGTTAGCAGACACTATGTACCGAAGGTTTATAATAGAAGCTCTTTCCAAGTCAGTTAGTAAGTCACAGTTTGATATCCATACCTTTGTGATGCATCTTTCGAACGGGGATCCTTTAGTACTGAACTATCTGAGTGCTTCTGATGATAAGCTGCGGTAGCCTCAGCATCATAATAACCCAAGATAAATTCTTGAACCAACTGAAAACACATAACAAATATTTTCTTTGATCAGAGTATACACTTTTTAACAAGGCATATAATTGATCAACAATGCATATACTCCCATTTCATATTATTTGTCCTAGTTTTATGAGACACTAAGTTTAAGAATATAAAGAAGATTTTGTAATCTTTTGGTTTTAAAGTAATAGCATTGCCAACAATATCCTTTGAATGTTGTGGTCTTAACCATGCCAGGTCGTTTTGATAAGGAGTTGTCATCAAGGATAAAGTGAGATTGTTGGAATATAAAAAAGTACTAAATATAGAAAAAGACACTGTTTTGAAAACAAACTAAAAAGAAAAGTAAAACAACTATATTAATACGGAGAGGGTAAAAGATACTCCTATGTACATGATAACAGTATGCAGGCTATGGTGAACCAAGAAATGCAATTGCTCAATAAACATCCTCCCTCCATATGTTTGACATACTTTTTCTCCAATAAATACGTTTGTGCTACCTTCAATTTTCATCATCCCAATAATTCAAAATCTATACTTGAATGAGAAACCCAACAAGTTCAAGATGTAAAGTCATTCAATTTACTACTACATCATAATATTTTGATTTTGATATGACATCTCTATACTCTTCACATCTTTCAACTATTATCTTTTCAATTACGATATAATCTGCATAAAAGAAAAGATATGACAGAACAAACTGTTTAGTTCCATTTGCAAACTAACAGGCAATCCTTAAAGTCTAGTAAATCATCTGTCTCCTAAAGATGTAAGAATTACCAAAAAGCAGCAAGAACAAGAAATTTTTGGAACATATAGGAAATAGGCTAGTAATCTTTTTTCCTTCTCAATTTCCAGCTCAGAAAGTGTTGCCTCAAAGATTCTGGCATCACCCACTGGACCTGGATATAGTCAGAAATCTATACTAGATCTTCTTGGCTATTTCAAAGTCGAATATAACAGCTCATTCAACTTCACCACCATGAAAGTCAACATGAGTCATACCAAATGGGAGGGGAGGATGGGATGGTCTAGTGGTTGAGAGACGGGAGTAACTACGTAGAGATTCTCGGTTCAAATCCCAGCCATAGCACTTAGTGTGACATCATTTGCTATGGTCTTGCCGTCTTGGTGGGCACTATTACCTTTGGCAACATATGTAGCTGAACAGGCTGCCCAGTGGATTAATCAAGGTGTGCAGGGGGGAAGGAAGTGGTTTTAGATTATCCAATGTCAGTATCTGATCCTTTGAATTTTCCGAAACCAACCCACCCCTAATCACATGACAGGAGCTTTAGCAAGGAAACAAAGACTCAGCCAATTAAATGTTTAAAATATTCTTGGTGCAAAAAACAAAAGGTTACTCTGAGAAATCATGCCTGAAGAACACACTTATAAGTGAAGTAAAACATACCTTTTCATCCTCCAAATGAACTTGCCTCAACTTCTTCTCATAACAGAATTCATATGACCACCACCCTTCTTGCTGTAGAAAAGTTTGATAGTGCAAGATAATAGAAAAAAATTAAGACTACTTCTTCATCAAGTGGTAAGGGAAGAGCTAGATGGATTCTCACCCTGACAAGGCATTTATCCTTCAGTACTTCAAGTAGTTCATCTGGCGTCTTCAACTTGATGCGTTTCTCAGTGTCCACGACCAAACTGCTTATATTGGTTGTCACTGGTCTACCAATCTTCGGTTTATCAACTTTAGGCAAATAACAGAGGAACTTCTCCCCATTTTTGTTGGGCATGAGAATAATTTCCTGGTCATCATCCTGCAAAACAGAGTGCACCAGTACATAAGATTTGTAGAATGATCATACATGTAAGTTCACCCTCCATCTCATCATTATTTGCTCAGAATATCAGGTCAAATTTCTGTTTGCATCCCCTTTCGATAGGTTGCATACAAATTTAATGGAAGTATCAGTTGCATTTTTCCCTGAGGTACCAAAGAAGCCTAAATGTTCTCAAATTTATCCCACAGTTCTAGCCCTCAAGTTACCAGTGTCACCACTAAAGGATCCTAAGGTGACACTATACTTCAAATGTGTTGCTCAAAAAGGCTGTTCAGCATGCTTCCCAGATCCCATTGTTATCTTATATGTATGAATAACATAGATTTAAATTCTTAACTATAGTTTGAAGAATAGTAGACTCTAAAATTATTCATGTGTTTTAGCACGTAGTGTACTTCCCAGTTTTACATCCACTTCTTAGATTCTTATTTATAATTAAAGATCATCTTTTATCGCAAGCATATAAAGTTTTTGAAGTGCATAGTGTGCCTATGAATATGTAAAAAGGTGAGAGACATGACAAATAACTTACCGGTTGGAAAGGTGAGTCTTCTGAATGAAACTCAACCTTATATTTTGGTTCTTTAGAACTTTGACTGAATGATGCGCCTGATACAAATAGGAATGAACCACAAGAATTACAACCTAATAGTAGCAAATAATAATCATTCTGGAAAGTATTCTATTTTGAGCAAGATGTAAGTTCTGTCAGCGCTAGTGCAATCAACTGAACAGAAAGGCCAGTGGCTTTCCTTTTTCATTCAAGAACAACAATTTAAGGGCGTGAACAATAGAATTTCTCTTTTCGTGACTACCATGTAGGTCACACTTTAACATGTGGTAACAGCCTCTTTTTGGAAATGCAAGCGGAAGACTGTGAACGATATACACCTACTCTTCCGCTACCCTGGCACTAGTTATGGGGTGCACTTGGTGCACGGGGTACGCCTACCTCCTTGGGCAGCTCAAGCTAATATTCCCAACTATTAGTTAAAGCTTCTATTACTAAAAATTTAGAGCATCAACCAGTTAAAGCTTTTTCCTTTTTTTGTGTAATTCTATTAACCAATTTCAGTTATTATAATAATCATTCTAAAACACAAAAAAGAAGAAGAAATAAGCCTAGAAATCAATGGTAAACACACACTAAAAAGAACTATTAACCTGGTATTGTTGGCTCATTATTTCCATTTCCCAATCATGCCTCATTAACAACACGCCTAAAATTCTTACCTGCTGTTTGACCATAGATTTTGAAGTTGAAACTTGAAAATTTGAGCTTTTGGAATTTAAAGTTACGCTTAGACATACATTTGCTTTCCAAGTGTAAGTCCCAAAAACCCAAAAAATCACCCTTTTTCTGATAACCAGGTGTCCGGGTCAACTTGTGCGCACCCGGACTAATTCCAAGGATACCTTCTATCACCCACCAGCAACAAGTACCAGATAACTATATTCTTAGTCACCTGACCATTTTGTCTCTTTGGAATTTGAACTGAGACTAATCACTGATCACTAGGCCACACCCTTGGGTACAATATTTGAAGATAAACTTTTAAAATCTACGATTAACTAGCTAATTATCGAATGATCTCTCTAAATTAAGCAAATACTAAACTACATAATCCAACAAAAACAAAAATAATTACAAACTAAACTAAAAAAAAAAACCATTTCAGTACAATTCACACATCAACAATGGACTTCAAATTAAAAAAAAAAAAGAAAATCCATTTAGCATTGAAATAACAAAGAAATTTCTTGAGATTTTAGGTATACCTGCGTGAACAGACAATATCTGAGAGGAAGTAACGACGCCGTATAAGAGATTAATGGAGAAAATTAGAACAACCAAACACCATATCGATCTCATCTTCTTCCTTTTTGTCTGGTTTTGTTTTTTTGGCCCCAAATTGAAACCCTAATTATGGTGTAGAATATGATACAGTGGTCTGCGAAACAGAGAATTTCTTGCTTATTGACTATACTACTTTAATTTGCTCAAAATAGTAAAAATGATCATCGTAAATTATCTGGTTTTAACTCGACACGAATTTTCAAAAAAAAAAATAAAAAATTAACCAAACATTCATAATTTAAAGATAATTAAAATATATTTTAGTTACGTGACAAGTTAATTTAAAATTATTTAAAAAATATTATTAAATAGCATATACAATATGAGATGACATATTTTAGCCAATCAAGTTGGAGCTTATCATTAGGTGTACATGAATTGACCAATCAAATCACATAGTTATTATAACTTGTAACTTATACCACTTTTTTTTATAACTATATATTAGAACATTTAAGATTAAAAATGAAGGCAAATTAATTAAAAACATTTATGATTAAATTACTTATTTGTGATATTTATATTCATTATTTATGACAAGTTTAATAACTATCAGGATATTCGTGATGAATAATTTAAATTATTGATTTTAACCAAAATTGATTTAGATATGAATAATTTAAATTGTTGATTTTAACCAAAATTGATTTAGATTTGATCATAAAATCTCTACACGTTAAATATGGAGAATTCTATTAAAAACAATGTATATATAAATAATTTTAGAAATGTAAGTTATCTAGGAGAAGTGTTGGTGATTAAGACTTATTGAAGTACGATAATTTTGTAATTTTTGCAATAATTAAGAGGATTTTGTTAAAGTTCCCAAATAACGACGATAACCTTTTTTTAAAGAAAATACTTATTTTTTTTTAAAAGCTAGATATTTACTCAAGCTTTTCGTTGAAAATAATTTGTAGAGAGTAGCGAAAATTGTTTTTCAGAAATTATGTTTTTTTAAAAGTACTTTTAAGAAGAAATGAATATAAACAAGAACTGACGCATAAATGTCTTTCAAACAACGAAGAAATTTTTACGAAAAAATTTTAACCAAATAAAATAAAATAAAATACCAAACACAAAGAATTCAAAGACTTCCACTTGGAGGGTTGAAGTCAAGTTAGACAAACTTAACCAATAATCAAATCATATATTAAAATACTTTTCTACATTAAAAGACAACTTTTGCCTTCATTTTTCTTGTTTGTTTTTTAGGGGATTAAACGGTTAGTAGGTATTTTGTGGAAAATTATATATTAAACTTTATTATTATTATTATTTTTGCTTTTTCTCTACCACATGATAATATTTTTTCATTTTAATTTGTCTTTATTTTTTTTAAAACTTTTGAGGTGAGTTGAAGATAACGTGCACTTCATTTTTAGAGATCCAACCATATTACATACATCTATGTTTTTCCCTCTCCACATATACTTTTCCAACCTGTCTTTTATTCCCTCAAAACTTTTATATAAGAGTATTATTTATTTTAGTTTGCGTTTTGATATGCGATAAAATTAAAAGAAAAAAGACGCGGTCTTTTAATGATAAAATATATCGTATAAATTAGTAATCGAAATATCCAACTCTATGTTCAAGCTTTGAAAAATATAAATTATTAGTAATCGAAATATCCAACTCTATGTTCAAGCTTTGGAAAATATAAATTACACTTTGAATATTTTTTCTGCTCTTAATTACTTGTTCATTTTTAAATTGACACGATTATTAAAAAAAAAATTTATCATAATAAATTTATCGTTAAATCCGTATTAGTTATGAAGTAGATTGATTAAAAACTTAAAATTTTAAAAAGCTCTACGTTTTTCAAATTAATTCATTGAGGGTATAAGATAAAAAAAATTTGTCTTTTTTTTATTTGTCGAATGAACAAGTAATTAGAGACAGAGAGTACGAAATATCGACCAAATAAAAAAGAAAATACATATTTGTCAAAAAATAAAAATAAAATAAAAAATCAGACCGTTGCCTTCATTTGTACTCTCCTCAAACGTCCCCCATAATGTAGGATTACACGGTTAGTGGGTCCCACGTTTAGTTGTCCAAATATAGAATATTAGCTATAAATAAATGTAAATCCTTGTTTACATAAAAAAGAAATTTATTCTATTAAACAACAAAAAAAAATCAACATAATAATCTTTCTTTTCCCCTAAGGAAAAAAAACAAATCAACACAATCTAAATAGTAGGTAAAATAATAGCTCAATTAATTTATTGATAAGAGTTTATCCTCCATAGTATAATTTCCATCACATATCTTCTTTTACTGTGACATCAATCAATTTTACGAGTAAAAAAAATATATACAAAGAAGTCAAAAGAGTTCAATGTTTACGATATACAATAACGTATACAATGAAATATCACAAGTGAGTTTTGGAGAGAGTAAAAGACACGCAGATCTTATCACTATCTCGTAGATATAGAAAAATTGTTTTCGAAAGACAAATACAAAAAAGAAGGAGAAAAATGTAGAGACTATAGCAAGTAACAATGCCGAGTCTACCGGAAAGGAGCTGAGAATTATCTAAAAAATAATACAATAAATACAGAAAAAAAAAAATATTAGGACATATCAATGCCAAATAAATAAAACAATAATGAAAATAAAAAACACAAGAACTACAATACATACACACGAAATAATTTTAGTCCTTTATAAACAATGTAATTTTTTTATAAAATGATTTTGGATGAACCCATCGAGCCTATCTAGCTACGACCTCCTCCGATCTTTTTTATTTTTTTGTTTTTTAATTTTTTTGTTTTTAAATAACTCAACTATTATCTTGACGTTATTTTTGTTGCGTTTACGTAAAGGTAACAAGATACTTTTTTTTTTAAGTACTTTTTATATTTATAACATTTAATTTATTATTCTTTCTAGCTTAAATAACAAGTGGATGCAATATTGTTGGTTTTTCTCATTTCTAAATTCTACCATAGCATATATTCCCTGTGGAAAAACCCAAAAGAAAACATTAGTCTTCTCTTGAAATTCCCAGAAAATCTGCAAAAAAAGATATATTTGAAGGGTGTTGAAAAGCAAGCTGAGTATTTACAGATAAGTTATCTTAAATTTTTATCATTAATTTAAATTTTGGAAAAAAAAATAAAGAGAAAAAAGTAAGAATCTTTGTTTACAGTTGAATAAAGGGGATTATTTTTATCTTCAGGGTTCTTTTCTTTCAATTGGGGTTTGTTTGTTGAGCTGCTTATAATAGAAAGGAGAATTTTTTTTGTGATATATAGTGTTTTGTTAATTCTGAAGAATACCCTTTTGGATTTGAGGGTTAAATCTCAGTTCTTTAAGTTATTTCTTGGTATTTTGTGAAAAAGATTGGATTTTTTTTCATTTCTTGGCTTCTGGTTGTGGTGGATTTGTTCTGATTGTGAGTTTTTGTTTGGTTGGTGAAATTTCCTTATCTGGGTTGTGGTGGGGTTTGGTTCTTGATTTGTAATCTGGTGCAAAGACTCTATTTTTGTACCAGTTAGGTCCTGTTACTTTCATCTGTTTTAGTTGGATTAGGAAATTAGTTTAAGTTGGGAAAGTTGGATTTGTTGAGGTTAGAATGGGGAAGGATAGTTGGACAAAGTCGAAAAAGATAGGAGGTAAATCTGGTGAAAGTAGTAGTCCTAGAGCATTTGATAAGGACACAGCAGTTTTCATTGCTATGTCGAAGGAACTTAAGGATGAGGGGAATAAGTTATTTCAGAAAAGGGACTATGAAGGGGCAATGTTAAAGTATGACAAAGCTATCAAGTTGCTTCCGCGGAACCACATAGATGTTTCTTACCTCCGTAGTAATATAGCAGCTTGTTATATGCAGATGGGACTGAGTGAATACCCTAGAGCGATCCATGAGTGCAATTTGGCTCTTGAAGTCACACCGAAATATAGTAAGGCGCTTTTGAAGAGAGCTAGGTGTTATGAAGCTTTGAATAGGCTTGATTTGGCGCAGAGAGATGTTAATAGGGTGCTGGAGATGGAGCCTAATAATCTCATGGGTACAGAGATTGCAGAGAGGGTGAAAACAACCATCGAGGAAAAAGGTATTGGTGTGAATGACATTCCGGTAGATTTGATCCCGGTACCGGAATATGTTGAACCAACATTTGTTTCAAGTCACTCTAAATCATCAAAAGAGAAGGCTCTAAAGAAGAAAATCAAGAAAGTAGAGGAGAAGATGGTTAATGGGAAGGCGGAAGAGAAGGAATTTGACGCCGGAGTTGATTTAAAGCAAACTGAAAACACGAATGAGGAAAGGAACACTGAGGACCAAAATGAAAATACGGATAAAGACCAGACTCAGGAAGAAAAGGTTGATGACAAGATGGAGGGAAATAAAGCTGAGAACAAGACCAACAGAAAGAAAGCTAAGGATAAGAGTAAGGAAAAGAAGAATAAGGACAAAATCGAGGTAAATAAGGTTAAGGATCGGCTTGAGGAGAACAAAGATGAGGACAATGAGGAGAGGAAACCTGAAGATAAATTGGTGGTGGAGGAAATTATTAGTCATACCACAGAAGAAGAGCCAAAAAGAACAGTGAAATTAGTATTTGGGGACGACATAAGATGGGCCCAAGTTCCTGTAAACGGCAGTATCTTGACACTGAGGGAAATCATAGGTGATCGTTTCCCAAGCTTAAAAGCTGTCCTAATCAAGTATAGGGACCAAGAAGGTGACCTGGTTACGGTGACAACAAATGAGGAATTAAGGTGGGCTGAAGCTTCTGTTGGACATGGTTCTATAAGATTCTATATCGTGGAAGTTAGTCCGGAGCAGGATCCTTTCTATGAGAAGATCAAAGGGGTGGCAGACGATTCTAAATACAATGTACGACATGATAAGATTGTTGAAAATGGAAATGTTGAAAGAAGCAAGGAATTGCATAATGGACCAGTTTGCATTAATGATTGGATCTTCCAGTTTTCTAATTTGTTCAAAAACTATGTTGGATTTGAGTCCGATGCTTATCTGGATCTCCATGAAGTCGGAATGAAGCTATACTCTGAGGCTTTGGAAGAGGCAATTACAAGTGAAGAAGCTCAATGCCTTTTCAGCACAGCTGGAGAAACATTTCAGGAGATGGCTGCTTTGGCATTGTTCAACTGGGGAAATGTTCATATGTCCAGGGCAAGGAAAAGGGTCTACTTGAAAGAAGATAGTTCCGGAGAATCTTTGCTTGCGCAGATAAAAATTGCTTATGATTGGGCTCTAAAAGAATATTCGAAAGCAGGAGAGAAGTATGAAGAGGCATTAAATATCAAACCAAACTTTTATGAAGGTATCCTCGCTCTGGGGCAGCAACAGTTTGAGCAGGCAAAACTTTCTTGGTATTATACGATTAGCACTGGTGTCAATTTGGATTCTTGGTCTTCTACTGAAGTTCTGCAGCTTTACAACAGTGCTGAGGAAAATATGGAAAGAGGTATGCAGATGTGGGAGGAGGCAGAGGAACAGCGTCTGAACGAACTATCAAGTACCAACAAAACACATTTGCAGAAGATGAAGTCAGAGAATTTGTTCAAAGGAATATCTGCAGATGAAGCTACTGAGCAAGCTGCAAACATGATGTCTCAGATAAATTTACTATGGGGTACCATGCTATACGAACGATCACTTATGGAGTTCAAACTTGGGCTTCCACTCTGGCAAGAATCTTTGGAAGTTGCTGTTGAAAAATTTGAATTGGCCGGAGCTTCTCCAACAGATATTGCTGTTATGATAAAGAATCATTGTTCCAACAGTACAGCGACAGAAGGTAAAACTGGAAAATATTGCCTTAAACTTGTTTACTATTCAGTGACTTTTTTTTAAGGATTATTTGAAATGTTTCTGACGTTTGTCGTATTTGTAGGGCTGGGATTCAATATTGACGAGATAGTACAGGCATGGAATGAGATGTATGAAGCAAAACGGTGGGAAAGAGGCGTCCCTTCTTTCAGGTTGGAACCATTGCTTAGGCGGCGAGTTTCCAAGCTGTATCATGCCCTTGAATTAGCATGAGTTCTTGTTATGGTGTCAAAGGAATCAAGAAAGAAACTCACTATTACCGCTGTTGTTGCACTCAGTCTACGCTATGCTCGCTGGGAAGGTAAATATCTCGTCTTTAACATACTCATTCATTTAAATATCCTGTCAGAAGCAAGACATAGGCAGGTGGGGTGAAGGGGAGTGAATAAGTTCCCTAAGTGGGTGTGGCAATTTATGATCTCAAATCTCTAAGTTTAGCTCATTTAGTGCTTTGGGTTGTATTTTAAATTTTTGCCGAGGGTCTATCTAAAACAGCCTCTCCACCCCACAAGGTAGAGGTAAGGTCTATGTATATCATACCCTCCCCCAGACCCCTCTTGTGGGATTATATTGGGTATGTATGTTAGTGTTGTGGGTTGTATTTTAAAGTTTATCACTATATTCTTTGGAGTCTTCAGGTTGTAGAGAGATAGAATAATGATTTGTTGTCAGGCTGCAGTAATACTTAATTCTATGGATTTGCACTTAACACATACGTTCAAGAAGTATGGTGGATACCTGAAAAAGTTTTCTCATTCCTGTAGGCAGAAAGACATAAATTTTGTTACTTTTACATTTTTCCTTTTCGTCGAGTTCACATATTGCTGAAAGTAGCCTCGTGTTTACTAGTTCAGATCTTTCTGAATTTTGTGATTTGTTAAGCAAGTACATATAGAGCTAAAAGCTTTACTCAGGAAATAGATATTTATCTTTGTAGTTCGTTAGGAAAATTGGCTGGTGTACCTCGATGATTATATGATAATATATTCCAAAATGGACAAGAAAGATCAATAATCAATGACAACTGTAGCTTATATGTGATTTTCTTATGTGCAAACTACTGTACCGAATTACATCCAGGTGATTTTTCATGCAGTTACCAAAATATATTCAGCTCATTGTACTGAAAACTCTACCGAGTCTTGACAGTAACTCTACATGTTGTTCCTTTAGCCTCGGTTATAGCATTATCTGGCTGTTGTTTCTGCTTGTTGCTACCGCCTCTCTTTTATCACTCTGAGCCAAGGGTGTATCAAAAACATCCTCTCTACCTTCTCAAGGTAGGGGTATGGTGTGCGTACAATCGACCCTCCCCAGACCCCACCCATAGGATTACACTGCGTTTGTTGTTGTTGTTCCCTGCTTTATCTGAGAGATGTTGCATATATTTGTTCTGCAGGGATTGTATGTGCATCAGCTGTTAATACAGGTTTTGGAATTTGGACCTTGTGGCACTATCATACTAAGGATTGTATTACCTGTTTTCGTTCCATCGATTTTTACAGTATCACAAAGGAAAAAAAGAAAAAGAGAAGTTTTTCTCTCTTTTCCTTTATATGGAGATGAAGAGGCAGAAACATGTTTTTCTTTATTTTTGCCTTGTCGTCGTCGTCTTGCCCATTTGGACCTTGTGGCACTATCATACTAAGGATTGTATTACCTGTTTTCGTTCCATCGATTTTTACAGTATCACAAAGGAAAAAAAGAAAAAGAGAAGTTTTTATCTCTTTCCCTTTATATGGAGGTGAAGAGGCAGAAACATGTTTTTCTTTATTTTTGCCTTGTCGTCGTCGTCTTGCCCGGTGCTGTGCTGCAGGTTCCTCAAAGCTAGTAGCAAATCGCTTTCTGTAGTTTTCAGTTATTCTCCTTTTGGCTCATGGAAGGGTCCTAAAGGCATTCTTTTCTTATAGGAATTTCTTTGTTAGGAGAACTTTTTGTTGTCACCAAGATCTTCTTTCATGGCTTGTAGTACTATTTTGTGTCAGTTTAGCCTTACTGTATGTTTTTTATTTAAGAGATTTCACAGTTAGGGTCCTAGATAGAGTTCTTGCATTATATTGATGTAACATTATGTGAGTTAATTATGTACTGTACTTGTTTGTATGATGTTCCATATTGTTGGTTAGCTTGTTCAGTGTTAGTTACCATCAATCAAGAAGAGTGTTGGAATTTTTAGCATTACTACAGTTTTGATGTACTTTTTTCTCTTGTAAAATCATCTCCGTGTCAAGTGTCGATGTAGACAGTTTATCCTAATGCAAGTAATAGCCACTTATACTTTCGGATGTACTGTCCACATCACACCCGACCCTTCCGCTGATAGAGTAAACGTGGGTTGAAATACCAGAAAACACATATAACTATTGGTCTTTATCAGACATCAGTATATGCAGATAATAGCCTATTGGATTGGTGTTATTCTATCTACACACCAAAATAGCTGTCTCTCTATAGTTTTATCCCAAGATAAACTATTATCATTCATTAGGACGATATCGCACAAGATTCGGAAGGGTTGTAGCTTGAAGTTTCTTGATTTCAGATGCTGTCACCCCACAATATTCTAGATATAACGAGCGCAAATTCTTGAGAGGCTTCAGATGCTGCAAACCGTCACTGGTAATTCTAGAGTTTGAGACATTCAAAGAAACCAATGATGTCAATCCTGCATTTGCAAATGAGATGTTGTCAATTTAGAAAAACCATGAAAAAGCAGGAATCAAAACCGTAACGAAAGAAAACACTAATGCAACTTTTTATCGATCCAAGTCTTGATTGACAGAGCTACCCGACACCTCCGCCTATACTGATGAGAAGTGATATGTATCAAGTGAAACAATCGAGATGCACACAACTTTCCAAACAACTAAATGAATGGAACTGGTGCACGAAGCATCTCGTGTTTACACAGCCCCAAAAACAATTGTACCCCAAGGGGGCCACAACAGCTAATTTCACGGCTGCAATTCGTGACCTACAAGCTCACACCAAGACAACTTGTATCGTTTCTCCAAGGTTCCCCTTGTCCAAACACCTCAATGATTTAAAAAGAAGTATTCCTTCTAATTTCACGGCTGCAATTCGTGACCTACAAGCTCACACCAAGACAACTTATATCGTTTCTCCAAGGTTCCCCTTGTCCAAACACCTCAATGATTTAAAAAGAAGTATTCCTACAGTTGGCTAGACTACTACATCCCTTTCTTAAGCCCTCCAAAAGAGAGTGGCTTCCACACCAGCACTAAATTCACCATCACTGTTAGCAGATTGAGAGACGTACACATCAGTATGTCAAGAGAAACTTAACATATTAAGAGTTCTCCCGTCTATATTGAACTATGTTTGAAGTCATCTATTACCAATGTAGTTCCATATTAGTCAATCCATAGCAGCAGTTTCAACGAACAATTTATTCTGCTGTAGGTGTTTCATGTACCGAACGAAAATCAAAACGTACCTGAAAGAAGCTCCAAGGCTGTATCTGATAGCTTCAAGTTCTGAGACAGGTTTAGCAACATCAGAGAGGTAAGATCCTTTATGTTCTTGACCCCAGCATCCGTCAACCGACCACCACAGAGATCAAGAGATTGGAGGTTTTTGAAATCTGATGAGAGACGTGCACATACTTGAGAATTTGGAAATGAGTAAGAATTTGAGTCTTGAGTACGAATATAGTGGAGCTACAAGATTGGCTTGCCAAATTTAATCACGAAGATTGGAAACAACTAGAGAGGACAACCACAAAGAAAATTGTTTGACGCTTCCCTCATTAGAAGGGTCGTTTCATACGTCAGTATTGGTATTGTAAGTTATAGATTAGTAAGACTAAGAAGCAATTAACAGCTGAAATGCTGAATCAGTTGACATCAGACCAACTAAAGGAGTTTCTAGTAGCAACAAAGAGATACTTCTTGTCGATTCAATTCCATTACCATATATCGCCAAGAAAGCTCATTCATACTACCCATCTGTAAAGAAATTATAAGAACGTTCCTGCTCCGTATTCAGAACTTTAAATACACGAAAAAGAATTATATTTTTTTACAGTACTTGCAAAATAAACGGTTGCTTCAACTTACATGACAGATATTTTGTCCCGGAATCTGTAATCTGAGCACCAAAAAGATCCAGATGAGTCAATCCAGTTAAACCTGCTTCCATATGGTAGAAAAAGCTACATGTTAATGTTTCTAGTATAAACCCGAAAACAATTGACCTAAACGGCTCCTACATATTATTGAGTTATCAATAATCTGATCGGGCCAAGAAATCTCGAAAGCAGACTATTAGATTCACTAGAAAATATTGTAGAAACCACAGAACAAAGATGAAATTCAAAAGTTCTAGCTTCAACTACAATGAGAGCCGTCCCAGAAAAAAAAAGAAAAATGAATTAACAAACGGAGATATAACAAAACCCAAAACAAACAGTAATTGTGAGGCTTTATATTCTGGTTATTACTATGAAGCGTCACTACAATTATAAAAAGAAGTCTTTCATGATAATTTGGAAGGCAACTACTTGCCGGTACAACTTCATTAGACGTACAATATCAGACTTCTATACAAAAATATAACAAATAAAAACAGTTCTTAATGTCAAAGAAGTCCCTACTAGAAACACATTCTGGTGTTTCAAGGTTTTTCACTAATACATATATGGCACGCCAATCATTATTCTCCTTAGCATGATCAGAATATCTGTAACCTGAGTTTGTCGACCCTCTATACTAGCAATGTCTATTAAGTCCATGTGTTCAGAGAATAACAACATACCAGTGTAATCCTACAAGTGGGGTCTGGAGAGGGTAGTGTATACGCAGACCTTACACCTACCTTGGAAGGTAGAGAGGCTCTTTTCAATATACCGTTGACTCAATAAAAAGCATTTAAGAGAACACGGGAGAGAAGAAGTCATGTCAAAAGCAAAGAAGCCTTAAAAGGAAGAGTAACTACAGCAAAATAGGACAATAATTGGGGTACAAGAAACTATTAAGAGTAATACTACAAGTACTAGTATGAAAGGATAAGCGACACAAAACTCAATTCTACCCACTAACATTCTACCCTAATTTGTGTTCTTCATAATCTTCTATCTAAGGCCGCGGTATAATGAAAATGGACGCAAGACTGGGGATGAGTAGATTTCCAAAATCTGCACCTTATATTAAAGAAGAAAGAGATTTTAGGGATTACCAGTGAGAACTGCTAGTCCCGAGTCTGTAATTTGACGAGCATCAAGGTTAAGTGACCTCAGAGAAGTCAATCCAGACAACTCTTTCAAACCACTGTCAGTTACAGAGGTGAACGAGAGATTGAGATCCTCCAATTTCGTCAACCCTATAACATATCAATTGTTAAAATCAGCACATCATCATATGTACGAGATAATTCAGAAGCATCAAAAAGTTAGCCGTAATGCTTTTACAAGTCGAGAATGTGACAGATGTTATACACATTGCTCAACGGAATGCAGATTAAAACACCAATGCCTTTCCCCTACACCCCCGATTTACTGCCATAAAAGCTTATAACTTTCGACTGAAATTGAAATCTTCGAATTGAGAAAATACATAAATCTTGATGTACAGAATATCACTCGTAACATAGAATGTAACAAATTCTATGTCAAGGAAGGTAGATTCAGTTTTTAGCCAGAAAAATAACAAGAACATGAGAACTCATTATACAGGGAAGAAGTAGAGGGAAAAAAACAAAACACAGAACACGCATGGAGAAGTTGGATAATAACTACTACCTCTATTTTCCAATTTATATAGCACACATCACTTTTTAGCTTGTCCCAAAAAGAATTCACACCTTTCTTTATTTAGGAATAAATTAATCTCTTTAATGAGATGATCTACCGCCACACAAATGCATGCCATGTTTTAAACCACAAAGTTTCAAAAGTCTTTCATCCCTAAACTCCATGCAAAGTCACACAATGCCACATAATTTGGGATGGAATAAAAACTAAATTGAATCAGCGAACGGTACTTTAAGTGCAATAGAGCACCAGAACAACAAGGCATTTTTCTTTTGTACTGCGGAAGGAAGCAGAACTGGAGTCTGATTTACGTTAGAACCTTCAATTGACGTCCACAAGCACAACAGATGCTTTTGGCAGGTGGTTATTACCATAGGTAACCTGGATCACTAATTACCTTGACCCACAAGGAGAGTGTTGTTTTGACCATACGAAAACGAATTAGGAACTTGTATAAAATCTAAGAACTTCAAGAAATCTATACAAAAAAAAATGATGTGAAAGGAACAAATGATCAGAATCAGACCCCTGAGTTTTGGATGGATGAAAATGAATAGACCAACGTAGAATTTGTTCACAAAGAACCAAAAGATAATGTAAAAAGGAATATACATATTCTAGTAGATATCAACTCAAAGTATGAAGATAGATAAAAGTTTGTATTGCATTCTGAAGATTGGTAATAAGATCAGTTGCAAACTCAAGTAAAATTCAAAGTTTGGCAGGTGTTGGCCTACTAAACAGACACTTCAAGATAAAATCTTTAGGGGTCATTAGGGATCGTTTGGTATGATGGACAAGCATAGATAGTCCTGGGATAAAATTAAAATTTAGTACTGTCTTGGCCCTTGTTTGGTTACTAATCCTAGAATTAGTTATACCAGGATTAGTAATTAGTCCGGGATAAATTATACTTGCCAGAGGGTGCAATAATAGTACCGGGATTAGATAACACATGATAAACAAGAAAATGACAAAAAAAACCTTAAGGATGCCAGAGTATAACTTATACCAACAAAACTTGTCTTCAAACCAAGTGACCCCTAAGTATTTTTTGTAATATTAACTTGTGACGATATATTGGTTGGTGAGATTTGATTATAAACTAATTAGGATTTGCACACTTGCACTTAACTTGCTGTTGTGAGAGCTGACATGAAAGAAAAGCAACAGACTTCTTTTAACATATATATCAAAATCATTAGGCTAATGTGATGCAAACAGTCGCATGATATGATGGAAAATCAGTTGCTAAGTAGGGTAAACGGTCCAACCAGAGAGTTGAAGTATTCCATTCCTTCCAACTTCAGTATCAGACAGCTCCAAAGCTTTCAAGTTTGAAAGGCCTGAAAAAGACGGACGACATAAATCTGTAAAAGATAAAAAGAACTCTCTTTCTGGTCTGGTGGATGCATTTTAACCAAACTATATACTGTTAATAATTTAGAGCTTCAAAAGTCCTTGTGAACAATCTCCAAAAGTGTCCAACAAGTTCAAATCTGCATGAACTTCACATAACATGCCTGTATATAACCATCTGTTTATTCGAGCTTTAAACTTGAGTCTAATATTCAGACTTAAGGCATTAGAAATCGACTAGGGGTCTTAATGACGACACAGAATTGGACTATACAAACAGCCAAAGGAAATATTGAGCAAACACACCAAAAATTGCATTGACTACATGATGGGGTATTCAAGACTACAATTTAATGCAGATGAAGTAAATATGTGACACTACAGCATAACGCTAAACAAAGAAAAGATGGGAAGGGAAATAAACTATGTTTACGTATACCAGCTAAATGAGCAAGACCATCATTGCTAATCCTACAAGAATCCAAGTAGAGGCCTTCCAATTTTGTCATCCCTGCAACATTTGTAAAACTAGAAGAAGTAAATAACCAAAATAATGGGAGAAATATGAAACATATAGAAGTAACTACCTCAACTTAAATCTGATTTTTTTTAAAACCAAGGGATCAGAGGTAAGAGAACATCAATTCTAGCTATCCTGAAAGCATCTCAAAACTCCAAAATAAAGCAACAGCCGGTGAGCCAAATATCAACTCTAGATATACCAACAGTTTGTTCAAGATGAAAACAAACAAGTTTCAGCATGTGAGCATTAAGTAACAAGAAAGGTCATTATTGCCAAGTTTAAGTTTTGATCCCATAATGAAAGAGTCTTGACTCAACATGATCAATTGGATAACAACAAACCACGAATATCAACAAAATGGAGGTGTGACATCAAGATTACAACAGTTTGGGCTGTTAACCGCAGGCATAGAACTCTTGCATGACAACATTATCTAACTGAAACAGATCAGCAATTTGCTAATGTTTTCCATTTTCTGGCTCATTTTGCGAAATGTTTGGATAAGAAACACTAGAGTGGGGGTGATGACATATTACATGAAAATAAAGACAGGATATATTTTATATTTGAAAGGAAAACAGACTCTTATGGTGAAATAAGTTGATTCGTCAAAACTGAAAGCTTTTGGATCTTAGGATGCTATAGCATGATAGCATAGAGAGAATGGATTTGAATTTGAATTTTAGAGAAACTAAAGATAAAATGTCATGTAAGCTCAGAAGGAGGAAATTAAAGAGAAATTACGGACCTTTTAGCTGTACCAAACATGTATCCGTGATATTGTTAAATCCCAGATTCAACTCTTTCAAACTGCTGAGTGCTGCAGATGTAAAACAGTTGGCTAACAATGTGGAATGGTTTTGCTTTAGTCAGTTCTTTTTGGCAGATAACAAATGTCTTCCACTTACCCGAAAACTTCTCACATCCATCATCTAATAGGTGACATCTATTGACATTTAGCGACTTCAACGAAATGAGAGCTGCATTGTGATAAAGGAACTATCAGAAACTTCAACAACGTGATGGAATCCCAGAATAGAGAAGTAATTCCCCGAAAAATTATCTCTTTTATTTCATAAAATTTGTCCCGCAAACTAGGCCTAGTAAGTCAACATAGAAATAAACACAGTAAAAGCAGCAGACCTGTGAGGTAATCCAAACATGACGCAGTAACAACAGACCCTTCCAAGTTTAGCACGACTAGTTTGTACAGATCTGTAAAAGAATGAACTATTATCAAATCCAGATTACATCTAACCATAGAACAAAAAGAAAATGTTAACTTTACGAAAAACAGCCGAAGAGACTATTAATTGAGCTTCTTACATACATAAAAAGTTTGGAATTTATCCGACTCAAAAGGCTAAAACCGGTAACATAATCAACATAACAAATTGGTAAATAAAAATATCATATAACAAATGAAAGACATGTTGAAATGTTCAAAAAAAAATTATCCGATATAGTAAAACCAGCGAAACTAGAAGAAGTGCAATGAGCCTAAGGCTTGGTTTTCATGGAAACAGACAAAAAAGCATAGCACTTTTTTTTACAATAGAATCCAAAAGATGGGAACTTTAAGAGTAATGTGAGATCACCTAATCTAGCATGCATGCAGTCCTGGTATAATCAATTAGAACAATCATAGGACATCACAAAAGTTTATAACACCAAAAAAGGTAAGTGATACCTCTTAAATAAGAAACTCCAACATTTGTTATGTCGTTACATGAAATCTGAAGTTCCTTCAAATTCACAAGCCCTGAGATATATCGTGTGAAAATCGGCAAACATTTAAAAAGTAACTCCATGAAACAAGCTCGAACACACATACATATATATGAAGATTTTAAAGCATATTCATCGAGGATATACCTGTAAGAGGCTTCAAGTCTGAATCCGTGATAAATTTGCAGTTTCTTATAGTGAGAGATTCAAGATTCGTCAAACCTAAAAGTTAAAAGACACAAATGCATAAAGGGCAGCACTCAACCAAACAAAGAGGGACATATGCTGTGCACTTATATGATCAGAAACAATAAAAATAGCCAAACATTAAAGACGACATAATGTTGTCTCCTCAGAAAGAAATACGGGAAAACAACAAACCTTCAAGATGAATAAAACCTCCATGAATTAGAGGACATCGCTCAAACTCCAACTTGACTAGTTTCATTGAGCCAGATAAACTTTCCATTGATTCAGCACTGAGCCCATTGCATTTTCTAAAACTCAAGTATGTCAAATCTGTAAAACCTGAGCAACAAATATAATGGATCGTCATTGCCAGAAATTCTAGAAAATAGAGTTTGCGCGGCGGGGTGGGGAGATAGTGATATATCCACTTCGGCAAACAAGACAAAATGATTCATCAAATCAAATTGATAACTCACATTATCCATAGAAAACAAGGAAATAGTTATTCAACCCCAAATGAGATGGAAGTAAATTCATTAATGATCTTGGAAGATCAAATTATGTGCCTGAATCTGACCAATTTTATCAAGCATGTAAAGCATTCCATTATAAACTACTTCCTGAGATTCAGTTTTTTAAGCTGCACTAAAAAGCAGATTACCGTAGTGTAGAGACATCAATGGAAGATCCCTTTGGATTTTTCAGATTTCTTTTTTTATATCTGAATAATAGAGAAGTTCATAGAGGTTGGTATCCCAAAAATGTAAATGAAAGAAAAGGTACCTGGTAATTAGACTAATTATAATCCGATTAATAGAAGCAGAACTTAATAATTTATGATCCAATGTCGAAGATAAATAACACTTGAAAGCAAATAGAGAATTCAATTACAAATCTTTCTACATTCATGCTAATTGTGGAAAGCTATAACGGACACGGTAAATAAAAGCAATTATATTAGCTTCATAATAGAAAATCCTTCTATGTCAAATCAGTTGCAAGAGTTCAATATAGGTTAACATGTGATATATCATCAGAGAGAGAGTAACAATAACTACCAGCGATGTGCTTTATGCCACAGGCAGAAATTTTGTCGCAGCAATCCAAACCTAAGGCATGGAGGTTTGAGCAGTTCCTAAGGAGGCTTAAACCAAAATCTGTAACCTCAGTACTAGAGATATATGCAGACAGTAATGATGATCCTTGTGAAGAAATGACATCCATCCATTTATTGTTTACTCTTGTATGTTCTCGCATGCACATATCCTATCAACAAAAAAGAAAAACCATCAAATGAAATAATTAACCAGATCCTGTACTGAAACAACAATTAAATTTAAGCTTCCAATACAAGCGAGGACTTTACATGCAGGGCGCAATCTCTAAAAGCCTCAATACAGCTATCAGAAAGGCTGCATGAATCCACCAGATGGTTGAATATCAACTGGCTTATGTCTCTTGGGAGCATTGAAAATGAAGGATATTTGTCGATGTCCTGTTAATACAGAGAGCATAAAATTTCCTGAACAAACACGAAGTACTCGACCATGAATCTCAAAGGGATGTAGCAGAGATTAATCACCTTGCATATTTTACAGATGCATAATTCCATGAGGGACGGACAACGACTTTGTTGAAATTGACAACACGTAGCGGGCAAAAAAAGGGAGGACTCTAGCCATTTTGAGCTCCCAAATTTGAAGTATCTACCAGAAAAGCCTCTTCTAGTTATGTTCTCATCAGCATAGTGGTCTCTTTTACATGAACAAACACTCCCCATCAACGAATTCCCTTGAGAAGACTCACTCACTATCATTAAACGCTCCAAAAAGACGGGTTCTATGGCTCGATTATGAATTGACTAATCCTATATGTCTGCTAAAATTTTGCATCAGCATTCAAAAGCTCACCTGCAACAGAGAGACGTATTTTACACATCAAAATTCCACATATAGTTAACAGTTGCAGAGCCAAATAAAATACACTATGCAGATAGTATAGTATCTCCATAGTGTATATCCTTATTTTCTTCATGTGTGTGTACACTTTTTTATATCCGACTCCTCTCAGTAAAAAAAGAAAAAAATACACACATAATACATACGTAAAATACACTAACAAATAAAATACACTATGTAGATACTTAACTCCATTTAACTCTATCAGACAAGAAAACAACTTTAGAAGTCCACTTCCTCAATATTCTCATAGAAGTATACTCATATACTAATGGTTATGTATAGAAGGAGAGGGCCAAGAGTTTGTTTTTTTCTACTACTCAAATATAAACAAAATACATGTAAAGTTTGAAACATTAAAGCATAACAAATAAAGGGTATGAAAAAGAAATTTAAAAGAACATCATATTGCCAATAAAAAATGAATCCTCAAAAACATAAATGCATGCAAAGAGAAACAAAAACTCACTCAAAATAGTTACATGAGCACTACAAATATAAATAATTACAAGAACAAAGTTTATTTTTGCACCTAAAGTTTCAAACCTTCAAGCCTCAAAATACTCCAACAAAAAGACCATTTATCTACTTTCAGAAGATAAAACAAAAAAAATGATTTTTATTTAGTTATGATGGCAACAATCATAGAAGGAAGAGGCAAGAAAGAGCCAAAAGGTGGCAAGAACAGGGGAACTATTTGGGTATGTGCCACTTGTACTAGTCAAGTACACAAAATACATGTAAAGATTAAAACTTTAAAGCATAATAAACAAAGGGTAGGCAAAACAAACTTAAATAAACATCATAGTGTCAACAAAAAAAGGGGGAAAATGAACCCTAAAAACATAAATGCATGCCAAGTGAAAGAAAGACTCACTCAAAAGAGTTACACTAGCAAACTTCCATTGTCTATCTTTTGCACTAAATTTCATACCTTAAAAGACCCTTTATCTACTTTAAGAAGATAAATACAAAAGATTTGATTTTTAATGTCAGTTATGATAGGAACAAAATTAAAGAAGGAAGAGGCAAGAAGTAGCCAAGGTTGTGGCAAGAACAGGGGAACCATATGGGTATGTGCCACTTGTCCAAAAATACACCTATAAAGTTTGAAACTTAAAAGCATATAATAAAACAAAGAACACATTGTCAATAAATGCATGCAAAGAGAAAGACACAAAAAAAATTACATTAACAAACTTTCAGTGTGTATTTTCCACTAAAATTTTCATACCTCAAAAAACCCAAAGTAAGGAGAGGGCTAAAACTAAAAGTTTCGTTCTTTCTACTACTCAAGTACACAAAATTACATATAAAGATTGAAACTTTAATGCATAATAAATAAAGGGTAAGGAAAAAACGTTCAAACACCATATTATCAAATATAAAATGAACCCTAAAAAACATAAAGTTTGAAACTTTAAAGCATAATAAATAAAGGGTAGGAAAAAAAACTCACAAAAAACATCATATTGTCAATAAAAAAATAAACCCTAAAAAGCATAAATGCATGCCAAGATAAACAAAAACTCACTCAAAAATAGTTGCATGAACAAACTTTAGTTTTTTACACTAAAATTTCATACCTTTCAAAGTTTAAATCCCCAAAATACTCTTAACAAAAATACCCTTTTATCTACTTTACATCAGAAGGGATAAATACAAAAGATTTGATTTTTAATGTCAGTTATGATAGGAACAAAAAAACTATACAAGGAAGAGGCAAGGTGGTGGTAACAAAAAGGGAACTATTTTTGGGTTTGTGTGCCACTTGTCCATATCTTTGTATCAAAGTGTGGCAAATTTTTTCATGAGTCATTTATATGATTTTTGATTTGATTATATAGTAGCAAGAAGATAAGAGAAACTTCATTTTAAAAAATAAAAAAAATTGTATGATCAAAAAGGTGATGTAACATTTTTATTCCTAGTACTGTTTTTTTATGTCATTGTGTTGTCCTATGATTTGTCATTTGTCAACCTATCATTATTATAATCATAGGTTTTAGATTTTCAGGCATGTGTATGTTATCGATAATTTGATCAAAACTGATATTTATATTTTTAATTGTGTATATGTTTAAATAAGATAGTAAATTGATATAAAATTGAATAGCTAGACACATACATTTTAATTTTGGTCGATAGAGTTATCCAAAATTCAAAGATATCGCGTAGTGGTCAATGAAGTGGTTAAGAACGTTGAGGTCTCACGTTTAGAATTCACTAAAAACACTAAGTAAGTGGATAGAGTTACCTTGTTGCTGCTGGATGGGAGTAATTGTGTATCATTTTTAATACTTCGAGGATATTTTAGGCCCTTTTCCGTTCTTTTAATAGAAAAATGTTTTCAAAATGAGAATTCTACTTTACATCATTCTCTAATTTTTTTCATCAAAAGAGTTATCATCTTTGTAGAAGTATATCTTTTTTTATTTTTTTACTTATTATAAATTTAGGGACCCACCTTATCTCCAAGAAAAAGATAATTGAAACCATTTTGAATATTTTTAAATTTTTTAATTAAAAAAAATTAGGGCGCCCATAGATTTGCAACAAGAGTAAATTAACAGAATAAAGATGATTATCCTTAATCACTTAACATCATGGATTTTGAGATTCGAAAAAATTTATTTGTACCGGATGTTTACATCCAAATTTATTATTATGTGATTTAATAAAGTAGAACACATGTTAAATAATTAAAATTGATTAAAATGAATTGTAAACTCAAACACGTGGCGTGCATATATTAGATTTATGTAAACACTTGATGTGAATTAGTTTTACCCATTTATTATCATTTTTGGATAAGTCTTTTTTTTATTCGAAATTATTTTTGTTAGTAAGTGTTTTATAATCGGTATAATTCTTTTACATTGATTTAATTCAGTGAATGCACTAAATTAACATATAGTTCACACTAAGATACGATTCTTTAGGTGATATTTAAGTGGAATTACCCCAAACTAAAGTTTTATTCTTCTTTTTATTTATTGATCTTTTTTTTTCAATTTGGCATTACTTATTAGTACATAAAATTGTGATTAAGAATACCTTAATCTCATTTTAGCATCTTATTATCGCTTTGCAAATTATTTTATTCGAATAACTCATTTTGGTATCCTTATTTTTACTTGTATATTAATTTCCTATATACTTTCTCGATCAAACTTATCGTATGAGACTCTGTTAGTGTTATTGACCTCTCTTCGTCTGATATTTGAGATTATTACCAGGGGTATACATGACCAGATTAGTTCGGGTTTTTAAAATATCAAATCAAACCATTTATGTCGGGTTTTTAAATTTATAAATCAAATCAAACCAATAAAACTCGGGTTTTCAACTTCAGCTTTTTCGGGATTTTCAGATTTTCGGGTTTTTTCGATAAAGTTTTCATAAAAACATACAATTTACTTGTACTTCAAATATTTCTTTAGTCCTACCAAAATGTAACTATCTAAGTTATTTCTCAAAAAAATAACAAAAAATGTGATATAATTAATGACACTAAAATATCAAAAAATAATAATAATAATAATAATAAAATCGCGTAAAACAAATATTGCAAATTAATAAGTCATATCAATCATAATTTAAAGTACTAAATCATGCTAAAATAAGTTTAGTAAGTATTAGTTACATGACTAAATATTAAAAGAAAATAAAATTAGATCTTGTATTTTAATTATCTAAATCTATGTAAAACTAAAAAAAAAAAAATTCAATATTATTGTCATTCTTAGTGTTGAATTGATTTTCTCTTTGTATTAGTATTAATTTGATTTTTATTTAAACTTTATTATAATTACCAACATGTATAGACTATAATCTTATTAGATCATTAAGAATTCTAACTTCCAAACATGAAATAATTATAATAAAAGATAAAAACTATGAAAAAGTATCAGAGATATTTAAAAATTATATCAAAATAAGTATTTTTACGTGTAAAATAAAATTTTAAAATTATATATATAATGTCGGGTTGATTTGGTTTCGAGTTGGTTTTTTTTAGTTAAAACCAAACCAACCCAAATATGATCGGGTTTTTTTTTTCAACACCAAACCACTAGTCGGATTTTTTTTCCGATTTGACTTAATTTACGATTTGAATCGATTTTTTATTCGATTTTGTACGTCCCTAATTATTTGATTAAAGTGAGATTTATATATGCTGTTGTAACAAATCTGTGGGCAAAATTCTCCTTTTCTATTGTTGGGGAAACAAATTCCAATTTTGCTTGTGTGAACAAATATCACATCCAAAAACATTTATTTTCATTTATTATTACATACTTTTAAAATCAGCCCCCATATTCATTTCATATAATATATATATATATATATACTACAATATTTGGTGTTTATTCTCTTATATACCTAACATCTCTCATGTGAAATCCGTCTAAAGGGTTCACTCTAGGGCCTCAACATTTTCATTGAGGTTTGTCCAATCACCATCTCAATGATGTTATAATAAACTTATTCAAGTCCATAGTTTATTTCTTTATATACCCAACATTTTTTCTATGTTTTGTCGATACGAAATTGCCTAGAGTTTCACACCTTAAGAGTAGATAGAACTCATGGTAAGGTATGTCTCCCCTTTAATAGGTCATAGATGGAGAATCTAAATTAGTCAGATCAGTGAGTTTCGAATACTGGTCAAATATTTATATGAAAAAGAAACAAGAAGTAACTTTATATGAAAGGCAAAGCAAAACCAATTTCTCAAAATGGATTACTAACAGCTGCAAATCTTTACTTCTGCAAAAGAATCACAACTTTGTACAAAGTAAGACTTTGGGGTAGGAAACAAATGGTAAACCAATTGAATAACTTAAGCTCTAAAACCAGTGTGTGCTTCATATATAAACAATAAAAAGGTCAAAAAGAAGGGATTCTAAATACCCAAAAAAAGCCAATGGCACACTAGGTTATGAAGGTAACGCGGCACGCGCGGCGTTTCTTCCTAAGCCAACACCCAAACCCACAGGTACAGAATCAGTTTTGCTCTTGACATTATGACTACAATGGGCAGAATGAACATGGGCCTGGTGTGAGTTCTGGTTATTGTTGCTTATATTGATAACATGATGGCCATTTCCATTGATCTGATGAGAATGGCCGGTGCCATTTTGCATGCTTGAACTATGAGGAATCTGCATCATTCCAATCCCTTCGGACTCAACCAATTCTTCCTCACATTCTATGTCTTCGTTGTAACCGTTTATCAAGAAATCTGAACAGTTCTTCTTACACCCATGATCATATGGATTACGGAATCGACCACCTGGTCCTCTGAGGTAACTGTAACGCATCATATTGGCCATTTCATTTGTTGTAATGTTGTGAGATATCTGTTGCAAAAGGGAAAATAGGAAGGTCAAGATATATTTCATGTGATTTAGCTGTTCCCACAAGATGGTGAAATAATTGTGTCATAGAAACCAATGATCCGTTTAACAGCTTAGAATATAATGGCGTGAAGACACCATTGACAGTAAGAATTTTGAGGAAAAGCAGCTTGCACAGGTAAAGTAAATAAGAAGCCAATGAGCATCTCAGGGCAAACTATAAGCATGTTCATGTCGTCTGTAGAAAGTTATTCATGATCAAATACAGTTTCTGATCCGCAATAGTCATCATTTATACACAAGAATTCTGTCTCTTCAGATAACATATCTGGAAGAAGACAAATTAAAGATCACCGGATGCGTGCTAGTGGACCAATTTTCCAAAACAGCTGAGACATGTAGTATGTAAAGTTGTAAGAGAACCAGGAAAACAAATACTGGAGTTCCTTGTTGTATGCTTCATTTATACTAATATATTTATATGTTTACAGACACAAAATAGCATATAGTTTCACGGAGTAGACTAAAGAGCTCGTCAAATGTAAACAGGAAAACAAAGAAAAACATACCTGAGAAGCTTGTACCCCAGTTAAGACTGCCACTCCAACGAAGAGGAAGAAGTCTGCAAATAAAAATGCTAAAGCACCAACATGGTGAGTACCAGCATGACTCAGCCAAGCCCCAAACGATGATGGAGCTGCTGGGTCAGTCAAGACTCCTGTTATCACAAAAAGACGTTTTATTAGGAAAAAAAATCTGATGAAAATAAATTTACGCGAGTTACAGGAAAGAGTATTTACTTGTAAGAGTAACTGCACCAGTTAAGACCATTGCCAATACTTCGAGAACAAGAAAGATGAAAAAGTCCCACTTGTTTTTCTGAACAAAAATGTGAAAAATAATTCTTCAGAGGATGCAACTAAGAACTAGTAGGCAAACATAAGACCGTGATTTCGTCTTATGTTATACTATGATCATCACCTAAAGAGCTAACGGGTATATCAGACATACCCTTTTTTCTCATAACAAAAAAATTCATATATACACACTAGCCTCACAACAAATCACATCCAGAATCGATTACCTTGCCGATGCAATTAGACACCCATGGACAATGATGATCAAATTGTTCCACACAACGATCACAGGTTGAACAATGCTTTGCACGAAGAGGACGAACAATCTGGCAAAAGGAAAAACGATAATGTACAAAAAAACCTAAGAGATAAGTCTCTATCAATCAAAGTATGAACAAACAGCTCTAGTCAGTACCTTGCACGTGGAGCAAAGCTGAGACCAATTCCCAGCAAGCAAAGCAGGATGATTCATTTCCATTTTGAGCAAAGGTTCCTGAAATATGACAAGGAAATCACATATTTCTTGTGAATTGTACAGGCTGAAAAAAGAGAGGCAAATCTGAATAGACAGAAGTATATAAAGGTCTTGGCTAAAGGTTATGCACACCTCCTAATAAGAAACAATTAGTATTATTTTGAAGAGCCTCTTTTCACACTATTAATTCTGGTTTTCTTCGTTCTTTTGTTTTCAAACTTTTTTTTGGTTTGGGCTGCAAGGTTGGAACTTACATCATCTTTGATATTTTGTGAATCATGTTGACTCCTCCGGATGTAACCTGGATCTTTTCTGTGACAGAGAAACAAGACAGATTCAAATTTGACGAGTATAAGCAAGTTTAGCATATAGGAATTCTGACATTGCCAATGATAGCAATGTATAAGGAGTAAGTAATTCTAAGAAATCCAACTAAGGAAAGCAAAACGAAAAACAGGAATTTTATAAAAACCATATGGACATTCTTACATTCCTATATATCAAAAGAGCACGAAGAAATACCTGCTGCACCGGTAAAATGTAACTAATCCAGCTGTAGCAAGGAAAACTCCCAACCATGCAAATAGTGCGCCAGCAGCAGTTAATTTTGGCAAAGTTGAAGCTGAATCAAACAGAAACTTTACAGGACATTCCACATTGACCATCGTAAAACTAATGAGACAAAGTTGATTGTGAACAAAAGGATTAGGAGAAGTACCCAAAATTACCGCATGAATGTAAGTGGTAAGTAGAAGAAATATTGTACAACAAAGAACAGGAGCAAGTCCAAGCTTTGAAAGTTTGCCAAGCTGGGTACTTCCGTCACAGCGTTTGTCATATAACTGCCTAGCGTTTCCCTGCAGAACCATTTAACGTTCTATGAAAATCGAATAATGCACAAAATGCTGCATTCTGGCAAAGAGACAGGCAGACTTTAATATAACAAATGCTGATTCTCAGGGACTTTAAAATAGATACCATCTCAAAAACAACCTAATCTCAAGTTAGGGACACCAAAATCAAGGAACACTTACAAGGAAAAAAGCAACTTGTCTGTGACTCTTGTCAGAAGCAAGCTGAGCAGGTGTAAGTCCAGTGTTATCTGTTACAATTAGGTCTTCCTTCTTCCCTGCCTGCACCAACACCGTACATGCTTCTAGGTGACCCCTTATAGCAGCCCAGTGAAGAGGAGTACAACCTAAAGTAGAATGAAATATAAAATAACATTAGATTTCAAGCAATGCATCACGAAAAAGAGAGTTAGAGGAAGATAATTGGTTTACCCTCTTTATCCTGACGTCCACGATATGCATCAAGAAAGAGTAAAAGGCGTATACAGTCTGCAAAACCCTTGTATGCAGCCCTAAATTTTTCGGGAAATAAATTCACAATTAAGTAAGTATATACCAAATAAAACTAAAATAAAAGAGTGCAAGGATAACCCCACTACTTGGTTCATGAAAAAGTAACAGAAAAGAGAATATTCATCCGGGGGAAGGGGAGGGGACAGAAGGCTGGTGGAAAAGAATTATCAACAGCAAGTCTGACCAAAAATACTTTTATTTCTGAATGAATGAATGAATGAACGAACCCAAACAATCTTTTCCTATCTAAAGAGTACTGCATATATTACTATGGCAGAAATGGACAATGAAAAAAAACTTCTAATCTATGTATACCATCAAAACATCTAGGCTAGAGATTGTTAAAGAAAGCAATAAGAGAAAATTCTCTGTCCATATTCAATTGCTGAGTATGCATGCTTGTAGCTGTAGCTACTCTCTTTTCCATATTCAGCTTCTAATGAAAACAGCAATTATAAAATCCATTATGAAGATCCCTTAGGTATTTTAATGCCAAATTAAGGGTTGGATTTGTTGCTTCTCTGCACTGTCAGTTTCTCCTGATTCCTTGAATAAGAATCACATAGTCATACTTCAGAGGAATTTCTCCAGAAATTTGGCTTTTAAAACAAAATGGCATCAAGAACCCAACAAATTCTACTTCACAAGTTTTCACGTAGTGTCAAATAATCATGTATTAGACAGATAAAGAAGCTCAGAAGTATAGGCAGCACTTGCTGCAATAAAGAACGACTATTGCATGCTTCTAACACCTCAAGCTTGTTATTCAGAAAAAGGGTATAGTATGGTTCTCAGAACTACCAGTGTAAAGGGCTTCTCCCGTCACTGTCAGGTACATCAGGATCAGCATTCCACTTTGTAACAACGTAATAAAGGAAAGCTGTCTGACCATACTGTGCGGCAACATGTGTTGGCTGCAGTAAAATTTCATAGTATGAGTAATCGGCAATTCTTCAAAGATTTCAACACTAAGATCTTAATCACTTGTAGTTATTAAATAAGTACAACAGCAATGTGAGGTAAGAAGAGGATGTAAAGGGCAACCCAGTGCACAAGGCATCCGGCGTTCATATAGACAATGGACAAATAATATCAAGAAAGACAGGATGCATCTTCAAATACTTGGACAGTAAGATCATCTGTTGCAGATGTGCTTATCAAAAGAAGGAAAAGATCATCAGTCGAAAATCAAATATGTTGTTGTTGATTGCTAGAATAATTATTAATTAGTTGCTTAGTTGCCGCCTGCCGGAGTAGTCTACTACTTTGATTAAATTTTAATTGCTGAGAGATATTTTAAGTTTTTTTTTTAATATTTATTTTGCAGATCGTCTATTTAAAGGCTTGTGGTTAGTAAAATTGAAGAGACAATTTCCAGTCATATAATCAATATTCTTGCTGCTACATCTTTTTAAAAAACAAAAACTCAACAATGGTATTAGAGCCTCAACTGGTCTTTACATGATCTCAATCCAATAGAAAAAGCGTTTTAAACCAAACCTTTCTTAACCTTACTTTTCAAACATGGCAGACAACTGATTATCTTTCAGTGGCCCACAAACCTTATTGATGAAGAATATCAAATTTGATTAGTGAAAATGAAGACATATCTTGAAATCTATGATCCTAGGGAAGTCGTAATGGAAGATATACCCTTACAACCACTCCTCGCAAATCCTACCCTTACCCAAATCAAAGCTCATTCAAACTATCACAAGACAAAGTTGTTATTGAGATTTGAGAGGTGCTAGTTATGCACAATAAAATAAAAGAAAATAGTCATGTTGTAAAAGTGTGCAAGTGCAAAGACACTCAAAACAGTTAACAAGCATAAATTATTAAGAAGCAACTTTTATAGATTGCAGCGACTGAAGTTGTTGAATATTGCATCTATTCCCGCTGATTTGCTGAATATTTAGTTGTTTAGTTGTAAGGGGTATCTATTACTTTCTTTTATATTTAAATTTCAGTTTAGATATTTTAGGTTGTTTAGATATTTATTTAGGCATAATACATAAATATGCCCTTTAACTTGGCTTCAAATCACATTTATGCTCTTCAACTTTGGGTGTGTACAAGTAGACACCTAAACTTGTATAAAGTTGAACAAATAGACAGTTAAATAGACACACGTTCTACATGTCATTTTTGTCCTACGTGGTGTTCTATGTGTATTGTGCCACGTAGGACTCATGTGTCTACTTGTTCAAGTTTATACAAGTTTAAGTGTCTACTAGTAAATACCCAAAGTTGAAGGACATAAATGTGAAATGAGGCCAAGTTAAAGAGCACATTTATGTATTATGTCATTTATTTATTTCGCAGAATTTCTGTTTTTAAGTGGCTATTTAAAACCTTATGGCTAGATAAGACAATTTTCGATACTATCTTCTTCTTTTTTTCTTTATGAGAATTGGTAATACCAATCATATTCTCAACCTTCTTGTTGTTGCATCAATCTTACTTTCTTTTTGAGATGCTCCTTATTGTTGTTCACCCTCCTTGAAAGGAAAGCTGAAACACAATTGCAGCACATGATGTGTGAGTTAGACATATGTCCCGGGTTTGAATCCTATTGTGGACAAAGCCTGGGAAGAGGGTAGAAGGGGAGGGGGGGAGGGGCACATATTCCTGAAAGTTCCAAACCCATGCGCCATGCGGCATCTCGAGTCGAGCCAAAAGCCAACAGCAAATTTGTTCGAACGAAGTACCAAAAAAATTCTTCAAGGCCCCACTATTTCTCATCTCTGCTCAACTTTTCCATCTAATTACTCTTAGACAACTCCGTATATGCCCCAGTATTTTCAACAAATATTAAACTATTCATAATTCTAACTCTTCAAATAAACGTATCAAATGAAAGTGAACAAGCATTTAAAGGAGATATCTAACAAAAATAAGGTTCACATGAGCCTTGCATAGACAACTGGTAGGCTTCACAAGGTACAGTCACTTCTTACTTGCCAATCAGTTTAGTACCTTTTATAAGGTTCAGGATCAGAGATTGTATAAAAATGTTAGCGTGGAAATGCATTGATGGACAAGTATCTATTTATTTTTTATAAGGATGGACAAGTAGAGCACTCGATCTTTAGGTCTAGATTTTTAATCTCATCTGGAGAATGATAGTGCTTCCAAGTCACAGAAGGCATAGCTCCTGAAAAGCTAATGTGTTTGCTGGAGAATTACTAAGCCTGCTGCAGTAAACACGGTTTACTTACTTTAAAGGTTTTCTTCGTGATCCATATATGGTGGGTCCAACTAATTATATTTTTATTCAGGCAAGAATACACTTTCCTTGCACCCTCGTCATCAGGTCTAGCTCCTAACCTATACTTTCCAGCAAAACCCAAATCACATATGCACCAAAATGATAATGAGCTCAGCTCATGAGGCCCTAGATGGGGTATCTAGAATACCATGGAGACTGGACAGATTCAGCTTCATAAATTTAAGCAGCAAAAGAAACATTAAGCTGTTTCAAGTAATGCAATGACTACTAAGAACATACAAGCAAAACCATACCTGATAGCCATACATATCAGCTGCATTTACACGACCACCTTCTTGTAGTAAGAGCTCAGCAACCTGCACTGCACCTCGAACAGCACTCCAGTGCAATGCTGTTTGCCCCGTATGATCTGCAGCATTTACATCTCCTCCGTGCTGCCAATCGCATCACCACCACTAGCCATCAGTTCCCAACCAACCAAAAAAATAAGGAATAATACACACACACAACCAGGGAATAGCAATCAACATTAAGGCGATAGTTCTGTCTCATTAATATTACTTTAAGTCCTTCATCAGAATTATATAGATCTAGACAGACCAAAGTGAATTCATACAGCTGATCCAACTAGTGTTATTGAGGGTAAGTTGAATTATTGATTGATTGGCTGTAACTTGATCAAAACAATGTATCCTATTGTGTAATAGAGTAGTTAGTTATCGTGCTAAATTCCATTTTCTTTTTCTTATTTACCATCCAATTCCCTGATTACCACACAATACCATCATCACTGCACTTTCATAAACTAAAAACAATCTTTTTTCTTAAGATGTGATGTTCAGACAAGCTTGCACCCACCTAACTAAGCTATTGGGGTACCTGCTAGGACTTGGAGAAACGAAAATAATTCACCTAATATCCTTCGTTCCAACGATTGTCACTCCATCCATCTGACCAATATGATACCATTCACTGGCAACACTCATGGCTCAACTTTAACACAGCTCAAATCTAAGCATCAAAATACTAAGTCCTATATTGGGGCACCAGCTAGAACAATTATTAGGTAACTCTATCTACCAAAACTTAGACAAATGGAAATAAGTCACTTGATCCATTTAACCACTACAATACCACTCAATGATAACTAAAGACAACATTTTTATGGCTCAATTTTAACATAACTCAAATAAAAGCATCAATATAATTACATTATCTTTTTTTAATAAACTAAATCTCATAACCAAAACCAAACCTCAATAATATATTGTGCAGCTGCGGTGCGATTATTAAGAGCAGCCCACTGAAGCGCATAGTAACCAAGACCATCAGGCTCAGATACAGAACAACCCTCACTTTCCACCAATCTCTGAAGTTTCTCCATATCCCCATACGCCGCTGCCGTATACACATCATCCCTCAAACTCTCCTCCTCACCTACACCACCGTTAACCACCGCCGTAGACGACGATGATTCATCTTCATTCCTTGATTCAACCTCCTCCACCACCTCGATCTCCGATGCCATTTCTGAATCAATATAAATTTTGACTATGAAATTGGATTCAATATATATATATATACATATATATATATAATTTGAACGTGAGAATGAATGGAGATTCTAGGGTTTTTCTGGGAAGGAGGAAGAGGGTTGACTCGGTATGGAGAAAACAAACACCAAATCACCAGAAAGACAAATTGCTATGGAAATTGTAACATCCTTTCTTTTTATTTTTATTTTTATTTTTTTATCTTTAAATTGAAAGGTGTTTATATCTATTTGACTTTTTTTACCAAAATTTTTATTTTTGAATAATTTTTTTTATATTTATATTGACGATCTGATTCAATTTGAATTTAACTATTATCAAAATTATGGTTAGATTCACTTGAATTCGCCCTAAGAAAAAGCGGGCCTTTTTTATATCTGAAGTTCGAACCTCAAATATCTAATAAGATAATATTTGAATTTTTTTAAAAGAAAAAGAGAGTTGTGACTGATTGACTTCTACTTGATTTATAATAAAGGAAAAGGGTCAAAAATATCCTTTCTTAGTGTTTGATTTAAAAAAAAGTCTTCTTGTTGGTATGTTAGTCAAGAAAATTTCTCTATTATTATTATTTTCGGGTTAAATATATTATTCGTTTTAGTTTTTTAATGTATTATTTTTTTAATAATATATTTTTCTTTACTTCTTCCATTTAAAATTCTTTTAATAATTAATCAAAGTGAAAAGTATTTTTTTTTCTTGTTAAGCTTTATTTGTTTTTATTAAGATTGATTATTGTTGTTCTTTTTCGTTTGTTTTTATTAATATTAAGACGTTTAAATATAAATGCACATCTGAATATTAGGATATATATTAAGATTTAGAGGACTGAATTTAAATACACATGAATATTAAGATTTGAATACAAATAGTGAAGATTGTTTGTTTACCATAATTTAATGTATAAAATGACCTTATAATAGTATACATATATATATATATATATATATATATATGGATTTTTACTCGATTAGTGATGAGTTATTTGTGATGGTGGTGGAGAAGAAGTGAAGAAGCATATTGTAGGGGTTAAAACAAAAACTTACTTTGACGTATATAAAGACCCCTAAAATAATTTTGGGTCAAAGAAAATATCTAAGGTTTAATTAAAAAGTTCTTTTTTCAATTATTTGAGTGAAAATGAAGTAATTATCAATTTGTAATTATTTTTTTATATATATAAAAAAAATACATTCTTTTTGACAATAAACAATCTTATAGACCATGTAACATGGGCTACGCAATGACAAAATAATACCACTTGCATGAAATCATTTACATAATTGTTGACCTAACAATAGAGTGCCACTTGCATAAAATCATTAATACACATTATTTCCGGAAGATTGTTACGTATTGTTTTATATTATATGATATACATTATATTATATTATTATAAATATGATATTCGAATTGATGATATCTAATAAATTTTACATATCAACAATTTAAAAAAAATATAAAATTATAAGAATTATTTTTACGCGAGATAAAATCGTACTTATAAATATGTGGGTCAATTTGGTCATCGGGTCCGGCTGTAGCCAATATAATTAAGGTATTCACCTTAGGCCTGGGGCCTCAAATTTCTACAAATAATAAATTATGTCTTAACCCATTAAAATAGAAGAAACTAAGGAAACATTATTTTGGGTTTTTTTTTTTTTTTTTGTTCAACACTCACGTTATTTATTCTTTTTAACTCTTTTTGCACTCTATTTCTTCACAACTTTGATAGTTAGAGTAATACACTCTCAAAAATATGAATCAGTAGTAAAAAAGTGTTGAACAAAGTGTATTATAATTATTTATTTTCTTTGTTAATTTTCATATTAAAGTAGGTATACCAAGTTATCAACCTTGTTAATCGGATTCTATTATTTTAACTCTTATCTTTGGAGTTTATCAACTTATTACTTATAGAATTATGTTAATAATTCATATAATAATTGTCTAAATAAAATGATGTTTTCAATGTTGAATTAATGAAATCTTACTTAAAAATAATAATTAAAAAAATTGAAAAAATTATTTATATAAAAGGTATTAAGAAGTAATTTACATCTAGAAATTTAGATAAATGAATAAATATAGATAAAGTTTATTTAGATTTTAAGCCTCAAATAAATTTTTGTTTTAGGCCTCGAATTGTGTTGAGTCACCCTGTTGATCATTTTAGTAGTTTAATTCATGTGTTTGTAATTAATCTTCATTTATTTTCGAGTTCTGAATGCTTACTAGTTATCGTGAAATAATTTATATAAATTTTAATCCAAAGATAATTGTAAGGGAGGCCAAGAGACCTAGAAGTCATAAGGAATATAAATTTTTGTATTAGCTTGAGAAAAAAGAGAATCCATAGATACTATTTGTAATATCTTTTCTTGAAATAGATATAAGGACTAGAAATAGAATAAAAGGTATGATCCACGTATATTCATATGTCTGTACTATAAAAAAAAATTGATTCTTTTAATTAATTGTTTCGGATTCACGGGATCTTGGCTCTTTTGAAAGAGGTCAATATAAAGTAAAAAATATGAACTAATTAAAACTTCAATCAAATTTTAATTTTATATCTCGCATAAATAACATATACATTTATATTGTTTATATAGAAAAGAAAAAAAAACAAATATGGGATCATAAACAATATTACATTTATGCGAGATGAAAATAATTAACCAATTAATGTTTTACTTATTTAATTAACAAAATTGTATACAAATACTCTTTTTAGTTGGTCCATATTAAGTGCATTGTTAAGATTTATTTCATTATTCAAAATAAAGGAACAATTTATGTCCAAAAAATTATTGATTTTATTTATGTCCAAAAATACTTATCTTAAAAAGATATATCATATCCTTATAATTTACTTAATTCTTTGAATTAGTCACAACAAAAATAAACTTGAAATGATAAATACTCATTCATCTTTAATCAGAAAATTTGAGTTCAAGTTTTTCTAACTACAAAACCGTCTTTATTAGAGATTACTACCTCAATATTAAATTTTTTCGAGGTGAAAATAACTCGAATATCAACACCATATCAACAAAAGTAAATATAAAGAGTACGTTTTGAATCATGGCCTATATACAGTGGAAATTTTGGCTATAAAAAAACTTAGCCTCAATATAGTAGAACACAACTGTTTATCAAAAAGTAAGTTTACTGTACAATAATTTGGACACATTTTTTATAAGTATTTACCACCAACAGATAAAGGTGGCAGAGTTCAATTTTTATTTTATAATATGTATTAATAAAGATAGAGCTAGAATTTTAATATGTACTTTATACTAAAATTTTGTAAATAGAATTATAGTGTTACACTAATTTTAGTAAAGCTGTGAGAACATTTTGATGGAAACATAGAAGAATAAAGCTCATTAATCCATTTTAATTAAAAAGACATTAACTATTAGCAACAAAATCAGAATCCGCAGAACCTTTACAAAATAAATTCAGTCGAAATATATATAGCTAACTATACAATGATAAAGTAGTGTTAATGCTCTCAGTGGCAGAGTCAGGATTTTCACAAAGGATGTCTTAAAGTGAATATGCTCTTTTTAAAAAAGTGAAAAAAAATTGTTACTAGTGAAATTCGAACACACAAACACTTTAAATTTGTGTATCTTTAATCTTTCAAGGCGTCTGAAACCACTAGATTATATCATATTGTTGTGTCAAGGATGTCCAAAATATATTATTTGATCACTTAATTTGTCATTTTACTTTTATATACGGTATAATATTATGACAAAGGGTGTCCAATTAGACACCCTGACACCGTGGCTATGCCACTGAATGCTCCCTGACAAAGGAGTGTCAAAGATTTCATCATTGATTATAAAGTTTCGAATTTCGCTTATGAATGATCAGGATAATATTCTAAAAATAGGATATAATTTGAAATTTCATATTGATAATTACTTTTCAATAAGTAAGGCTGAAAAGTAACGTTGTTAATGTGAATTTAAATTAATTAATAGTATATCAAAATATCAAAATTATTATTTTTTATCTTACATATCATCGTTACATATTTAGCCAACCATGTGTCACAACTCACAAGTTTCGTTACTACACAGAGAATGCTTCAGTTACGGATTCTCTGTTGTGGTTCTGCTTTTACATAATCATATTCATCAATCAACATCATCTTCTTTAACCTTTTTTTTTCTTTCTGATAATTATTGCTTAATCATATGTCAATTAACACTAATTTATTCATAATCCAAACCAATTATTCTTCATTCCTTTCCCATTAATTAATAAAACAAACAATTTAATGTGCCTTTGTATCCCCACACCACTTCCCTCAATTCCTGCCCTATATGTTTCATTTCATGTTAACAAATATTACTATTTTTAATCCCTTCTTTGTCTTGTTTTGCTTGTTTTTTTCCATTCTTTACTAAACCCCATTATTCCTTAAACCCATTATATATTCGATTCAAATAATTCTATCATAAATCTGTTTATATTATTGTATTGATTATCAGTAAAAGAGAGCCAGAGATATCATGAGCATTAGTAATGTTCATTTTCTTTTGCTTTCTCTCTGTCTCTTCTTCAGCGTTACGATTACTGTTATGATAAATTCAAGCTACGCACAAGAGATTGCTGAATCGCCGTCTCCACCAGCTGTACAACCGTATTACAGATCTAGAGGTTCGTCTTTTAGGCCGAGCATAGTAATAGTAGTAGCAATACTTACAACGATTTTCTCAATCGTATTTATGTTGTTATTATACGCGAAGCATTGTAAGAGGGAAGGTGAATTTGCTACGACAGGAGGAGGATTGATGAATGCAGGTTCGTCGAGCTTTAGGAAAAACTCTGGTATTGATCGGACTGTGATTGAGTCGTTGCCGGTGTTTCGATTTGGATCTCTTAGAGGTCAAAAAGCTGAAGGACTTGAATGTGCTGTTTGTTTGAATAAATTTGAATCAACTGAAATTCTTCGATTGTTACCTAAATGTAAACACGCATTTCATATTGAGTGTGTTGATACTTGGCTTGATGCTCATTCTACTTGTCCTCTTTGTCGATATCAAGTTGATCCAGAAGATATTCTTCTAATTTCACATGAAAATGAGAGAAAATCAGCTTCACGTTCATCATCTCCGGCGAAGGAAAAAGAAAAAGAAAAACAGAGGATTTATTCTTCATCTTCTGGAAGACATTCTTCCGCCGGAGAAAGAGGAACTTCATCGTCGTCGTTGCAGATAATCGTTGAAACTCCGAAACAGGAAACGCCGTCGTTTCTGAACAAGAGAATGTCGTTAGACAGTTGGAATTTCTACCGGAAAAAAAGCAAATCCACTAATTCAACTTCGTTGTCGAGAAAAGACGGAATGCTATTAATCAAAAAGAAGGCGCCGGCGGCGGAACCGGAGGTGGAGGAAAGACGGTTGGAACACCGAATAATTATATCCGGCGATGAGCCGGAGCTGGACATGGCAAGTGGGTCCCGGCAACGGTGGAGTGACGTGGAGGGTTGTGATAGGTTGTATTTGAGGTCGGAGATGTTATTAAGCGAGAGCCGTAGATATTCAGGGTCGAGAAAACAAACGGCGGAGATGGGGAGTGGCAGAAGGGTAATAAATGAGAGAAGTGTGTCGGAATTGACAGGGATGAGTAGGTTTAAGAGTAATAATAATAATAATGAAGAAAGAGAAAGGAAAGGAGCAGTGAAAAGGTGGGTGGATTGGATATCTCAATCACAAAATAAATCTCTGTCTAATTTTGGTGCTGGTGCTGTTGGTGCAGGTGCAACAATTTCTTCTTCTTCAGTATCTTGATGAATCGAATCGTATCTAATATTTATTTTAAATCAATACGAGTGTTATGATATAGTTGTGTAAGTTCTTTTTTCTTTGTTGGTGGCATCTCTTTATCATGATGAGATAAGGTAGAGTACAAAAAGAATGATGAAATCATATTGTAATAGTAGTAGTTTTGTACTTTAGTTAGTGGAAAGTGAAAGAGTAGTACTTGGAAATAGATTTATTTATTTATTTTGGAATTTTTAAATGTGATTTGGATTAGTGAAAAGATTTACTCTCTCTGTTTAAAAAAGAATATTTTTTTTTTTTTAGTTTGTTTTTAAAAGAATGATCCTTTTTTTTTGCAACACTTTAACTTTAGCTTTTCACGTGGCATATTTAAGACCACAAGATTAAAAGACATTTTGATACATTTGACATAACTTTAATTTAGAACTATAAGATTAAAAAGTTTTTTTTCTTTTCTTAAACTCGTTTCTAGTCAAACTAGGACATCCTTTTTGAAATGAAAGGAGTATTTGTTTGTATTAAATTTAATGAAGATCTTAATTTGAATAACGAGTGAAGAAATAAATTTGCGGTGTATAAGGACTTTATACCTTCTGCCAATGAATATGGAGAGCTTTAAATCTTATGATGCTGATGATTTCCCTGCTTTCTTTCTCCTTAGATCCCACTTGTAGGAGTATAATGAGTTTGTTGTTAAAAAGACTTCAAAAATGGAGCCAGTTGGTCTCCATGGGTAAATCGATCCATTTTCAAGGTTAAACGAGTCAAGAGCAGGTAAACTCACATTTTATCGATTTTTGTGTATTGTAGTCCATGATTTTTTTGGTGATTTGAAATTCTGAACTTTTTTATCGAAATTTTTCGTAGACGTCCATTAAGACCTTAGAAACGAATTCAGTTGGTCCTACGGGCAAATCGACACGTTTTGAAGGTCAAACGAGCCCAAAATAGGTAAAGCTCCTTTTTTTTTTTTTCGTGTGCTATAGTCCATGATTTTTTGGTAATTTGAAATATCGGATTTTGTTTTACCGAAATTTTTCATGGACGTCTGTTGAGACTTTAGTAATGGAGTCAGTCAGATCCCACGGGAAAACTATCTAATTGGACATACATCCATATTCCATATCATATATACTAATTCTAATTTCTATGTATACTTTCAAATGATGGATCTTACACTAATTAAAAATTTTCTTTCATATATTGAGAAAGATGTACCTAAATACATGCATTTTTGCTATCATATACATTAAAATAGTGAAAAAGGCGAGCGAGATGGAGAAAGATAGTCATGTATCTAAGATACATACAAATCACACCAATTACATACACATTTGGTGTATATCTAGGAGTAGGGGCGACAATTTCAACTCATATATGTGAAATTGATCTATTTTACTCAAATCATATTTGACCAAGCCAATACTTATATATATATATTTTATATGGGTGAATTGTAATCCAATTCATTTCAACTCAATTCATATTCAATCCATCCAAATCCGATCTAATCCACCCATTTGCCATCTCAATTTAGGATTACGTATATAAGAAAGTGATGAGTGAGATGAGAGGTAGATATATGCAAATCTATTTGAATACAATATATCTAGAATAAATTATACCTAATTTTACTTTTATTTATAATTAGTTACATATATGTGAATGTACGAAAATTTGATAAGATTCGTAATATTATTAATTAAAGTGTATTTAATAATTAACCCGTAAATCAATGAGATGTGCTAATTTGAATAGGTCATCGTATATACAACCACATGCATCGACGTAATTTCTTGAAGGCAAATTCCGAATTCAATCAAATTAGGGCAAATCAGAAAGATGTTGAGGTACGTCGGAAATCGAATTCCGGGGTTAGGGCGACGACCATCGTCGGCGGCAGTAGCGCAAGGGGTTTTCCGGCGGCTATATCATGAAAGAGTGGTGGACCATTACAATAATCCTCGTAATGTTGGGTCCTTTGATAAGAACGAACCCACAGTTGGTACGGGTCTCGTCGGAGCTCCGGCTTGTGGTGATGTAATGAAGCTTCAAATCAAAGTCGATGAAAAGACCGGGAAAATTACGGATGCTTGTTTCAAGACCTTTGGTTGTGGCTCTGCTATTGCTTCTTCCTCACTCGGTACGTTTTTTCAATTCCGAAATCTTTGTTGATCTCTGTGTTTTCCGGGAATTTTTAGTACTAAGAGAAAGAGATAACTGTAACAAACACACGGAAAGTATCACTTTTGTGCGAGTTTTATATCTGAACTATCACCAACTAACTAAAAGATCACTTTTTTGCGAGTTTTCCAAGTGAACTAAGAGGTGTTTCTGTTTGCTATCTGAATTGTAACCAAGTATTTATCGAAATTAGGCTCGAATTTAATGAGTTATCTGTCATATGGATGAAATTTTCTCGAGATGTGTTTTGATACATAGTTGGTGCTAGTTCAGGTAGGAAACACTAACACCTGATAGTTAAAGTTATGAAATTTGCAAAATAGTACATAAACTAAGTGTTTTTTAATCATTATGTCGAATAAAATTGAGAAAGAGGAATCTATTTATCCTATTTCACATATTATGTAATGTTTTTATTGAGCATATGATGCTATTAAGATGGGGGTTGGTGATTATGTGTTTAATTTTTTCCCCCAATTTTCAGCAACGGAATGGGTGAAAGGGAGAACAATGGAGGAAGCACTGTCCATAAAGAACACGTAAGTCCTTTGAACTTTCTTTTCCTTTGTCATTTTTGTGTGTGTTTTAAGGGTACATAGTGTGGTTTGAGATTGTCCCTTTCAGTTTCTTTTCCTGCCTTAAGTGACCTTAAGTAGTTGAACAGAGCTGATTCTCTTAGTTATATATCTCGAATTTTGAGTTTCATTTCAAATAAACCATTTTTATATTCCTGCTTCGTCAAGTTTTAGTGAAATGTCCTTCAATTCCATGGTCCTTCTATGTTGTTCTTACCTGGTTCAATACCAATATTGCTTTTGAAATAGTAAAGTGTGTACTCAGTGGCTCCTAAATTGTGTCAGATTTCAGTTTCAAAAATACTGTTCTGCAAATTAGCATTTTAACCAAAGTAGTCGGTTAGCGTAATTCCCCCTTTTTGGGGTGAGGGGTGGTAGTATTAGCTGGCATGCATGTTTATCGATAAACTTAGGCATGCTTGTTGACCAACCCACTCGATACATGTTATCTCTCATTAATACAGGTGTACCCAAGTAATTCTGGTCCCCGAGATTTTAACAAATGAAAATTTTACTTTGTGTCATCTTTGTTGAGATTTGAAATTTATGTCCCTAGGATGTTACTTCAGCTCTTTGGATGCACTGTTTGCATCCTCCTCCTAACATGCGCTGAAAAGATTAAGGTTGAAAACTGCTTGGAGATAAGAGGTTTTCCTTTATCCTTGTTTGTGTCGATTCAGCAAAATTGAAGGTGTAACTTATTTTAGAATGAGGTCACAACACTAGATATCTCATCCCCACCTGTAACGGGTCAATTAGAAGGCGGTCCCTTAAAATAGGATTGATCGAATTGAGCTTAAGAATTCTTTTCTTTTTATGAACTTGTTGAAACCTCGGAAGAAGAGCTTTTTGAAACTTAGCCGAAAAATACTCACTCAAAAAAAGAAAAAGAAGAAAGAAAACTTAGCCGAAGAACAAAAACAGAATGCAACAAGTCCTTTGGTTTAAGTCACTTTAAACGTTAAAGGGCAATGTAGACAACACGGGGTGTGTAGTAGGCACTACATGGGTTTGAGTCCTGGTTTGTGTACCAAGTCTGGAATTTAAGTAGAAAACAGTAGAGGACTGGGCCTATTATAGACCGAGTTCTAAAACTAAAACTACTCATTTCTTAATATAGTTTAGAGTGAACTTACTTTGAGGAACTGGATATGCAACTTCCTTTTGAGAGATAGCAAGTGTATCATTAGTTTAGCACCAAGAAGGTGCAATCATAACTATTTACGGGATACTAAAAGAACTTCCCTTAAAACTCGAGGCTTGGCCAACTTATATCAGGAAAAGAAGCGAGGATTGACTAACTGGCCCCATTGCTTGTTAGACTATCTGTATGATGCATTTATTTGTAAAAGCATTTTCCCGATGCATGTATATTTGCAGTTTAAAGCATTTTACAAATTCCCTCTTTGTCCTCGGTTTTGACCCAGTTCTAAAAGGGATTATTTATGACAGAATTGATGCTCATATGAAGGACCTGGTAATCTTAAGTTTAGTACGCGGAGGTTATCAAGTCCAGTCCTGCTAAATTTAAATTTGATCTATTTCCATTTTGCTTGATAACTTTACTTGAATCTAATGAAGAATAGGCGTGCTAAATCATGCGGCTATTTTTGTGTCAATGCGTTTGTCATTTTACTGAAAGCATATATATTCATTATTAGAAGACCAGATTTCCCGTGCCACAACCGTCTTTAACCATACTTTGACGAAAATTGATCCATCTTGAAATCGATTGCTTTTCGAGGATCCCCATGAAAGCGTGTTCTTTCGTTAGGATAGACTACCTCATGGCATAGTTCAGCTTCGACTTTTGCAACATTATTAACTCCCAAACAACAGATACGCCACCCCATTAGTCTTATTTCTAAATACCTGTCCCTTACTGTTTTTCTTTGATCCAACTTATTTTTTCCCGTATCATCTGTGGATAGAGATGATCAGATAGTCTAAGAAAACAAATCTATTCTTTATCTTCAAATTACTGTATTGTTTGATTGCATCCTTTTTCAAGAATGCTTTGTCATGCTTCCTATAGTGCCTTGCTAGCTTCTTTACTTCCACTATTTCTTTTTCCTTGAGCCGATCAAGGGTTTATCAGACACAACCTCTCTACCTCCCAAAATAGGGGTAAGGTGTGCGTACACTCTACCCTCCCTAAAGTCTACTTGTGCGATTACGCTGGGTATTGTTGTTGTCGTTGATATTCGAGTTTACTGCAGGGAGATAGCAAAACATCTGTTCCTTCCACCTCAAAAGCTTCACTGCAGTATGCTAGCTGAGGATGCAATTAGGGCTGCTAAGAAGGATTACGAGATGAAGAAGGCAAAATTTAATGAGAATGCAGAAAAAGGTGTTTGATATATGACATTCGTGCAATTATATTTTTCTTTATTATGACTATACTGGGGTTTTATAAACTCCGATTTGTGAACTTGGTTGCAAATCGAGAAAACTAAAATAGACCATCAACTCTGAAGTTTTAAACTTCACAAGTAAAAATTTATAATATAATCTTTGGATTTGTTACTCCAAATAGTTGCTATTTTCCAATTTATCATAAAAGTTTGATGTAAAAACTCGTTATTTTATTCTGTGAATCGTGATTAACAATCTTGATAATGTTATCACATATTGAGTATGGTGTGGCATATATAAACTCAAAATTACTTATATCGTAAAAAACTAATCAATTAGATATAAAATAAAATAATCTCACATTTATTTAGTATTTGTTTGTGTTTTCCTTAGTACATCATCAATGATGAAACAAAATGGCATCCATTTCAAATCCGGTAAAGATTTTCCCTCGACTTTGATTTAATTTCCTTTGGGTGTCAAAAGTCAATTAATTTTTTTTTTTATCAAAACCTAGTTTCATTTGATTTAATTTTCCTTTGGTATTATATTTTTGCCATTTTGTTATTTTGTCATGTGATTAATAATTTCAGAATTGTTAGTGCACACTGTATGTGAATTACTTATACTAAAATAAAAATTCAACGAAACACATACCTAAAATTATCATGTTCGTATGAACTTAATTTTTGGAGCATAAATTTGTGCCACCTAACGTGTTTTCCATAATAAAAATATTTCCAACAATAGAGCTATTACATCATCACTGATGAAACAAAATGGCATACATTTTCAAAATGTTTTATTTTTTTCAATGATTGTTAAAGTTGTTTTGGAAATTATGTCTTCTTATGCATGCATCGTTGAACAATACACATTACTATTCACCTTTCTAATTTTCAACATTTTTTCTCTTGAATTTTTCCCCACTTAATTAGTTAAAAACTGGACACATGTTAGCTAATTAAAAATTAAAAAAATGAGGGGTTTAGTTGTTATTTATAGTTATTTTCTTTCATTGCCATTAACTAACACTATATATATATATATATATATAAGTATTTCTTAATTAAAAAAAATCTTCAAAACTTAACATAAATTATAATGTTGAAAAGAAATGAGTATTAATGTGAATTTCCGAATCAAAGCAGTTATTCTTGTAAGTGTATATTTTTCCATACAATTGTTCAACTACTAACACCATACCTTTTTATTTGTTTCCTTTTAGCTTATGGTCTATTTAATATTTATAAATATGTTGTAGGACATGTTTGTAGCAGGGTCAGAAACGTCATCTTCAACCGTTATTTGGGCATTTCGATGAAGAGTCGAAGTGTCATAGCCAAAGCACAAGTCGAAGTGAGAGAAGTTTTTAAAGGAAACGAAACATATAATGACGATACTGACCTTGAAAAGCTTAATTACCTAAAGTTAGTGATTAAAGAGACACTCAGGTTACATCCTCCAACTCCCTTATTGGGTACCTCAAGAATGTAGGGAGGAAACAAAGATAGATGGATTCACTATACCGTTGAAAAGTAAAGTCTTGGTTAATGTATGGGCAATTGGAAGGGATCCCATGAGTTGGGAAAAGCCTGAATGTTTCATACCAGAAAGATTCGAGAATAGTACTGTTGAATTTACTGGAAATCACTTTCAACTTCTGCCGTTTGGTGCAGGAAGACGAATGTGTCCAGGAATACATTTTGGTATAGCTCTTGTTACTCTACCATTAGCCTATTTGCTTTACAAGTTTGATTGGAAACTTCCAGAAGGAATTAATGTAAGGGATTTCGACATGACTAAATCAAATGAAAACAACTGCTAGGAGAGAGAATGATCTCTACTTGATCGCTACACATAGCTCGTTTTAGTTACTGAATTTGTAATGTAATATGTATGAATTCGTTTGAATCTACAGGTAGTACACTAACTCCGCCCCTGATAAGTATTAATAATTAATAATGTTGCTTGGTTCACTTGTTTTAGTGTGCACACGTGTTGAATAATATTTTCTTTTACATTTTCTTTTTTTTTTTCATCTAGTCTTGTATATATTGATCAAATAAATGAAATATGTATACATAAATGGATGACTTTTCATGGTGGTTAAATTTTGACTTATGCTTTCAATTATTAGTAATGCTTATATTATATATGAAAAAAATTTGATTGTTGGTTTCAACATAATTTTGTTGCATATGGTGTCTCTTATTGTTTGGTTGGTTTTAGTATAATTTTGATGGTTTATAATTTAAGTTTGACTTCAAGTAAAAAGTTAATTGTAGCTTTGGTTAAAATTTATTAGAACTTGTTATTTGCACATATAACTTTGTATTTACATTTTACTACTTTGGTCTTAACTTAATACTCTACTAGTGAAATTATTCGCGCTTCGCGCGACTATATAAAATATTTATAAGATGATAATACGAAATATGTAATATTTAGGTTAGTATCGAACATATAGATAATATTAATATTTCTCCTCGTCTGCGATATCATAGATCTTATTTAAACAAATAAGATATATTTATTTATTTTGTATATGTATATATTAGAGCAAAATATTCACCGTGGTGAAGTAAATGGAATAAGAGATAATATTGCTGAAATAACAATATATTGTATTATGTTGAAAATATTTTATATGTTTTAATTTTCTCTATCTTTTGTAGGATTACTAATGTTCTATTCAAACTCTGATTTCGTCAAAACAAAATTATTTTTTTATTATTTCCTTATTATTACATTTGCTTATTATATTTTTTTAAACATTAATTAAATATTTATAAGACTTACGAAAAATGAAACATACAAAAGTTATTAATAATATTTAATATTAAACGTCACAAGTAAGATGAAGAGACATGAGTTATAAATAATTCAAATGTGTAATTTTATTAGACATTAAATGTATTACTAATTATGTATTGATTTTATTTATAAAATAAATAAATAAAAATAAGGGGTGAAAAAACAAAACATGAACAGAGAAAATATAATAATTGGTAACTACATAAAAATTATAAATACATTTCAAAGCAAAAAGAATGCTGACAGATTGTTACATACGCAAAAAATGACATCATGAAAATAATATTTTATTTTTCAATTAGTTTTTTATAATTATAATAAAAATGAAACTCCTAATCATCATAAAGAAATTTTTTGTTGTTAAAATGAAATAATTAAATTACTTTTTCTTCATAACAAAGAGAAAGTAGAATATTAAAGGATCAAATGATTAGCATTGACAATATAATACATTTAGCTAAATTATTTATATAAATCAAAATTTTAAAAACTCTAGCCAATGTAACTAAGTTGCTCATACAATTCAAAGTGAAAAAATAATCTCTAATTATGCTTTATTTTTTTCCCTCTACCATCTTCCTTTGCAAAGAGATCCGCCATCATGTTTTGATCATATGTCAAACTCTTCGTTATATGCAACCAACTGAATTAAAAAAGCTCATATACCAATTAAAAATAATTATGTAAAAAAAAAACAACGAAATATAAACTATATGTAATATAGTTGTATATTATCTTTTCAACAGTACTAACAATACTAAATAATAATTATTTCTTGAAATCTAACAAATATTCTAAAAAACTAACTATCAGAAAGAGCAATTGCATACGGACATCACATTGTTAAGAATTACAGAGATTTTTTTTATTATACTTACTTGATAAATGATAATACAAACATAAAAAGATATATATATTAAGGAAGCATGTCTAAGTACATAAAAATAGAAAGAAAGACTTTAGAATGAAATATATATTACCTTCATATACTTTTTTTGTTACATGTTAGTTAATTCACAAACAAGTATGGTGAAGAAGAGAAATTATAACTTTGTACGTGAATCTTCGTATAAATAAATATGAAGTTATATAGATAAAATAAAGGAAATAAAAAAATAACGACTTCACAAAGATATATTTATTAACTTCGTGTACTTTTTTTGGTTACATGTTAATTTCATTCACAAACCACATTTGAATTTATATAGACAAAATAAAGGAATATCATAAGACATCATAAACTTACAAATTTAATTTGGAGGTTATGGACATAAAAATTATGAGAGTTATGGATATTATTAAAATTAAAAATTAAAGAGGGGCAAGTCATGGGTAGTAAGTCCTAGTGAATAAATTAAAAAATAAAAATAAAAATACTTAAAATGTAATTTTTTTTAATTATGATTTCATGATTAGAAGTGAGATAAACAAATAGAAAAAAATATAGAGAGTTTTTTTTCTTCTTATAAATGTTCCTACATTAATAAAATATTTGTTGTATAAATAAAATAATATATTTTTAGAATAGAATAATTAATTTAAATTAAAAAAGTCAAAAATAAATAAATTATGTTTCTCCTTTTATTATAAGTGAGATAAATAAATAAAAAAATATAAAGAGTTTTTGTTATAAATGATCCTCTATTAATAAAATATTTATTAGGAATAAATTTAATTAATTTTTTTATGATATAATAATTTTTTTTTTAAAAAAGCAAAAAAAAAAAGAAGAAAAAGCTAAATGCAAATGGAGGCCATAGAGAGATGCCACATCACCTTGTCTATGGTCCTCCTTTACATATATATATATATATATATATATATATATATATATATATATATATATATATATATATATATATATATATATTGATTTTATCTCACTAATAATGACGACTCTAGGTATAAAAAATGAAAAAGTCGATCGATTCGATTAATTATTTTAAATTATACTATAATAAATTACAACAATTAGGATCAAACTTAGGTTTTAATCGTGATGGAATACTGGTGCTGGCTAATCTATAACATATCAAATAGAAACAAGTCTTTTAAAAAATATTTTTGTCAAATTTTCTCATGTATCATTATTTTTTTTTGTCCACACCTGAGTATTAGTATTCATATTAAGCCTCGAGTCTCGATTAAATTTAAATTATCGGATCGTAGGAGTAACGTTTCTAATGAGATTTTTTTTTTCATTTTTAAGAGCTTAAAATCAAAAGTTTTTTATATTATGACTATACATGGGTTTTATAAACTCTGTTTTGTAAACTTGGTTGCTAGTGAAGAAAATTAAAATAGACCATCAACTCTGAAGTTTTAAATTTCACAAGTGAAAATTCATAATATAATCTTTGGATTTGTAATTCCAAATAGTTGCTATTTTCCAATTTATCATATAAGTTGATGTAAAAATTGAATATGAATATTGTTTATTTTATCTGAATGTAAAATTAAGTTCTTTTTAAATTTGTCTTGTAACAACTAACAAGCATGTGACTTTGTCTTCAGAAAAATACAACAAAAATATTATAATTTTCTACTTAAGACTTGTCATTTTAATCATCTTAATTATTTTTCTTGGTTGTTATTTTGTGAATATACATACATTTGATAAGTGACTTCAGAAAAAGCAAAACCCCTTTCTCATAATAAATGATAAGATTGAACATTAGTCTTCAATTTTAACCTCAATTTTTCTAGAAAATTAAATTTCAGAAGAAACTCGTTATTTTATTCTTATGAATTATGATTAACAATTCCGAAAATATTATCACATATTGAGTATCATGTGACATATATAAACTCAAAAGTACTTAAATCGTATCAATTAAGTATAAAATAAAATAATCTCACATTTTATTTCGTAATTATTTGTCGTATTTTCCTTAGTACATCATCAATAATGAAACAAAATGGCATACATTTCAAATCAGGTAAAGATTTTCCGTTGACTTTGATTTAATTTCCTTTGAGGGACAAAAGACAATTAATTTTTTTAAATCAAAACCTAATTTCCTTTGATTTAATTTTCAATTTGTTATGTGATTAATAATTTCAGAATTGTTAGTGCAGACTGCGGTATGAATTACTTACACTGAAATAAAAATTTAACGAAGCATAAACCTTGAATGATCAGGTTCATCGGAACTTAATTCTTTGAGCATAAATTTATGCATTCCATATTAAAAATATTTCCAACAATGGAGCTATTACATCATCACTGATGAAACAAAATGGCATACATTTCAAAATGTTTTATTTTTTTCAATGATTATTAAATCTGTTTTGAAAATTATGTGTCTTTCTTATGCATGCATCGTTGAACAATACACATTACTATTCACCTTTTTAATTTTCAACATTTTTACACTTGAATTTTCCCCCACTTAATTAATTAAAAACTGGACACATGCATGTTAGCTAATTAAAAATTAAAAAAAAAAAGAGGGGTTTAGTTGTTATTTATAGTTATTTTCTTTCATTGCCATTAACTAACACTATATTTATATGTATAAATTATTTCTTAATTAAAAAAAATGTTCAAAACTTAACATAAATTATAATCTTGAAAACAAATGAGTATTAATGTGAATTTCCGAATTAAAAATGGAAAATAGGAAAAGAAGGAGCCTTAATAAGAAAAAGAGTTTAACTTACAAAAATAAAATAAAAATTCAATTAGGACATCAAAAAAATAATTACATGTATACTTTTCCAATTGGTATCCTAAAAGAAGATTTACTATAATCTAAATAAAATTAAAATTCTTATGTTTGATTTGTCAAAATATTTGAAAAGATAATGACATTATATCTTTCCCACTCCCTACCCTATTTTATTCCCGTAAAATTTTGCTAGATTATCACTTTCATACCAAACACTAGAAAAAAAACAAAATATTCACTTATTTTTCAAAAAAATATTTTCTAGATAAACATTTCCTTTCCGTCAAACACACCTTCAAGTACAAACTATTTATTTAACTCCCCTCCAAAGAAAAATCAACATTCCAAGTGTGTTCCACATGAAATGTAGCCACTATATAAGTAACCATCTCAAAACATGAAAAATCCATCAAATATAAAGTTTTACATTTCTTAATCTCTTGTATTAAAATATGGAGTTTCATCACTTCGTTTCATTTTCCCTATTCCTCTTCTTCCTCTTTCTAATAATTCAAAATTGGAGCAGAAACTCAAAAACCCTTAAAAAAAAGCTACCCCCAGGCCCATGGAGGTTACCTATTATTGGAAGTGTACACCACTTGACACGTGGAACACCTCATCGAGTTCTCCGAAACTTGTCACAAAAATATGGACCCATTATGTACTTACAACTCGGGGAAGTTCCCACAGTAGTTGTGTCCTCCCCACACATTGCCAAACAAATTCTAAAAACTCATGACCTCGCCTTTGCATCTAGGTCAGTAACCATGTTGGGAAAAATTATTTGTTATAATTGTACAGATATTGCCTTTTCCCCATATGGTGATTACTGGAGACATATGCGTAAATTGAGTGTGTTTGAGCTACTTAGTGCCAAGATGGTTAAGTCTTTTAGCTCAATTCGATACGATGAGCTCTCAAATATTCTATCATCTATCGACTCAATGGTAGGTTCGCCAATCAACTTATCAGAAAAACTTTTTTGGTTTATGAATGCTTCCACATGTAGGTCAGCATTTGGGAAAACATGTCAAAATCAAAATGAATTGGTAATGTTGATTCAACAAGCATTGTCATTATCTGGAGGATTCGAGCTGGCTGATTTGTACCCTTCGAAAACATTTCTACATGGGATTAGTGGGATGAAATCTGAACTTATGAAAGCTCGTAATAAAGTAGACATACTCTTGGACAACATTATCAATGTGCATAGACAGAATCGCGCAAATGGAAAAAATTGTAATGGTGAGTCTGGAACTGAAGATCTGATCGATGTTTTTTTAAGAGTCATGGAAAGTGGCGAATTTCAATTCCCTATAACAAATGACAATATCAAAGCAGTTATTCTTGTAAGTGTATATTTTATTTTTCGATACAATTGTTCAACTACTAACACCATACCTTTTTATTTGTTTTTTTTTTTAAAATTATGGTCTATTTAATATTTATAAATATGGTGTAGGACATGTTTGTAGCAGGGTCAGATACGTCATCTTCAACCGTTATTTGGGCATTATCAGAATTGATGAAGAGTCCAAGTGTCATAGCCAAAGCACAAGCCGAAGTGAGAGAAGTTTTTAAAGAAAAGGAAACATGTAATGACGATACTGACCTTGAAAAGCTTAATTACCTAAAGCTAGTGATCAAAGAGACACTCAGGTTACATCCTCCAACTCCGTTATTGGTCCCTCGAGAATGTAGGGAGGAAACAAAGATAGATGGATTCACTATACCGTTGAAAAGTAAAGTCTTGATTAATGTATGGGCAATAGGAAGGGATCCCATGAGTTGGGAAAAAATTGTAATGGTGAGTCTGGAACTGAAGATCTGATCGATGTTTTTTTAAGAGTCATGGAAAGTGGCGAATTTCAATTCCCTATAACAAATGACAATATCAAAGCAGTTATTCTTGTAAGTGTATATTTTATTTTTCGATACAATTGTTCAACTACTAACACCATACCTTTTTATTTGTTTTTTTTTTTAAAATTATGGTCTATTTAATATTTATAAATATGGTGTAGGACATGTTTGTAGCAGGGTCAGATACGTCATCTTCAACCGTTATTTGGGCATTATCAGAATTGATGAAGAGTCCAAGTGTCATAGCCAAAGCACAAGCCGAAGTGAGAGAAGTTTTTAAAGAAAAGGAAACATGTAATGACGATACTGACCTTGAAAAGCTTAATTACCTAAAGCTAGTGATCAAAGAGACACTCAGGTTACATCCTCCAACTCCGTTATTGGTCCCTCGAGAATGTAGGGAGGAAACAAAGATAGATGGATTCACTATACCGTTGAAAAGTAAAGTCTTGATTAATGTATGGGCAATAGGAAGGGATCCCATGAGTTGGGAAAAAATTGTAATGGTGAGTCTGGAACTGAAGATCTGATCGATGTTTTTTTAAGAGTCATGGAAAGTGGCGAATTTCAATTCCCTATAACAAATGACAATATCAAAGCAGTTATTCTTGTAAGTGTATATTTTATTTTTCGATACAATTGTTCAACTACTAACACCATACCTTTTTATTTGTTTTTTTTTTTAAAATTATGGTCTATTTAATATTTATAAATATGGTGTAGGACATGTTTGTAGCAGGGTCAGATACGTCATCTTCAACCGTTATTTGGGCATTATCAGAATTGATGAAGAGTCCAAGTGTCATAGCCAAAGCACAAGCCGAAGTGAGAGAAGTTTTTAAAGAAAAGGAAACATGTAATGACGATACTGACCTTGAAAAGCTTAATTACCTAAAGCTAGTGATCAAAGAGACACTCAGGTTACATCCTCCAACTCCGTTATTGGTCCCTCGAGAATGTAGGGAGGAAACAAAGATAGATGGATTCACTATACCGTTGAAAAGTAAAGTCTTGATTAATGTATGGGCAATAGGAAGGGATCCCATGAGTTGGGAAAAACCTGAATGTTTCATACCAGAAAGATTCGAGAATAGTACCATTGAATTTACTGGAAATCACTTTCAACTTCTGCCATTTGGTGCAGGAAGACGAATGTGTCCAGGAATGCATTTTGGTATAGCTCTTGTTACTCTACCATTAGCCTATTTGCTTTACAAGTTTGATTGGAAACTTCCAGAAGGAATTAATGTAAGTGATTTGGACATGACTGAATCAAATGGAATAACTGCTAGAAGAGAGAATGATCTCTACTTGATCGCTACACCTAGCTCGTTTTAGTAACTGAGTTTGTAATATAATATGTATGTATTCGATTGAATCTAAAGGTAGTATACTAGCTCCGTCCTGATAAGTATTAATAATTAATAATGTTGTTTGGTTCGCTTATTTTAGTGTGCACACGTGTTGAATAATGGACCAAATATTTTCTTCTTTTTTTCATCTATTCTTGTTTATTATGATGAATAATTGATCAAATAAATGAAATATGTATACATAAATGGATGACTTTTCATGGTTAAAACTTAGAACTTGTTATTTGCACATATAACTTTGTATTAACATTTTACTACTTTGATCTTAGCTTAGTACTTTATTTTATGTCTCTAATAATGATGACTTTAGGTATAACAAATGAAAAAGCTGATCAATTTGATTAAATATTTCAAATTATACAATAATAAATTACAACAATAGATCAAAATTAGGTTTGTATCGTGATGGAATACTAATTCTATCATTAGATCATGTTAATCCAAGAATACTGCAATAACAAAGTTGAAATTTTTTTTAATTAAAAAAAGTTTAAAATATGAAAAATTAAAAATAAAAAAGAAGTCAAACCGAGTTTTACATCTAATATATAAACATAAAAATAATAATTTCAGCTATACATATACAATAAATTTTCCAACAAAGGATCTCCTCGATCTTACCTGATTCCGCCACTATCCTATGGGTTATGGGAGTATTTTCTTCAAAGTTGTATCATATAAATGCTGCAAAAATATATTTATTTAGCAACTCTAGAAATGCAATGATATTAACACAAAAATGTGGATAATTTATTTAAAGAATTTGTATTTTAGAGGATCTTATATCTTAGATGCCCTTCCTAGAAGGAAGTATAAGGTGTAACTATTTTATTGGTTGCATGTATGATTTTCACAGTTATTACATAAAAAAAAAGAAGAAATCAATCAAATATCTTTTGCTTCATTTTTCGACATGAAATTGAACCAACAAAAATTTATAAGGTTCAAGAAATTAAAGAAATAGATCGAAATTATACAGAAAAGATTAGCATGATCCGATCAGAGAAAACAAAAGCAATAAAAGAGAAGGTCTTACGTGAAAAATTAAGAGCATGTCAAGATAGCCAGGATAACTTGCCTACGACCAAATAACAAATATTATCAATATTATTAATTTATAACTATATATCAAATGGAGTAGGCAAGTCATCCTTGGCTACTAAACAAATACTCTCAACTTCATGTAAAACCCCTCTTTTATCATGTTATTTAACTTATACAAATATGTGATGCATTTATTTGGTCTCTCAATGAGTCTATTTATAGCTTCAAGTAGGGGGAAAAAGTGAAAAAAATTGGCCTACTTTTATTATTATTATTATTATTATTATTATTATTATTATTATTATTATTATTATTATTATTATTATTTTGCTTTTTTGTTCTCCCTATTTGACATTCTTCCTATTGATCTCAAGTCATATTTTGGAATATATTCTTTATGATTTTGGATTGGAATTGAGTGAATACTGTTCTCCAAATTAAAGGATCAATTATTATTCTAGCAGGTTGTCTATCTTATATATTTTTTTGCAATCTTAATTGTCAACCTTATAGAAAGAAGAATTATTTTCTTGACATGAAAAATAAATGAACTTTCATTTCATTTTCTTATAATCCACTCCCTCAATTTTTTCTTTCTCATGTGTCCTTTCACATTGCATGGAGTCATACATTTCTAATATCTACTATTAATAACTCACTTTATTTTTTCTTTTCCATTATCATAGTATGGTAGAGTGACCTTTATATATATTAATGAATAAAATTATAACATGTTAACGAATGACAAAAGTCCTACATTTGTGGCCTGACAATCCTTCTCTCTTTGAGCTATCTTTTGGAGTGTGAGTTTAGCCTAAGACCTAATTTGACATGGTACCAGAGCAGGGGTGTGATATTCACCCAATGTAGGGCCTCCATTGGTGGCTTGACAATCAAAATTGCTCATGCACAAGATGCAAAGCACTACGTCATGAGGTGTCATTTTCCCCCAATGTGGGGCCTCTAAAAATTAAAAAAAATACCCACACACCAGATTTTAAGCAATGAGGGTGAGGTGGGGTGTTAAAGAATGTCAAAAGTCTCATATTGGTGGTTAATGAGATGACTGGACTCCCTTTGAGCTAGCTTTTGGGGCGTGAGTTAGGCATAAGATCTAATTTAACATAAAGCTGCGGGGAGCATAAGCTCGGGAATTCCATTTATATGAGATCAAGTCTATAAGGTTCAATATAAGTTATCGAATGGAGGTGAACTTACACAAAAATAATCTGCTCCTTATTTGCAATGTGCATAATACATAAACATGACACTTAACTTGGCTTCAACAGATAACTATGTCCTCCAACTTTCATTGTGCACCAGTAGGCACTTAAACTTACATAAAATTGAATAAGTAGACACATGTATCCTACGTGACATAATACGATGCCACGTAGGATACAAAATTGCCATGTACGGTGCCGTAAGATGAATGTGTCTATTTGCTCAGTACTTGTGCACACCAAAAGTTAAAAATCATAGTTACAAATTGAAGTCAAATTAAGGATTATGTTTATGTATTATGCCAGTGTAATCTACATTTTGTTAAAGTATATTTTAGGACTTAGATTGACTTTCTTATAACAATGTTGAACTTTGCATGTAATAGTACTTGAAATATATTGAATACGAGCAATGAATTTATTTTCTTCAACCATTAAACTTAAATTTAAATTACTAAAAATAATAAAAATGTGCTCATGCATGTGCTATCAGAAAATTTGGATAAAGTTGCATATTAATTTATACCATTTTGACTAAAGTTGGATCATCAATATATTTGACTTTTTTAGATAAAGCATATTGTTTTTGGAAGGAATACCCTTTAAACATAAAAATTGGGCATCAAATCCATTTTTTCAGCCCCACAAAATAATCATAATTTATAAAAGGTCGAATTTTGTGTTGTATTGGGAACTACAAAAAGAGAAGAAAATACATGCACTAATTTTTAAGTGTCAATGTGCATGCATGTCATACTAAGTATACATCTCAGTTTCAAATAAATTAAAATCGATCGATATGTGAATAATTTTTATTGTAAAAATGAAAATGAAAATGAAAATAAGTTAAATACTTGTAATGATATATAACAATATTATAAGTCCTCTAGCAAGATGAAAACTATTCCAAACTAGTATATATCATCTATATGAATCTTTTCCCTTTATTATATGTCCTATTTTATTTTTAGTTGAATTTGCATTTTCGGTAAAAAAAATACGGCGATTTCTTTCCATATGTCCTAATCATGGTGACCATAGTTAATTACCTAGTACTCATGGTTAAGAGGTACATGTATTATATGAAATTAATCGAACTGTGCGAACTGATCAGAACATCAGAAATATTTTTAAAAAAAAACTATAGATATTTCAAAGACAATTTTCTTCAAAAATAATTTTTGTTTGATCTTGTCCCCTTAAAGAATTACTTGGAGATAAAGTGAGTGTAAATGTTCTTTACAAATGAAGAGAACTTATTCCATTTTGGGAAATTAGATAATGTAGCTAAATAATCAAAGTCAAAGCAATTATTAAAGGAAAAAAATATAAAATAAAGAATTAAGTCAAAGATGCTTATATAGTTCTTTCATAACTAGTACTAATTTATTTGGCTATAAATAGTTGGCTAACTTGCAATATAGCAATCATCTCAATAGAAAAAGAAGTGAAGTCTTACATGAAGAGAAGAGTCATATTGTTTAGTAGCCAAGGATGACTTGCCTGTTCCATAGTCTAAAATGTGATTAATTACATTTTTATTTGGTTTCAGGCAGTCTCCTTGGCTACCTTGACATGCTCTTTTCTTTTATGCAAGATATCTTTTTTTAAAATAGAGGTTTTAGTCATTGTTAAAATATCGAGACGGGGTACATGATGTGAAGAGTCTTATTTAAAAGAAGAGAAGTCTAGCATGATGAGAAGAGTCTTATTTGGTAGCCAAGGATGACTTGCCTGCACCATACTTGAAAAGGTCTTTCATATGTCCTTTTCGTTATTGGGGTCAAGCAGGTCATCTTTAGCTAACTTGACAAGCTCTTTTTTTTTCATGCAAGACTTTCTCTTCTTCCATTTTTTTAATTTATTAGTCATGTCGTTCTTATTCATAGAGGCGGATTCAAAATTTAAGAACAGCAGAGATACTACTAATCGGTGGCTATAAATCTGACGGATTATTTTTATGTGATTATGAGAGAGTAGAGTAGGGATTGAACCAAAGTATAACCACCACCCACCCCTCGCCCACTCACGTGACACTATTTGATTGGATGTAAATTTAAAGAAAAGATGAAATGACTTTCGAAACTTATAGTTTAAAATGTTAAAAAAGGACTATTAAATTAGTTTTTTTGTGTGTGTGAACGTAAACGACGTCAACTAAAGTGTCCTATTCCTCCTCCTATCGTAATTTGTAAACATGACATGAACAATGACGTATTTTAGGAAAATAAATTGCTTTGAAAAATGTTTTTTCAAAAATGTATTAGAACGCCAAACAAGAGAAAATAGGAAAACATTTTCCTCCATACCAAACACACCCACTCAACCCGCCCCGTCACATTTCCATCCAAATAAAGTGTCATTCTGCATTTTCTTCTCTACTCAGCTGCTTCTTTGCCTACAAAACTCACAAAAGACCTGCATTATTACCATACTTTATACAACTCGGCGTTCATATTATAAGAAATCAAATACCAGAGATCTGTTGAGACATAATATAATAAAGTAACTAAAAAGACGATTTTTTTGCTAACAGTCAATTTTTTTAGATGAGTTGATAACACAACTCCAAGAATATATTGAAAATTAGACTAAAACAAGTCATCTAGGGTTGAAATAATTCAAAATTAGCAACCCTTTGATTAAATAAGATATTATTACCTGTAAACAATAACCTCTTTTCTTTACACTATCTTCAATCAATGGATACACAATATCTTTTCTATCCATTTTTACTCAGTCTTCACTCCACAAATCAATAATTCTTTCAACAGAGTATCTTTAGTAACAATAAATTAACGATAATAGTTTAATTGTCACTTAAAATATATTTTTTTCGATATTTAACACTCTTTATTTTGTAAATGTCCTAAAGCCTACATATAGTGATATTTCATCCGGTAAAATTTTTATCACTCTTTGTTAATGTGTATATTTACTGCTACTAAAAGTTATTTTTCTTGTAGTGTCAGCTGCCAACAAGTCTCCTATTGAGGAAAACAGACAATGCATGCTTTTATCGAGCCCGTATTGAAATACGATTAAATTCTAAGCAGTCCCACCATTGCACCGTAACTCATATTGACGACAATGCTTTTATTATTCTTTGGAAAAATACAAAGGGATCATTTGGTACGACGTAGGGGTGTGCGTCGGCCAGTTCCTTTTTTTCTATTATTGATTCAGTTTATCGATTTTCAGATTCTAAATACGATAAATCAATAACCAAATCAATAAGATATATTTTTTAATTGAGCTTATCGATTTTGGTCCTTAACAGTTCGATTTTCGGTTTAACCTATAAGAAAATACTTATAAAACAAATATATGACATCTCTAATAAATTTGACATGATAGAACAATAATGTAACTTTACAAATGCTCATATAACAGAAACAATAATAACTAATATGAAAAGAACTATATAAGTATAACACAAGAGAAATTAAGAGGAACATATATAGTTCTTATTTTAGATTTTGACGTTTTGCATAATGTGAAGTTGTGAACTCAAAGTTATATATTGTGATCTACGAATTGAAGACTAAATGGGACAGTAACTAGTAAGGCATGTATTTTATATTTATGTAGGTAAAAGTAGTAAACTACTACACTCTAATCCAATATTAAAGACCAATACCGAATCGATAATTCAATTTTTTAAATTAAACCATTAAAAATCGTTAATGAATAACCTAATAGCAATAAATCAATAACACTTTTTTTGTCGATTTATCGATCGGTTGATTTTTTCACGCCCCTAAATACGAGGATAACGAATTTCATATTATTTCCATATACGGTTGGAATAGAATTGTAGAAAATATTCCGGAATTATAATCTAATTTTATACCATATTAAAAATGAAATAATAATCTTGTAATAACTTGTTCCTCGATCAAATGGTTACAAAAAGAACGATTGGTGGGAAAGGAATGTGTCCTTTTATTAAAAGCAGTTTAAAATTTTAAAATAAAATAGTTTTTCGTTATATTAATGAAATGAATGACAAGTCCTTGTAGATTAGTTTTCTATAAAATGACATAAATAGTCTCTTAATTATATATTTAATGGATTTTGTTCTTTAATTATTTAAAAATTTATCAACTTTGGTTCCTTAATTATACACTTATCGATTTTAGTCATTTAACTATACACTTATCGATTTTAGTATATAAATATTAAAAAAAATATTAGATTTGATCTTTGTCTATTTTTTAATATAAATAGTTTAGATTTATGTTAACGGAATTCTTTGTGAAATTAAATCTCTAACCCATTTTTAAGTTGTTTCTCTACCCCCCCCCCCCCCTCCCTTTTTTTTCCCCCTCAAGTTACTCTTATATAAGGACAATAACCTCAACGATTCAAAATGAAATTAAGGAGCAAAGAAGATAAAAGTCCTAATTTTACTCAATGGAGAGTAAAATTAAGTATATAATTGTTGATAATGACTTGAATCCGCACTGAATATGCTAATCAGTTCGAATTTTATTTAATTTACTCAAATTTATTTACGTGAAATAAAATGAATAGAACAATAAAAAAAATTTAAAAATACAAATCTACCATTTTATAAATTCCATTTCTGCAAAAGTTAAACGAATTTCATTCAATAAAGTCGTTGGAGTATAAACTTGAATTCAACGGGTAATTTTTTCTTTCTATAATAAAGTTTGGAATATTCAAGTCATTAGTACCAATAATATGCTTCATTTTATCCTCTATTGAATAAAATTATGACTTATATTTTTTTTTCTCGTGAATTTTATTTTAAATCGTTGAGGTTAAGGTTCTTTGCGTAAGGCTAATTTGAAGAAGAAGTAACATAGAGAGAGAAACAATAGAAAAAATGGCCAAATGATTTAATTTTTCGAGGCATGGATTCCGTTAATTAAATCTAAGTTATTTATATAATAAAATGGACAGAGACCAAACTTGATAAGTTTTAAATACTTAAAGGACTAAAATTGAGAAATGTATAGTTAAAGAACTAAAATTATCGTTAGGGCACCAAAATTTAAGTTTTTGAATAGTTGAAGGACTAAATCTAAAAGTGTATAATTAAGGGACCATGTTAGACCTACACTGGGGTGTGCAAAGATAAACCGAACCGAAAAAAATGTTATTGGGTTATTGTTATTGGGTTATTGGGTTTTTAATGGGTTTATAAAAAATTTTTATTGGGTTATTGATTCAGTATCGGTTTTTACTATTGGATTATTAGGTAAACCAATAACCCAATAAGACAGTTATAATTTATTAGGTTACCTTTCCTAATTATTAAATACTAATAATTTAATATATAATTAGACACCATAACTATATCAAATTACTAGTACTCTACCAACTTCACACTAGGACGATTTATTAGTTTTTACGATATACCTAAAGATTAAAGTAAGGGGTTCACAATTGTAGCTATTTGATTTTAGTTTTAGTTATTAGTCTTGTTGGACTAATTTATTTTAGTTCACCATACTATGTTTTGGTGATAACATGTAATTACAGTTTTCGTACTATATTTTCTCTTATTGATGCAATTTGTCATTATCTTTTTTGTTTCAATATATAAAAGCATTTAGAGAAGTGAGAAGACACATAATATTTTACGGATATTTTCTTATTGGGTAAACCGAAAACCAAATCGATAATGATAAAAAAATGATAAATCCAAAATTGATAAAGAATATCTTATCGGTTTGTTATTGGGTTAGCATATTTAAAAATCGAAAACCGATAAAACATAAAATCGAACCGAACCGATCGATGCACACCCCTTATGTCATTTTCTCTAGATTAGTAGGTGACCTTCAACTATAGTTAGAGACTATTTATGTCATTTTCTCTAGATTAGTTATTAATGCTTCAAATTTTTTGTCCATTCGATATCATTGTTTATTGCACAAGTCCAGTCGATTTTAAATATTTATTATACAAAATAAATATTATTTTTAGTTTTATTTTTTATCAAATTAAAATGTACATATACGAAATTATGATTAATATTGTACCTTTTTGGGGAGGTGAAATCTTTAATTGTTAGTTTTTCTTTTTTTTATAATCTTGCAAAAATATTATTGATAATATTTTAAAAAAATCTGCATAATAATACGTAAAATAATATACAATATATAAAATATAAAATAATAATAATAATAATAATAATAATTAAACATAAAATAAAATAATAAAAAATAAAATATAAATTTTAATATGAAACTTAACCAAATTTATAAGATATGTTAATTAATAAATAAGAGATGTATTGGTAAACATGTATTTATAGAAGAGATACTTGAGTCTTGAAGAAAAAATATTTTATATTTTATTATTGACCTGCTCATTTAGTAACTAAACATTTTAATTCCCCCAAATTCAACTTAACCTATTCATTTGTCATTTATAATTAATATCATCGAAGTAAACTAAAAAAAAATACAGAAGAAGAACAGGTCTTGTATGAAAGAGAAGAGCTTGTTAAGTTAGCCAAGTTGGCCTGCCTGAAACCAAGAAAGTAAGGACACATGACCACCATATCATACATGGTGCATGTAAAGCCCTTTCTAAGAGGTTCAGGCAAGTCATCCTTGGCTACCAAATAAAACTCCTCTCAACATGCTAGACCTCTCTTCTATTCGAAGGTCGGTAAAGTTCCGATCTATAAAAAAATAAAAACAATAACAATCAACTTTTTAAGGTTGATTTTAATTATTATTTTTTTTATAATGAAAGTCTTGCATGAAAAAGAAAAAGAAAAAGAAGAGCTTGTCAAAATAGCCAAAGAAACGGATGAAAACCAACCAATAAAAGTTCACCATTAAGTAATGGAGCAGACAAGTCATCCTTGACTACTAAACAAAATATGACTCTTTTCTTGATCTTTGCTTGTGATGATTACTATATGGTATGTAAGACATGTATTTATAGTCACAATAAATCATTGAGATGATGTTACTTGCTAAGTTATCCATAGCAAAATAGTAATGGAGAACTAAAGCATCTATGGCAAAGTTACTTTATTGTCTTTGACTTTGGTCTTTTGATTTCTCAAATAGGAATAAGTTCTATTCATTTGTAAAGACACTTGCCCTCACCTTATCTTCAAAGTAATTCTTAGAGGGAATGTAGATCAAGCACATTGACCATGGAATAATTATATATGTATGGGAAGTTATTATTTCCATTTCTAAGAAAGTACATTACAACATTTGGTCTTTACTGGCTCGTCTAGTTCTGATTTGTGTTACATAAACTTTCTTTACTTTTAAGGCTCAAACTCGAGACTGTTGTTTAAGAGCGTAAAGGATCCATCATCCTACCACACCTCAAGGTGGTCAAAATTACTCAATGTTACATAGAGTCATCATGAGATGCTTTTTGAAGAATAAAATGATCTACAATATTATGCATCAAACCACCAATCACATTTTTGGATAGAAATGATAGAACATATTATATTTTTAACGAAAAATATCATACAAATGGAATTGGTTCGTAAGGTAGCCATTAGTTACAAAAAAAAAAAATCGATATTTTTCTAACAAAAGTAGTTCCTAACATATTTTTCATATAAATATCATAAGCAAATACATATTATTATAAAGTTGCTCCCTTGGGAATTTTGACTAATTTGTTCTTACAGAATCTGATAAATTCGAATCAAATCCATGAAATTGAAAGAAATTAAAGTCCATGACACTAAAAAGAGGCATGAGTATTGGCACATTTATTTAATTTTTCATTATTATTTATATTCAAAAGGCACATATATACAGAACAATAATCTTATTGGATAATCTGACCCCAAAAAAATATGCTTTGAGTCCCAAATGTAGTTGGACTCAACTTTATAATTTGCATAAAATCTTACGTTGTCTTTCAAATAGATTGATATTTAATTTTGTCATTTGTTATTCTTTAACAATCGAATTGATGTCTAGTGACAGCGGCGTAGCCACATATAGCTAAGTGTGGCTAGTCAGACAGAGAAAATTATACGAAGTATATAGGTCAAAAATTATTTCTCATACTTATATATTATTGTAGATTTTGAACATTCTTAACGAAATTTCTGATTACTCCATGGTCAATACATGCTTGGTATACTTAACATCATTGAGTGTATAGTCCTATGGTATTAGGATACAATACATTGCCACTAAAGAAGAGAACTTATTCCAATTTGGGAAATCAAATAATGTAGCTAAGAAACCAAAAGTCAAAGAAATAAAAAAGCAATTATTCAAGAGATGCTTATTTTTCCATTTTTACTAATTTGTTGTGACTATAAATATATGACTAATTTGCCATATATCAATCATCTAAATATATATTTATATGTGTGAGAAAGAAGAGATGTCTTACATGAAGAGGAGAGTTATATTATTGTTTAGTAGCCAAGGATGACTTGCCTGCTCCAATATTACTTATAAGGTTTTTAATTAAACCATTTAATATAATGGTGACCTTTTATTGGTTGGTATCAGGCAGTCTCCTTGGCTACCTTGACATGCTCTCCTCTTTCATGCAAGAACTTCTCTTCACCCGCTTCTTCTGTTTCGATTTATATAATAAACTTTCATTTTTTTAGTCGAATGACACACTTTTGAATTTGAAAACAGTTATGTTTACCCTTCTCATTTTACTCTAACGAAAAGTTTTTGTAACAATACGAATAGTATGACATGTTTATTAAGACCACAAGTTTCAAAATGTCAACGTTGTATAGTCATAAAAATGTTATAGCAGGTTTAAAACCATTATAAGTATCAAAAGTTTTTTTAAAAATTATTTCTTACACCAAGTCGTCAAACTATAATGGAGGAAGTAATTTACAAAGGAGTCGAATTAATGAGAAGAGGAGTCTAGCATGATGAAAAGAGTCTTATTTGGTAGCCAAGGATGACCTGCCTGCACCACTTCTGAAAAGTGTCCTTTCATTCTTGGGGTCAAGCGGGCCATCTTTAGCTAACTTGACAAGCTCTTCTTCTTTCATGCAAGACTTTCTCTTCTTCCAATATCGAGACATCAATAAAGGGTATGTGACGAAAAGAAGAGTGTTATTTTAATTGGCTTGTTGCGATTTGCATATCCACCACATATGGACCGTAAATGAGTTGAACTTTTATTTGAACATGCAAAGGATTTGTGGCAATATATAGTCAAATGTAGTTCACATATACACCGCACACAGAAGAAGCTAGGAGCACACAACTGACAGTTAACATGTCATCTTCAACAATGTGCTTCCCCTCGATTTAGTTTTTGCACTATACATATATATTGTTTTGAAAAACCTATCATCTAATTCGAATCAAAATTAACTTGCTTTGCTTCGATATTTTTTATTTATTTTTTTAGGTTATTGGTTTTATTATTATATAAGATAATAGGGATCTAATATAATTGAATAATATATATATATTTGAATGAAGAACATAAGACTATATTAACCAATGGATATGATTCTCCCAATTATATTCTCATGTTAAAAGTGTTTGATGTAGACAAGACTCCTTTTGTAGTAATATAAAATAAAATAAAACTGTTTCGTTTCTTTTTGCAATAAATAATGAATGAAATGTTGGGTTTTATTTGCCCTAAATTTCTTACTATAAATAGGTTTTCCTTTTAGGAAAAGGTTTTGGATTGACTAACCTTTTTTCTGGTCGAAAAAGGTTTAGGACTCTATAAATAGAGGCATGTTCCTTCTAACTTAATCAGCATTCACAATGTAGTCTTAAGGGCTTTGAGAGTTTTGGTTAGGGAGAGAATTTGTGGGTCACAAGCTTGATACGTTATCACTTGGGTGAACTTCCCATGTATTCCGAGTGAATTGGTTGAGGTTGTTTCTCTCTGTATTTTGTACTCTCATATTTATAGTGGATTGCTCATCTCCTTTGTGGACGTAGGTCGATTGACCGAACCACATTAAATCTTTGTGTCTTTCGGTGTATTTCTCGTTTGTCTTCTTACTCGTGGTCTTTCGAGGTTTGCTTTGCTGGCTTCCGCGTTTACACCTGCTTATTTTCGGTCCTAACATGAAACATCAAATATATTTTATTCTCCAAATTCTCAATACCTTGTTTAATTTCATATTATTTTATTAAACACAAACAAAGATTTTTCGGGTTAAGCTCAACTCGCCCCGCCCCATTAAAGCATTTTATTCTATGTTAGCTAGCTCAGGAGTCACCCTATCAGCTGCCTTCTTTGCCTACAAAACCCAAAAAAAAAAAGACCTACATTATACTTCATAGAACTCGGCGTTCTAGATAAGAAATCAAACACTGGAGATCTGTGTTGAGACATAATATAATTAAGTAACTAAAAGTGAGTCCGTTTAAACTTTTAGATTAGTTGATAACACAATTCAAGAATTCCGCCGAGAAGCGTTCAAGTGGAAATTACCTCTTTTTCCCAATTTGTCTGAAGAGTAACTATTAAAAGTAGTAGTGCTTGTGCAAAAAGGGCAAGAGTGATTCCCAACCATAGTCCCTGAAAATCATATCATCTTAAAGATTTTTTTCATACTTCGAAAGACGGATATGCTAAGAAAAATGAGAAACTTGAAGGAGTACGTACCTTTCCACCTAAATGGTAGACAAAAGCTAATATAACACCAGAAGGTATTCCGAAAAGGTAATAAGCTCCCAAGTTGATAAGTGCCCCAATCTTTTGCCATCCACACCCTCGCGCTGTACCTGGATTTCGATAGGTGATAAGATCATCTAGTCATTTAACTCTAGTGGCAAATCCAACCATGGGTTTGCGGATTCAGCAGAACTCAGTGATTCAGGGTCTAATCATATATGTATGTCTACGAAAAAAAAGGTATAGAATGGGTTCGTGAGCTCGTAGAACTCAGAGTTCCAGGGGAACATATACATGTGTGTCCGTGTGAAGAACAAGTGTAGATACAGATAGATATACGCTTCAGAACCCACTCTCCCGATTAGCTAATCAAACTGCTGCATTAGCTATTCCAAATTTGCTCGGACTCTATAAAAGTGTTGCCAGGTGCGTGTCAGATCCTCCATAAGTAGTACATTTTTGGAGAGTATGGGCAACATACTCATCTAGCCTCCTCAAGCATTGTTTTGGACAAATCAAGAATTGTAGTCGAGATTCTTAAAATATAGAAGCAGGACACTCGTATAGTAAAAAATTGGACGAACCTGAAAGTACAGATTGAATGCCATCTAAGAAGTGAGATCCTGCTAGCAAGACTAGCATCTTTGCTACATATGACACTACTTCTTCCTCAGTACTATAACAGTAGCCCCACAGTTTACGAACGGCAATCAACACTATTGCTGCAATAACCCCTTCTGTAGCCACCAAGAATACTGCAGTACTAGCTGCTAAACGAGCTGCTTGAGGTCGTCCTGCACCTAGTTCATTTGAGACTCTTACGCTGAGGAGAAAATCAACTAAGTATACAAACTAATGAAGAACCATATAAAGGAAAAAATTAACGACGTTAGAAATTCACCTCGTGGCACCACTTAGTCCTAGAGGTATCATATACACCATGGAACATGTATTAAGGCTGAAACAATTCAAATATAGCAACCCGTTGAGATGTCAGCTTGAGATTTGTATTAGTGTGTCTAAGAATTAAGTCCAACCTGATTGAAAGAACCGACGTTTCTAGCTTTGGATTTGGAAGAAGTCCAGACAACAGAACCATCATTTCAAATGACCAAATCTCTAAGCTGTCGTCAAGAAAAGCAAAGATATTTTGTTTCATTCGTTCATTTTGAAAGGGCGATTGAAAATATACGGTTCACATAGATTAAGAACACTACCAGAGCATAACAGCAGAAGGAATGGCAAGTCTCATATACGTCCATATATCACGAAATGCCTCTTTCGAAAATCCAGTCCAAGTGCTTTTGCAGGAAGGCGATATTCTGACATATGCCGCTAGCAACAAGAGATTAATCCAGTAAGAAATACAATTAGCCAGAGCAGCACCCTTGTTGCCTAGACCAGATTTAAACACCAGAATCCAACAAGTGAATACATGCAGTAAAGTAGTGATCCCGGCGCTGAACATCATGGGGATCACATTTTTTTGTGCTTGTAGAAATCTAATATGACACTGAAGAAGTGCATACGCGAAAATAGTTGGAATCATATATCGCGCATAACTTCCTGCTTCAGCTGCTATTTCCGGATCTTGTCCCAATAATACAAGAATATGTCCTGCATTAGCCCAAATACAGGCAAGAGGAACACTGGCCAGTAGAAGAACAAGCATTGCCCTTTGCATATGGATACCGAGCATATGATACTGTTTTGCTCCATATGATTGCCCACATAAAGTGTCCAATGCACTCGCTAATCCCAGCTGCTCTAGCAAGATGCAGTAGGATATTTAGAGATACTAAAACACCAATTAACTCAAAAGGTAAATTTCTATAAACTAAGTTATAGGTCATACAATAACCTACAAAATGAACTTGGTTCCGCATATGTATCAATTAGTGGCTGAGTAAAATTCTACTAAATAAGAACCCATCCTACATGTCCTCGAGTGGACGGTAGAGTGGTTGAGGCATAGGAGTAATAACTAGAGTATTATTTTAGGTTCAAATCCCAGCTACTCCAACCTTTGATGGTAGGATTGTCCTTCACGCGTTTATGGACTATAGCGTGCACTTGAATTGATCGATTGAGATACACACAGGTTGAACCACTGTTGTCAAAGGCGAAGAGCGTGCAGCCTTGCCTTGCCACATATATATATATATATATATATATATATATATATATATATATATATATATATATATATATATATATATGGGCAATGTGGCGCACGCCTTAGTGCAGGCTGATGACCCTAAACTTCACAACTGAAGTGCACCTCAAATGAGATAAAATCGATCCCTTTACCAATATAGAGATAAAAGGGGAATCTCTTACAAGCTCCTTCCTAGTTTTTAGTGTATATTGATCTACATGAAACACTCACTAAACATTTCCGACATGGTAAAATTTCATTTAGCATTTATCGGTTGTACCGTTTTAGCTACTAGATTTGATCTTCAAATATCTGTTTGGCCATAAGATTTGATAAGATTTCGGAAATCAAATCTTCAAATAATATTCAGTTCCCAAAACCAACTCAAACCAGCATTTGAGACTTCCAGTCACATAACTTCAAACACGTTCAAACGCAACTTCAAATTCCAAAAATCACAATTTTAAACACTTAAACTTTTCAAGTTTCAAAATGTATGACTAAACAATAGCTTAATAACAAATATCCCCTTGGTAACATGAGAGCTTGTTGAGAATATTATCAAATAAGAAAATTGTGTTCCCTGTAATTGCTTAAACTTTTAGATAATATGGTTACACGCTTCAATATGGTATCAGAGCGGACAAAAGTCCTGATCAAATCTCACCACCACCCAAATCAAAAAGAAAATTCCACGTCCTTGACTCAAGAAAGAAAATCAAGCACGCACGTAAAGAGGGCATGTTAAGAATATTATTAAATAATAAAAATGTGTTCCATCTAATAGCTTAATTTTTTAGATGACATATTCGCACACCTAAACATAATTTTAACTAATGAAACAGACATTTCTTCAAACACCAAGAGCACAATAAGGAAATACTACTATGATATTATCCGTTTTGGACCAAACTCGCATGTTTTTTTCTCAAAAAGGCTCAATCTTTTCAGCTATCAATACGAGACTTTTGTTCACACGCCCACCAATAAGATAAAAAGAAGGGGAAAAAAAGGACTAACCAACAAGCTGAGACCAGATACAGAGGCAAATGAAGTAGCCATTGAAGCACCAGAAAGTGATAACTCTCCAAGATGACCAACAAACATAATAGATATAACCTGTAAACAAGAAAGTAAAAAATTAACAGACATTAAAGGCCCTGCTAATACCAATAACCTCTTTACTTCTTCAAAAATCTCATTTTTATTTACACTTTCTTCAATCAATGGACACTCTATATCTTCTCTATCCATTTTTTCAGTCAACTTTCACTCTACAAACCAATATTTTTTAAACAGAGTATATATAATGGTCTATGGGGAGGAGCCAAGCACTTTCGTCATAAAATTATATTATTTATATATGATTAAAATAATTTTTTAAGTGTATATTGTAAATATCAAATTTTTTTAAATTTCTACAGATTTTAAATATTTTATTAAAAATTTTAGCTATGTTACTACGGAATTATGGTCAAAAAGGGATATATGCAAAAAAATAAAATAAAAAGACTTTAGCTTTTGAGGCCGCCAGCTGCCAACAACCAACAGCGTGTGGAGCAATTATTCCATTTATGCAATTAGTTTTTCTTTTAATTGGAGAGTGACGAGCAAGATATGTGAGACTTAAATTGATGTGTATAGTAAATATTATTTTAAACTATTGAGATGTGAGACAAAGATGTTTTATGCAGCATGGACGAGACATAAATCTGAATTCACAAGATATATGACAGAGTATATATATATATATATATATTATGTAAATTTAGTTTTATAATTTTATTTTTAAAAAATAAGTAATTTTATTGATAATTTTGTATTTTTTTTTTATATATATAAGAAAGGAAGGTTTCAATAGGTTAGTTTTTATCATCAATTAGGAGCGTGACTTAGGCCTCATTTGTTTGCACTTAATAGAGGTCTGAATCTTAGTCATTCAGATTCAGCCCATTAAGTACGTTTGATTTTAGGTTTGAATCAGAATCATTCAGATTCAGTCCATTAAGTTCATTTGTTTAATCTTAATGGGTCTGAAGAGGTCTGAACGAATCAGATCTGTAAGAGATTCTTAACAACATTCAGACTCATTTGATAAGCTATCAAATAATAAATCATAACTTCTCTGCTTTGGGTGTTTCTTTTTATCTCATAACTAAAAAATTTCTTTCTCTCCTTTCTCAATAAAACATCATGTTTTCCCAACTGATAAGTTTCATAAATCCTTTCAAGTATTTTTTTTTATTAATGATTTTCTTATATTAATGTGTGTCAAGAACACTGGTTGCAATAATATTTTTGGTGTATTGTTATTTATCAAGGTTTTGAATGAAAAAATAGTACTCCAAATCTTGATTATTAGAATTTTTAAAACTTCTTTTCTTTTCAAAAGAGATATATTTTGTTGAAATAAAATTTTTATAATATTTTATAATATAATGTTCAATTTCACTTTCACATTCAGATATTTAAAACAAACAACATTAATTATTTAATGTTCAGATTTAGAGGTCACATCTTAATATTCAGATGTGTATTCAGATCAAAACACTCAGATTTTAATGCAAATCTTAATACTCAGATGCGTATTCAAATTCAGACCTCTTAATCTTAATAGAAACAAATGAGGCCTTAATGTAATTGGATGTCTAAAGTGAAATTTAATTAGAGTACTAAAATATAAGCAAATTTTATATAGGCATAATACATAAATATGTCATTTAACTTGGTCTCATTTCACATTTATGTCCTTCAACTTTGGGTGTACACAAACAGACACTTAAACTTATATAAAATTGTACAAAAAGATACACAAATCCTATGTGGTATCCTACATGATAATTTGCATCCTACGTGGTGTCCTATGTGTTTTATGTCACGTAAGACTCATGTGTCTACTTATTCAACTTTATATAAGTTTGAGTGTCAACTTGTACAGAAACAAAGTTGAAGAACATAAATATAAAATAAGGTGAAGTTAAAAGGCATATTTGTATATTATGCCTTATTTTTTAAAGCATTGAGTCGGCAATTCAATAAAAAGTTTAAGGATATAATAGTTTTTAAAACATTTTACGAGATAAAGTTTGCTTAGTAAGATTGTTTTTTTGTGTTTGGCTATTTGGACCATATCAACAACTTCAACAAAGGTCCAAGCTTTGCTATAAAATTATAGAATATGTCATTGAAAGATATCAATGAATATGATGGATTCATTGAACTATTGACACATATGTATAGTGGTTGTGTGAGATCTCAAATTTTGCTAATGTTTATTACTTTATTGGTTTGTTTTTATTTGTCGTATTTTGATTTGATATGCTTATAAAGAAAGAATAATAATTGACATAGTTATTTTGTCAAAACATTTCAATTACTTGATGTTTAGTGTGAGGTTTAGCAAACATAAAAATCATATTTATATGTTATAGATATAGTTTGCATAATTGTGCTTCATAGAAAATTTTATATTTGTTATGGAGCATCAGATTTGTATAAATCGCAGACAGACATTTGTTTGTATAAAAGCATAGTGATTGTATACGTATATGTATATATCGGTTAGATAATTGTATATATGTAACTATTATGTATATGTATCAATGATTGTGTTTCTATATCTACATAAAATTTAAATTTGTATACAATTGAATCAAAATATTACATTTGTATATCAAATCTCTCTCTCGTTTTATACAACACAAATTAGACATTGTAATTTGTATAATTTGTGTTTGTATGAAGCAAGAAAGAGAGAAAGAGAAAAGAGAATTGGTAGAGAAAAATCTGTATTTGTATTATCATAAGTGTATAGGACGAATATATATATATTTGTAGTTATATATATAGTTTTGTCTCGCTTTATACAAATACATATACAATTTATACATGTGTTTATATAAAGTGAGAGAGGCCAGCGAGATTAGGTATAGTGGCGAGTGAGATTCGCTAGGGATAGAGGCGAATGACAAGTGTTTGCTACAGATTACAATTAAATGAAATTGTGGTTACAACATTTAATTTGAATTAATAGTTTGCTAATTTATACAATTTTTCCAAAATTAATCTACATTTACACATTGAAATTGCTGCAATAATTTGTTTATAAATATTAGAATACATACACTATCGTTTACGATAGATACTCAAACCAGTTTTTCTGAAACACTCCATAATATTGTATATACAATTACGCTTTGGACATATACAAGTCTCAACACACAAAGGACCACACATACATCCAAATTTGTAAATACAAGAGAAAATTGTATAATTACTGCAATTAATAACATGAAGTTTCATCTAATGAAACATTACTTGTCTTTGAATATACCAAGAAAAAATGGTTAAACTGATGCTTCCTTCATGCGCAAAAACAAGTTTCTTTTGTCTTTCAATTGCTGTATAATTCTTATTTTGAAAAAAAAGAAGTGATTTTGAACGTTTACCTTAAATTATGGCATTATCTAAATTTATTGTTACCTTATTTAACGCTTCAGTTACAATTCATTTTTTAAAAAAAAAAGTTGTATAAATAAAAACAAAATAACCGTTATATACAAAATTAAAGATACCTAAATACCTAAACTATACCTATATAATGTAATTATGTAAACTATACTCATCTAATGTTATTTCATCAATTAAGTTTGCCATATATGAAATTTTCCCTTTAATTTTTTGTATACGAAGGTCGTATGATAAAATTGTATATATCTATGAAATTTTAGTTTTGTCTTTATTTTCGTTACCTGTAATATAGTTGTGTAGGATACGTTTTGTGATTTCTAATATTCATATACAAATACTGCAGTAATGTATATGTTGAAATGTATATAAGTGTATAACATGAAAAGCCGTAGGAGACAATATACATTTTTAGATGCAGTATTTGTATATGAGCACGAATATCAGGGTAAACGTAATTTTGTTATTATTGATTAAATTGATTATATAAAAATGTTGTATCAATTGTATATATGATATTTGTGCATGATTTGAAATAAAATTTTATTTGAAAATTCTACAGATAATGGCCTCATTGGCTATTTTGGTTATGCATTCTGGAAAATGGGACGATTCAAATAGTTACATTGATTATACTATAGAGGGTATAGTATTTAAGGAACATGCAACGTTTCTTGAGTTCTAATATTCATATACAGATACTGCAGTAACGTATATGTTGAAATGTATATAAGTGTATAACATGAAAAGCCGTAGGAGACAATTATATACATTTTTAGATGCAATATTTGTATATGAGCACGAAGATCAGTGTAAACGTAATTATGTTATTATTGATTAAATTGATTGTATAAAAATGTTGTATTATAATATACAATTATAAATCAGGCATATCCCTATAACTGAATATAATTGATTTTTGTATATATATACAAAAACAAATATAATAGGGAGCCTTTAATATACAATTCACTACTACCCCTATTAACTTAATATACTAGTCATTATATACATAACTTAAGTAATGTGTATTAACTCGAATATACAGATCCGTACAATAACTAAGGGAATATACATATAACTAAAACATGTGTGTATTTAACATGCAATATACTATATACAATTATGTGAATATAAAAAATTACTTAAACAAACAATTTTTTGTACATTGACACATAAGTAACAAAATATTCTATCTAAAATTGTGTTTTAAGCCACTACCTCATGATCCTGATGTTCTTTGGATCCGTCAATTTCAGATTCACTCTCCTCTGAATCACTGGTTACTGCTTTCCTCTTTCTTCCTCCTTCTACAATTTTAATGCCTCTAGCTATGGCATTGTTAACAACTTTTTGAACTGCCATTGGGTCATTTTTTTTCTTGGATCTCAATTATCCCATTGATTGTTTATCTTGAACTTGTTTGGATTTTACCATAGACCCTACATCAACCCCAAAATCTTCAGTTAAACCCATTGAAAACGAGGGTAAATTGTCAACAAAATTGACATGCAATGGAATACCTCTGGTAATCCTCATAGATGAAGATGATTCATCCATTCTGCTTTTGAAGAATTTATAATCTAATAAGAACGATCGATTATTTCAACAAAAAAATATGAAAAAAGTAAGGAACACAATACATATACAATTGTTGAATAAGGAAAAAAAAAACAATTGATACACGACTAGATTTTAGGGGTTACCTGCGAAAGTTGAATTCAATATCGGAGGGAGAAAGTGAATTTTTGCCAATTTGAAATTCAAAATCGGATAGGAGTGATTATAGGAGAAAGAGGTGGAATAGGAATAGGAGAGATAATATTGATTTGTATAAAATTATATACAAAATCAAAATACAGGTTTTTTACAGTTGGTTTATGAATAGGTGGTGGGTCCCATTAATTATGGCAAAAAAAAAGAAACTCTAATTATAGAAAGTAAATAAATTAAACTATACCCTTATTATAGGGAAAATGCTCAAGTACCCCCTCAACCTATGCTCGAAATCCCAGAGACACACTTATACTATATAAATGTCCTATTACCCCCCTGAACTTATTTTATAAGTAATTTTCTAACCCTTTTCAGCCTACGTGGCACTAGCTTGAAAAAAAAGAGTCAACCAGCGTTGGGCCCACAAGATAGTGCCACGTAGGCCAAAAAAGGGTAGAAAATTATTAATAAAATAAGTTCAGGGGGGTAATAGGACCTTAGTATAGTATAAGTGTGTCTCTGAGATTTCGGGCATAGGTAGAGGGGATACTTGTGCATTATCCCCTTATTATATAATTACTTAGGGATGTTTGCCATCCCATGTAATTTTCTCTATTTATTATGATAATTTTAATTTTAATTTTAATAATATTGAGTCCGTGCCATTAGGGGTCATTCTCCCCCACTAAATTTTGATAAACCACCCATTACAATATAGAAAGAATATATATTGATTGATTGAGAAAGGTACATCACAAAAAAATGAATAATAATCGAGATAATCTTTATATAAAATCATCGTTCATTACTGCATCTTATAATTAATACTATCGAAGTAAACTAAATAAACATAGAAGAAGAAAAGGTCTTGTATGAAATAGAAGAACTTGTTAAGCTAGCCAGAATGGCCTACCTGAAACCAAGAAAGCAAGGACACATGACTATCATATCATATATGGTGCATGTGAAGACCTTCCTAAGAGGTTCAGGCAAGTCATCCTTGGCTACCAAATAAAACTCCTCTCATCATACTAGACCTCTTTTCTATTAAAATGTCGGTACGTTTCGATCGATAAAAATAATCAATCTTTTATTAAGATCGATCTTTAACCGTTCTTAATAATGAAAGTCTTGCATGAAAGACAAGAGCATGTCAAGGTAGCCAAGAAGACTGTCTGAAACCAACCACTAAAGGTAATCATTGTAATTAAAACCTTTCGAGTAATGGAGCAGGCAAGTCATCCTTGGCTACTAAACAAAATATGACTCTTATTTTCATGTAAGACTATACTATTCTTTAATTTTTTGTTTGTGATGATTACTATATGGTATGTAAGACATGTATTTATAGTCACAATAAATCATTGAGATGATGTTACTTGCTAAGTTATCCATAGCAAAATAGTAATGGAGAACTAAAGCATCTATGGCAAAGTTACTTTATTGTCTTTGACTTTGGTCTTTTGATTTCTCAAATAGGAATAAGTTCTATTCATTTGTAATGACACTTGCACTAACCTTTATCTTCAAGCAATTCTTAGAGGGAATGTAGATCAAGCACATTGACCATGGAAAATATTATATATGTATGGAAAGTAGGGTGTGCATCATTTGGTTTTTCGATTTGGTTTTACACTATTCGGTTTGAATTTTTTGATTTTTGGTTTTGTAAAAATATAACCCAATTCGTTTTAAAATAACTTTGGTTTGATTTGGTTTTCCTCTATTCGGTTCGATTTTTTCTAGTTGATTGTTCGATTATGTCAATAATTAATAACATAACCAAAGTAATAATATTGAATCCCTTAAATATACATACTTTCTAATATAAATTATAAGAAAAATTTAAAACACAATACTTATATAAGTACACCTATTATAGATGTTCAAGTATAAAATATAAGCGTAATCATCGTGAAAGGCAATAACCAAAAAGGAGATAAAAGTGGTTAACTCCAATTTAATTCTAAACCTAAACACACACACGTGCGCGCACACACAGAAAGACACACACGCACGCCACACAACACACACACGCACGCATACACACACAAAATTCGGTTTTCGGTTTTTATTTTTTTTAATCCGAAACCAAATCAAAAAATCGAACAAAATAATTTATTAATCCAAAATCAATCCAAAAAATCAATCAATCAAACTAAAAACTCTATTTGATTTGGTTTGGTTATTCAATTTAACCCGATTAGTGCACACCCTTAATGGGAAGTTTTTATTTCCATTTCTTAGACTATACAAATTACTCAATATTTTCATTTTGTATAACATTTGGTATTTCAAATTTTATTGATTAGACTAATTCATATTTGTATCATATAGGTCTAATGAAGGGCAATTCTTATCAAGAGTACTACCTTTCTGTATTATAATATATTATGTTATATTGTATCATATTATATTATTTTTTGAATACAATATTTGGATAGATTCATTTTCCTTTGTTATATAATATCACATATTCATAATTTGAATAATAAATCTAAAAAAAATAGTGTACAGAATAGAGTTATTATGAAAAAGGTAAGGTGATGATAAAATAGAAATATTATATAATAAGTAAAGACAACATGAACAAAAAATATTAAGGTAACAACACAATCACACCAAATCGATCGTTACATAAAATCAGTCTTTTCGTTGTTCTCTAACAATGAATTTTATACCAAAAGATACAATATAATTTAAAACACAATCAAAACAAGTATTGTATTTAAACTAACAATAAAATACTATAGGAAACAACAGTCTAAACAAAGTGTAAAACAATAAACAATTTCATAAACAATTTCAAAAAAACATCTTTATTTATCTCATCCCGCCTACAGAATTACCCCTTTGTAGTTACTTGCCCCGACAAAACGATACTAACAATAGAATACTATGGGTCACAACCATCCAAATAACTACGGGTAACAACCATCCAAACAAGGTGTAAGACCGTGAAAAATCTCATAAAATATATCGAATTTTATTTCGAGAAACATCTTTATTTATCTCGTTCCGCATATAAAATTATCTCTTGCCCTCCTATTTTTCCCCAAAATTTTCTTTTTTCCTTCTACAACCCCCCCCCCCTCTCCCAACACCACCATCCCCCCCCCCCCCAAATGTGGGGATAGTACACTCAAAGCCAACCCTAACCCAGAAAACTCTCTCCTCATCTCTCTTCCAAATCTTTCAAATTTAACTCTTTTCAAAATTTATTTTTGTTTCACTTTAACTCTTTCTTGTTTCTCTTTGTTTTTATTTCCATTTCTTAGACAGTACAAATTACTCAATATTTTCATTTTGTATAACATTTGGTATTTCAAATTTTATTGATTAGATTAATTCATATTTGTATCATATAGGTCTAATGAAGGGGCAATTCTTATCAAGAATACTACCTTTCTGTATTCTTTCTGTATTCTTAAGGTTTAAACTCGAAATCGTTATTCTCTTGGCTCCTTCATTAGTTGTTAGTTAGTAGGTGTGACTAATTTTTTCTTACAGAATCTGATAAATTCGAATCAAATCTTTTGGAATAGAAAGAAATCAAAGTTCATGCCACAAAAAGAGGCATGAATAATGACATAATTATTTGATATTTCCTCTTTTATATATATTCATCTTGAAGGCACATATATGCTTTTAGTCCAATATTAGTTAGGCTCGATTTTATAATGTACATAAAATTGCACTAATTGTAAAGTTGTGCCTCGACATAACCTATAAATATTATAATACGAAAATATAAACTTATACTCTACGAAAAAGTAATTTATTATGAGAAATATAAATTAAAGAGGAACACAAAATAGGGCAGAAGTGCAAATTTTTAAACTTACTGAAAATTTTGGCTATTCCAATAACATTTAAAAGGTTTTTAATTACATCATTATTCTTAATATAATGGTGACCTTTTATTTTGTTGGTTTCAGTCTCCTTGGCTATCTTGACATGTTCTCTTCTTTCATGCAAGAATTTCCCATTCGATACTTTTTATGTTTCAATTTATGTGATAAATAAATAGTTGAATTCGAAAATAGTTAAGTTCAATTTACACTTGTCATTTTATTCTAAAGAGAAGTTTTTGTTAACAATACAAATATTACAACATGTTTAAAGCCACAAGTTTCAAAGGTTAATGTTTTATAAATTATAATCATACAAATGTTATAGGCTTATAGAGGGGTTTAATAAGACCATTATAAATATTAAAATGTTATTTGTTTCTTAAATTCTGAATCAGGTCGTCAAACTATAGTGGATGAAGTAATTTACAAAGGACTCGAATGAGAAGAGAAGTCTAGCATGATGAGAAGGGTCATTCATAAAAAAAAAAGTCTGACTTACTTTGAGCCTTTTTCATGGGCTAATTGCGGTTCACATATGAATTATAAATGAGTTAAACTTTTATTTGAAAAAATGCGTTGAATATGTGATAAAATATGATGATATGCAGTCCGCATATAGCCAGGACTTAGTGCATGAAAAACTTCATATATGTGTTTTGCATGTATTGATATGCGGGTCAACAATTTTTTTTTTTGAATGGTATTTTTTGGGTTTTAAAGTTATGTTTATTTGTTTGAATATAAGTTTTTTTTTATTTTAAAAAATAAAAATTAAATGATTTGTGGGTTAAAATAAGCATATTAATTGACTTATACATTCAAAATATTATTTCTTCTATATTGATTTATTTGTTTTATTTTAACTTAATATGTGTAGTTTGAGAAAATCATAATGTTATAATGAAATATTGTTATATAAATATTTGACCATATATTTATAACTTATTCTTCAACTAAAGACTTCTAAGTTGGGTCGCTAAAAATTAATTAATTTGATTTTTAAGATTTTTCAACTCCGAAAATTCATTCTTACAAAAACAAGAAAAGTATGTGATGGGTCGACAATCAATCGGGCAAATGACAGAAATCACATACTTTTAAGAAAAAATTACCATTTGTTCCTTATAAGTTTATAATACAAAAATTCCTCAAACTAATACAATAATATAAGCGCTGATACATTAATCTGATGCGCGAGATACATTAATCGTTAAGTAAGATACATTACATTTTATACATGATACACTAATATGATGCATGAGATACATTAATTTGATATGCTGATACATTAATCTGAAGCGTGAAAATGATAAATTTTAGAAATTTATAAAATTAATAGGGAATAATAATAACAAGATAACTTAAAGATGAGATTTATGTCATCTCTCCATTTAACGTAACTCAATACTAACAAAAGCATTGACTGCTCCTCTATGTATGAACTAAAAACTTCAATTGTTATCACCACATATTTTCCAAAAAAGGAAAAGTAATTCAAATTAATAAGAAAAGTACAAAGAAATAATAAAACTTGGATACATAATTGCCCAGTCTCCTCTTTACTTTGAGTAAATCACAAGATAAATGGTAGGGTAGGAATAATAATTTTAAAATAAAATATGTAACTATTTAATTATGAATATTAATGAATCTCGATTTTATCTTATTATTTATATTATTTTAAAAGCATAACATCCGTTAAAAATGTTAATTGAATTTTTGGTAGACTCTACTGAAACAAAATTGTCTTTTTTTTTGAAATTTTCCTTGAATAATTATCACTTAATTATTATCCTAATATTTAGGACTTTGAAATTAATTAAAAGTATAATTATTAGATCTTTACTTATTAGTAATAAGTAATTACTCCTAATATTATACTTTTGAATTCACTAAAAATTTTATTTTTTTAATCTTTCCTTCTTTAAAATCAATATTTTATCTTATATAAATCGCTAGGAGTGTGCACTATTAAATCGAACTTTTATTTGGATTAGTTTTTTGAATTCTTGGTTTGATTTTGGATTTATAATTTACTTTGTTTGGTTTTTTGGTTTGATTTTGAATTTAGAAAAAAAAAAAATGAATTTTATATATATATATATATATATATATATATAAATTATGTTGGAGTAAACCACTTTTGTCACTTTTTAGTTATTTTCATTATGATTTAGTTTAATTTCTTATGTTTGAACATCTATAATTGATATACTTTTAAGTATGGTGTTTTCGTTTTACTTGTGATTATATGTAAAAGTATATTTAAGAACCTCAATATATATACATATATATATACATATAATTTTTAAAATTGCAAATAATTTTGTTATGTTACTAATTATTGACATAACTGATTAACCAAATCGAAAAACCCGAATCAAAAAGAGAAAAATCAATCCAAACCAAATTTATTTTGATTTGGATTGGGTTGCACTTCTTCAAAACAAAAATCGAAAACCCAAATCGAATAGTATAAAACCGAATCGAAAACCGAATGCACACCCCTACCCGCACTTAACATATGGTCAATAAAAATAAAATAACTAAAAATATTTTTAAAATGTTCCCATTTTTTAAAACATCGGTTTAATCGTTCTATATAAATTTCATCACTTAAATAGATATAACATTTATTTCAACATTAATTGCTATTTTTAAATAATTTTGTTCTTTTCATATATAATATTAATATTCTTGACCGTTGCGAAGACATACAAAACATATAAATACTACCCTCAAGTTGGATGGTTGTTAGCTTATTATTTTATAATATATTATGTTATATTGTATCATATTATATTATTTTTTTGAATATAATATTTGGATAGATTTATTTTTCATTGTTATATAATATCACATATTTATAATTTGAATAATAAACTATAAGAAAAATAGTGTACAGAATAGAGTTATTATGAAAAAGGTAAGGTGATGATAAAATAGAAATATTATATAATAAGTAAAGACAACGTGAACATAAAATATTAAGGTAACAACACAATCACATCAAATCGATCGTTACATAAAATCAGTCTTTTCGTTGTTCTCTAACAATGAATTTTATACGAAAAGATACAATATAATTTAAAACACAATCAAAACAAGTATTGTATTTAAACTAACAATAAAATACTATAGAAAACAACATTCCAAACAAAGTGTAAAACAATGAAAATTTTCACAAACAATTTCGAGAAACATCTTTATTTATCTCATCCCGCCTACAGAATTACCCCTTTGTAGTTTACTTGCCCTGACAAAACGATACTAACAATAGAATACTATGGGTCACAACCATCCAAATAACTACGGGTAACAACCATCCAAAGAAGGTGTAAGTAGGGTTGTTCAAAATCGAACCAAAATCGATAAGCCGAACCGATAAAATAGTTATTGGTTTATAGTATTGGGTTACTGGTTTAGTAGTTTTGATAATGATTTTGATTTTTTTTGTTATCGGGTTATCGGTTCTTAACGATTTAAAGTTTTTTCTTAATGCGTTAACCGATAATCCGATAGTAAATTAAATAATTATATTTATACCATTTTGTATATAAAGCCCTCGACTTAGAGTTTAATTTCCTACTTTTATTTTTGGTTGTCTCAAACACTTGATTATTCTACAATATAAAAGTGTTTGTTTTTGAGCAAGATATAACTTGTGAACTCAAGCGCATGGTTTATTTGGTTTGTCACCTTGTTTCTAAGTGATTTTCAATGTTTTTTCTTTTATGTCAAATCTTAACGGTTAAACCGATAACCGAACCAACAATGATAAAAAACCGACAAACCAATAACCGATAAGCCAATATCTTAATGGTTTTATAACGGTTTAGCATCTCTATAAATCGATAATCAATAAGCCAACCAGATAAACTTCAAAACCGAACCGAACCGGCCGGTACACAGTCCTAGGTGTAAGACAGTGAAAAAACTCATAAAATATATCGAGTTTTATTTCGAAAAACATTTTTATTTATCTCGTTCCGCATATAAAATTATCTCTTGCCCTCCTATTTTTCCCCAAATTTTTCTTTTTTCCTTCTCCAACAACCCCCCCTCTCCCCCCCCCCCCCAATGTGGGGACAGTACACTCAAAGCCAACCCTAACCCAGAAAACTTTCTCTTCATCTCTCTTCCAAATCTTTCAACTTTAACTCTTCTCAAAATTAATTTTTGTTTCACTTTAACTCTTTCTTGTTTCTCTTTTCTAGAAAAAAGAGAGGAAATTTTGGGTTTTTTTTGAGGGAAAATGGAGGTGAAAAGTTTCAGCTCTGATGTAGCAGCTTTTGGGAAAATAGTGGTGAACTCTGTTCTTGAAGCTGTTGTTGCTGAGACCCTTTTGGTTACTCAGAGATCTGTTGCTTCTCTGCTCATGGTGGTATAAATATAACACTTTTCACCTTTTGTTTTCTTGTAAAGTTTTGATTTTTATGCTGTGGGGTTTAGTTTTCTTGCTCTTTTTTTGCTTCTGTTGTGTGTGGCTTTGTATTTGAGTCCAACCCCACTGACCAAAATATGTTCTTGTTATTTGGGGTTAGCTTTTTTTGTTCTTTATTGAGTAATTGAGGTTATATAGTTGATAATTTTGCTGTTTCATTTGAATTTCTAGTTTTATGTGTTTGTTATTGTGTTCTTGAAGTTGTGTATATGGACTGTGTTCTTTCTTTAAGTAACTGTTTACTGGAGAATTCAGTTTGTTTCTTCATTGTTAGTGTTTGTTATGCTACTGTGTTGTGTTATTCTTCATTGTTTTCAGCATGGATGCTTTGTTACTGTATTTGCTTTACATGTCTTTTTCTGTTGATATGTTTTACATGAGCGGAGGATCTATTACAAATAGTGTCTCTACCTTCACGGGGTAGTAATGATTAGGTTATTACATTGTGGCTTTTCAGACCTTTACCTTTAGATTGTCTAGAGTTAGTTAATTAGTTTTAGAAAACTTTTACTTATACACTTGGTATAGTAAGATCTTGTTGAGGGTCTATTGGAAGCCGTCTCTCTACCTTCAAGGTGCAAGGGTAAGGTCTGTGCACATTTTAGCCTTCCCAGACCTTACAATGTGGGATTACACTAGGTATGTTGTTGGTGTACTTAACCGTCAGAGCTTGTAACCTGTTTGACTCAGTGTTGTGAAAGGCGGTCGCCATCGGCGAGAGGCGAGGCAAGGCGACCCTTCATTGCCTATTAGCTTTGTGGCAATATCAAAAGGCGACAAAGGCGTGGCCTTTTGTATTTTCTTAAAAAAAGAAGGCGACCAATTTAGGATTTCTAAAGTTAAAAAGATAATTTTAGGGTTTTCTTTCCAAATTTTCACAATTGCACTTTTTGACTGAGATTGTGACTCCAACCAGTCCACTCGACTAGACTTCTTTGGTGACTCCATAGTCCAACCAGTACATATTTCTTCTTCAGATTTTTTCTTCCTTTGTTTCTTTTTCCTTCTTCAAACTTCTGAGTTATTTATATCTTTGTTTTGACTTTTGTTATGTTTTTTTTCTCATATCAAGTTCTAGATTTTTAGTATCTACAATCTATTTTCAGTTGAATTGAAATATTGTTTTTGATTATTTATATATGTAGTTAAATATTTTAAACTTTTTTTTATTTGGTGCTGGCCACACTTCAAAAAGGCGAGCGCCTTGCAGCTCATCTCGCCTTGTGGCAAGGGCAGACCTTTTGTCGCCTTTTGCGTTCAAAACATTGGTCTGACACTGACTATCAAAAGACCAACTTGTAAAACCATAATTTATTTGAATACATGAATGTTGAAAGTTGAAACTGTTTCATTAACAAAGCTGTTACTTGTATTTCATAAAGTAACCTATTCCTAAACCAGCATTGAATGTCAATGCCAAATTCAAGTAATTGTAACTTCTATACCCTCTTGTTGTATGAATCTTCTGTATTTAAGCTCCATTGGGAAATGTTCCTTCACTAGTTCTATTAGTGAAAATGGAGTCAAGATACGCCATGTCCCTCCACTTATTATTCTCCTTCATGGTGACATGTATGGTCATGTCAGTAGAAGGAGAGCTTACGAAAGTTCCATTAAGGCCTTATCTTAGAGGTAATCCAGGGCTATTACCACAAGCAATTGCACCTTGTCATGATAGTTCAGTGGTCAAAAGAGTAGAGGATTGTGAAGGACAGGTACGTAAAAAGGGATAATCCCATGTTGAATTCTGTGAACCTTGCTTATTGTGAGGCTGTTAATGTTACGAAAAATTCTAACCTTGCTGGTCTATAATGTTTGGAGATGGATATTTGAACGTGGGTTGTGTTTGATTTGTAATTGACTACTGCAAATGTTCAGTAGTGTCTCTTCCTGTCCCCCATCTGCCTAAACCTTAGTGGGAGTTACCTAGTGGGGAGGATGCAGGTACAATGCTTCGAGGTGCAAGTAAGCTGCCCCAAACACTACAGTTTTTAAAAAAAGAGAAAGTCTAGTAGTGTCTCAAAGCTGATTACAATGTTCACATCCTAACCACACAAAGGCATCTTGAGATGAAATCATCTCCTTGTCAACGTAGTACATAGGTGTTTTGTGTTTTCTTTTTCCTATAATTCAGACACGTCTGTGTGGCATTCTCTAATAGATGTTCTCTGTTCTACATCCCTATAATTCATACACCGCTGTTTGTTATGCTCAGATTTAAGGATTATAATTGTAGAAGTTGGTTGGCACATTGGTTTTAACCTACCTTATCAAAAAGAAAGTTGAAGAAATGAAGTTCTCTAAAGCAAACTATCACGAGTCATGAATTTTAGGAAGATTATGGAAGAAGTAGCATAGAGAATGTTTGTGCAAGAATTGTTGCTCGTATATTTGAAAATATGGACAGATCAGACTAACATTTTGAACATTGATATGTGCTGTCAAATATGGTTTTCTAGTTCAATTTTCTGCTATTTGTGACATATTTTACTGGATCTTGTTGTTCTACTGGTCATAATTATTCTAGCATGGTACTGTTTCTTTGAACAGAGCTTCATGTTTGATTGTGATGAGTCATCTTCTTTCCATGACTTTGTCACCGCTGTAAATGCTAATGCTAAAAAGTTTTTATGTATGTAGGCATTTTGTATGTTTAGTGCCTTCTTGAAGCATATTTGTATCTTTTACCTTGAATTCCGGTCGTTCTGCCTCGTTAAACATAACTGCATTTGTTTCATTCAACACTGTGAAACTTCCTGTTCACTGCTACGTGTCATTAAGCTTACGGTGCACAAATTTTTGCCTAAATCCCCTTAAGGAAATTTTTGGATTTCAGGTGGGATGTTTGCTGAAGGATGGTGCTCCATTGTCAGAGTTGGCGACCATTGCTCCATCGTCAGAGTTTGTAAGCATTGCTCCATTGTCGGAGCTGATAAGCCCCGATAGAAGGTATTATTCGTCTCATGTGCATTCCTGGTATCACTGAACTGGAAGTTCCATGTTACAAGCTTCAACAAGTTTACTTATGTCAATTTTAGGTTTCCCTTTGAGGCGCTGCTTAGTCAAAAGAACCAAGCTTGTACTGAGAACAAAGATGGCAGCGATACAGAGGATGATAATGATGACGACGATGGAGATGCTGAGGATCAGGATGACGATGATGACGCAAACGACGAAGATTTCTCAGGTGAAGAAGGGGGAGATGACGAAGAAGAAGGAGATCCTGAGGAGGATCCTGCGGCTAATGGCAACGAAGGAGGAAGTGATGATGAAGATGAGGATGACGACGATGATGGTGATGAGGGGGGTGATGACGACGATGATGATGATGATGGTGATGAGGAAGAGGAAGAAGACGAGGAGGAAGACGAGGATCAACCACCTGCTAAAAAGAGAAAGTGAAGTGTTTGTTAGATGTTTATATTCTGCTTCTCTATCATGGTTGAGGAGAGTATGTAGTGGAAAGAGAATGGAAGGTTTAGCTTTTCTGTCTCTTGACAGTGTAGGAAATTAACCATCCTTGTTCACAACAAATGAAGTGTTTTTATCATGTGGATTGTTACTTATGCTACATGTTACATTTAATTGGACTAAATATCTGTCTATCTATCGGAAACAACCTCTCTTCTCTTCCGTACATCTTACCTTCCCTACACAGCACTTGTGGGGTTTATCGAAAGCAAACTTTCTATCTCACAAAGATAGGGTGGGTGAGTTTTGCATGCATCCTGCCTTTTCTAGATCTCGCTTGCAGGATTACATTGGGTATGTTATTGGTACGTTTTTTAGATCTCACTTGTAAGTCTGAGTATGTTGTTATGTTGTTGGTAAGGTATCTATCAATCTACGGGAAACAACCTCTCTACCTCACAAAGGTAGAGGTGAGGTTTGAATATACGTTATCCTCCTTAGGATCTCATATGCGGAATACTATTTTTAGATCTCACTTGTGGATTACACTGGGTATATTGTTGTGGTTGGTAAAGTATCTACCGATCTATAGGAAACGTCCTCTCTATCTCACTAAGATAGAGGTAAGGTCTGTATATACCCTATCTTCCCTCGGATCTTACTTGTGGTAGATTCAAGAAAGGGAAGTTTGATAGTAAACTTATGAATCTCTTTAATATTTGGAGGTGGAGTGGAGGTACATGGTCCAAATGGAAGCTCAATCATGAAAATAAATTTATTTTTAAAATTGAAGTTAAAAGTTTAAAAACAATAAAAATTTAAATAATAAAATTTAAAGGTTGAATTGATCAAATTTAACGAAAATATAAAATTATTGAATAGTTTTTAAATCAAAGTTTAACATGAACTTAGCGTAATCTAACTCCACAATTTTTTTAAGCCTCATGTATTATAAACTATTGCATTGACTTTTTAAATTGCATATTAAATTCCATTTGAGGAATCAATAAAATATAATAATATCAAAAGGAAACTTTCTCTATAAGCTCAATTTTGCAGCAAAACACACACAAAAAAAAACAGCTTTAAAATGGCCATTTCAAGTTCCAATATTCTACATTAGATTCAACATAACCGAGAGTCCATAAAAAACAGTCTCTTTATACCGTAAAGGTAAAGGTAAGACCTGTATACATTCTACCCTCTTCAGACTCTACTCGTGGAATTACACTGTGTACAAATACAAAATGACAAAAAGCAAAAAGAAGATCATAATATTTTCTGCAAATGTAGTGTTTTCTAATGAAGAACTATTGACAGAGATCCTCCTTCATCTCCCTGTAAAATCACTCGTTCGTAGCAAATGTGTATCGCTTCAATGGCTTTGTTTAATCTCTAGCCCTCAGTTTACGCGCCTCAGAGTCCCCTGTTTTCGCCCTGCTAGTGGCGTTTTTCTGTACCATTCTTCATTCTTAACCAACCCTTACCACAAGTTTGTGTCATTTAGCCTGGAAAATCCAATTCCAACACCATTGCAAAAGTTCCCTTTTCTACATCATGATCATCACAATCCTAAAATCATGATATCGCAATCCTGCAATGGACTTCTGCTCTGTCATACAGTTCATAACCCGTTCACGTTTGATGAAAACTACTACATATTCAACCCGACTACTCAACAATTCGTCACACTTCCAAGGCCATTATCAGGGGATGTTATCGGAATGAGTTTAGCCTTTGATCCATGGAAATCGCCTCATTAAAAAGTTATCTCCCTCCAAATTACTAAACTTGAACCTGGACAAACTTTTCCTAGACATTACAATATATGTTTCAAAAACGGACTAGTTTACTGGAATGGAGCCATTTATGTGTCATGTATCAAACGTTTCAACATAGAACAAGAAAAGTTTGAAGTAGTTGACATACCTGAAGTCCAGGATCACGAAAAGGATGATTACAGGATCGTCTACTTCGGGGAGTCTTATGGACATTTGCACCTTATACAAGTGAATCGCCAGAACTTAGCTTTGTACAACGTCTACGAGATGAAACATGATGGTACAGGGTGGTTCTTGAAGTATGAGGTGAATGTTGAAGATGTTGTGTTGGCATTTCCTCATATAATTCGAGGTTTCCTCGATACAGCAGATTTTCATTATTATGGCATGACTGTGCTAGATGTTGTAAGGGGAGATAAAGAAGATGATTCATTCTTGATTTTGCATATTCCTGGAATGGTTATACTACGTTACAACTTGGTGGATAAATCATTCTACAAGCTCTGGGATTTTGACAATGATGTTCATGATGCATTTGCTTGGTGTCTGCATTTTGATAGATCAAACACTTACCAGTACATTGAATCTACCTATTGTTGGTAAGTACACAAGCACCTCACAACGTTATCGTTGCTCGCTTCTTCAACTTGGGGAATTACTAACAGCTTGTTTGGATGGTGGTTAGTTTAAATACAATGTTTGGTTGGATTGTTACTTGATTTTATTGTATGTTTCATCAACACCTTATTTTAAATCTTGTCAAAAATTCTCTAGTGTTATGATCGAAGTAACCAGAACTAACAAAGCAAACATTAAAAGATGAGAAATCAGACAACATACCCAATATAATTCCACAAGTGGGGTCTGGGGAGGGTAGAGTGTACGAAGACCTTGCCTCTACTGCATAGAGATAGAGAGGTTGCTTCTGATTGACCCTCGGCTTTAAATAAAGCATTTCCAAGCAGTTTGACAAAGAGACTGGTGAGAAACATAAAGTTCAACATTAAGCTTAATACTCCATTTCCACAAATAGAAGATGTTGATGTTCTAAATAGAACTCCAAAAATACATAAGAAACTAATATTCGAGAGGTTTCATGAAACTCTTATCAGCAGGAGCTTATGTGATTTAAGAAACCAGAAAATATTATTTCATGCTTGTCAAGTCTCGTCCCAAAACATATGTGAGATGGTAAGAGACTCAACTGCAATATATTGAGGCAGTGAACACTTCAAGCCTTCGAGATATGGTACCATCTAGGAGGTAAACCTGCAGTGTAATAGAAATATAGCTGTTTAGTCACCTAAATTGACATCACCGCAGGAAATCAAGTGATATGAATTGATGCCTGACATAATGTCGTGGTGTTCAGATTTCATTTTGTTCACAAAACATGTAAAACACCAAAGAAAATGCAGGAAATCCAGTACGATTGTAGAAACTAATCATGCTGAACGCTAAAATATCAGAACACTAGGTACAGCTGCAATTTGCATAGGTTAATTAAAACTATTGGCCATTGAGAAGTGCATCGCAAGCCTGTTACTATCATTTTACCATATTGCACAGACAACCGCCAAAGAGCTCAATACTAGTAATTACAAGCACTCTATAATGTTTGCTCATGTATCAAAATTTGTCCAAGAGCTCAATACTAGTAATTGCAAACACTCTATAATGTTCGCTCATGTATCAAAATTTCCCGTTGAACCTAATCTAAATTGAGGCATTTTCGAGTCACAACATAACGGAGGGTAAAGTTAACCTATTTCGAATAGTTCAGGAATGTTTTTGGCTCTTTTCCCTCTTTTCATTTCAATTCTAATATTGCCACTACACTTACCCTTATAATTGAGAGGGTATTAAACCAAGTTATAGAATGAACTAGGGCTTAATCAACTCCACAGTTTTTTAATCATCAGTATTAGACTATTGCATTGACTATTCAGTTGCATATCAAATTGCATTTGAGGAATCAAATAAAAATCCAACCACCAAAAAAGAGGAAACTTTCTTTACAAGATCAATCATTTGCACAAAAAAAAGTAGAGCTTTAAAATGGCCACTTCGATTCCAAAATACTAAAACAGATACAAAATGCCAAAGAGCAAAAAGAAGATCATAACCTTTTCTGCAAATGTAGTGTTTTCTAATGAAGGACTATTGACAGAGATTCTCCTTCATCTGCCTGTAAAATCACTTAGCCAATCCAAATGTGTATTCAAAAAAAATTGGTGTTCATTAATCTCTAACTCTCACTTCGCACATGTCAGAATTCCCTAATTTATCCCGGCAAGTAGCATCGTTTTGCAACATTTATCATATTTAACCAACCGTTTTAGACTTTTTGAGCTCATTACACAACTGTAATGAAGCTTTCTATGTAAATACATTGCAGCAGTTTACTTCCTAACACTAATCATAAACACACTTCACGAATTTCATTACATTCCCCAATTTATCAAGCATAACATCAGATCATGTGTATCCAAGATTACTTCACACAAATGCACATATACGCCATTCAAATACATGTAAATCACAACAGACACATAGAAGATGCAGCAATATGGAATAATTAATCAAGTACTACAAGATTCACTTACTAAGGCAACTTTCCGGCCCGGAAAGTAGCAAACTTTGACACTTCCGAATAGCTGTAATCAATGTCATTGTCCTTCAAAAATGCCTCAATCATTGCTTTAACTTTCTCTGGCTCCAAGCTTTCACATTCAATCTCATAAAAAGTACCAAAGTCATACATAGTCTCATCTACCTCCAATTCTACACCACACCACTCAAACACATTCCTCACATTCTTAAACCCACCCAATCCAATAAACCCTTCTTCCCCAACATGAAATTCCTCTCTTGCCCTTTTCAAAACCCTAGAATCTACCTCCATCAGTTTTCTAGGGTTAGAAACACATTCATATCCAATTTTCGGATCTAATTCCTCTTCATCCTCTTCCACTCGACTAACACCGTCGATAATTACAGCTTTAGCCTTGAGACACACCACGCATTTCACGTTCTCCGAATTCTCATAGAATCGGAGCCGGAGAACAGCCCGGCGTGAGCTCAACTCTCCAGCAGCGCCATCGAAGAAAGTGTTACGCTGGTGGTGTGTTTTTTTGTGGTACGATGAGAAAAGTGAGAGAACCTTCTGATGTGCTGATGAATCAGGCAATCGGAGCTTCACCTCAACCTCCATTAATTGAGGCCGATGCGGTTGTTTTTGGAGGAAGGATCGACGGTTGATCGGTCGAAGTGTTGGAGGAGAGAGGAGACACCGGTTGTGGCAGCTCCGCCGGTAGCGGCGGCGGTACTGGTGGAGGCAGAGGCGGCGATGAGGGCGGCGCGTTTGCGAGCTTCTTCGAGTTCTTCTTTGTCTTCGATTTTGACTTCGATTTTGCTGGGCTTTCTTCTCAGCATTTCTCTTTCGTAAATCTCAAGCTAAAGTTCAGTCTTTTTTTATTATATAAAGAAAAGTGGGATTTTTAATTTTCGTAATGAGACCTTAGGTTATCTAATAATTGTGGAAATACTCCAATTTTTAATTCGGAGTGACTTTCGTGATGGAAAAGATTAAAAAAACAAGGTTGAATTAATTCGGACGAGTGATGAAAAGATTCGTTGATGGGCTAAAATGGATGTTACGAGTTGTAGGAGTGTATCGAAGAACATCTGTAAAAAAGTGATTAGATAGGATATAGTTCATGTGTAGTTTACTGAAGACATCTTCTTAACACTACAAGATATGGAGATTGAATACAATATTTGTTTTGGACTGTAACTTAAATTTTACTGTTATCGTATTGTTTAAATTCATCATTAGGTAAATAAAAAGATTTATTTTATGTAACGATCAATTGTGATCACGTCATTATCTTAATATATTTTTCTCATTTTGTCTTTATTTATTATTTAATGAGTAATTATATTTCATGTTTTACTCTACATTTTCAAAGTAGCTCTACATCGTACTCTACTTTCTTATAGTTTTATCATTCAAATTTTGCATGTGTTACATTATGTAACGACGAAGAACGATACAATCTATCCAAACATTGTATTCATTACAATATAATACAGTACAATACAATACAATACAATATAACACAATGCAATATATTACGATACATTATGAAACGATACATAACAATCTCCAAATGAAGTGTGAGGGATAGGATAAACGTTTAGTAGGTGTTTAATCTTGATTTTCACTAGAGAGATTAAATTAGCTAATAAAAATAGACTCACTAAATTTGCTTAAGTTAAAGTAGGTTATCAATCAGTTTATTTATTCGCTCAATATTTCATTCAGTCATATTTAATTAAAAACTAAGTAAATATGTAACTTAAATTGACTAATGACACACCTTTCAGACTATTATCAAAAAAGTTTTCATATTTTATGTTATAGGAGTATATAGCCATAATAATTTTAAAAATGAGCAAATAAAGAAATTTAAAGCTAATAAGAATTATATTGGACGATTTGTGTTATAACCCGGTTTTAGCCAATCAATTACAACCAATTACTGATTTACAGTTTCAAGAATCATTTCTTGCTAATTTTTATTGCTTTCATATTATTATACTATCTCCGTTCACTTTTATTTATTCATAAGATTAAAATAATTTTTATTTTTACTTATCTATGGTAATATATTAAGAGAAAAATAATATATTTTTTTCTCAAATATTAACTACTAATTTTCCTAGTTATATCTCTCCCCTTTCTTCTTTTTTTTTTTTTTTTTTTTGAAATTCTAATATTCATGAAGATTGAAGTAAAATATTCACTTTATTCATTATTTTTAAAGTAAATAAAAGTTCATTGTCAATAAGTAAACAATGGTTATTTTTTTCCCACAATTGAACATGTAAAAATAAAGAAAGGATATTATTTTCCATTATATTAGGACTTCAATAGTCAATACCAAACCAAATAGTAGAATTTTTTGTGTTTAATAAATATAAAAATAATTTATTTATCATATTCTCAAAATTGTAACTTAATTGTAGAGCCACAATTAATACCAGTACTGAAACTGTATTCATTAACAAGGCTGCTAATCTTTTTATTTCATTTATTAGTAGATATATTAAATAATACTTTACATACATGAACATTATACAAGTCACAAATCCAAAATTCCAAGCAAATATAACTATAAAAATTCCAAAATTCCAAGCAAAAGTTTAATTTTTCATTGCTCTTGTTGTATAGCAAAATGGTGCAAAAATTCTCCATTTCCCCCCTCATTTTCTTCATAATAACATGTGGAGCTATTTTAGTACAATCCGAAATTACTAGAATTCCGAAAAGACCTTATCTCAGAGGTAATCCTGGACTATTACCACGAGGTGTTACATTTCATAAAGCTATTAGCCCGAGAGTTTCTGACAATTATGTTGTTAGTCCTTCCGTTAGCAGAATTCTAATACTAATTCACTAGTATTGAAAAGACCATATCTCAGAGGTAATCCTGGACTATTACGACGAGGTGTTTCATTTAATACACCTAGTAGCCCAAGAGTTTCTGAAAATCATGTTGTTAGCCCTCCGGTTAGCAAGAATTCTAATACTAATTCGATTGTACACAAGAGACCTTACGCTAGAGGTAATCCTGGACTGTTACCACGAGGTGTTGCATTTCATAGCGCTATTAGCCCAAGAGTTTCTGAAAATCATGTTGTTAGTCCTCCGGTTAGCAAGAATTCTTATACTAATTCGATTCTACCCAAGAGACCTTACCTTAGAGGTAAGCCTGGACTATTACCACGAGGTGTTACATTTTATAGAGCTACTAGCCCAAGAGTTTCTGAAAATCATGTTGTTAATCCTTCCGTTAGCAAGAATTTTAATACTAATCCACTAGTACCAAAGAGACCTTACCTTAGAGGTAATCCTGGACTATTACCACGGGGTGTTAAATTTCATAAAGCCATTAGCCCAAGAGTTTCTGAAAATCATATTGTTAGTCCTCCAGTTAGCAAGAATTCTAATACTAATTCGATAGTACATAAGAGACCTTATCTTATAGGTAACCCTGAACTATTACCACGAGGTATTAAAATTCATAAAGCTATTAGCCCAAGAGTTCCTTTAAATCATAATGTTAGTCCTATCATTACTAAAATTTCTAATATTAATTCGATAGTACCAAAAAAACCTTATCTTAAAAGTAATTATGAAGTATTACCATAAAATGTTACATTTCATTAAGTTATTATCTCAAGCATTTCATAAAATAATCATGATTAACATGTTGTTAGTCCTGCCACTAGCAAGACTTCTAATACTAATTGTGTAGAACAATATGTATCGTGATAGAAAAATGTTAATTAAATAAAACATTCCAATTAAATCTTAGTTTATCGTTTTTAAAAAAAAAATGTTCTCTTCTCTAAAAAATTTAGCATGATGTTTTTATTTTTCATACTTATTTATATTATGCGTTACTTGAATCTCTAATTAAAAATAATCATTTTACATTCACAATACATGAATAAGGCTTCGTACACACTATACACTGCCCTCCACAAGTCTACTCGTGAAATTACTTTATTGGTATGTTGATTTTGTTATTATTAATAAAATAAAGCAAAAAACAGGTGCATATTTTTTCATTTTGTTCTCATTTGAACAATTTAATAAGCAGTAATCGCTATCATTTTAATTTTAAAGGCCAATTTTTGAAGAAAAAAATATTAAAAACTTATAACAAATAAATAAATACCTAATTTTGAAATATTGAAAATCTAAATATTAAAAGCAATAGTATTGGTTGAGCTACTTCTAAATTTTTATTATCTTCTTTTGAAAAATATTCGTTGTGTTTTAATTTGATTGTCCAAATTTTAACTTGACACATGAATTAATGAGCTATAATTTTTTTTTAATTAAAATAGAAAAATAATGTAATAATGGTCATAAATTTTTAATGTCAATATGACAGAAAATTTATATATTTTAAATGTTGATCAAAGCTCAATAACTCGAATAATTTAAATCATAAAAAGAGAAAATGCCACTTAAAAAAGTAGTTTATATTTAATGATAAATAAATTCATAGGAGTAAAATTCAACGTAATGTCAGCGTAAATGAGTTTATGGTCAAAGCTCACATAAATTTAAATCTTTTTTTTAAAAAAAGATTTAATTGCATAAAGTATTATAGAAAAAAAGCAATTTATATTGAATGATAATCCATGTAATTCAATGTAACGTAAGTGTGAATGAGTTCTTTTTGACTATTTTTATTTCAAAATTTAAAAACTATTATCATTAATTAAATGTAATTGTCACATAATAATCATGTGTCTTGTAAAACTAATCACAACATAAATAATGTGACATGTAAAAACAATTTAACAGTCAATTTATGCTCATTATCCTTTAGTACCTAAACTTAATAAATAGAATTTATTAGATATTACACCTAAGTTTTATAAACTCCTATTTAAGGAGAATGTTAATCACAACTTCATAATCTAATTCATACATAACCACCCCTCACTTATCACTAAGTTTTCAAGAATTCAATTCACTAGACGATTTCCCTTGCACACAACAAAAAAAAAGATGATTTCAATATTATCTTCATTTCCATGCCTTATTTTGATTCTGATATTATCTTTTTCGATGTTAATTCAACCGGGGCTTCTATGGCATGCTCCATCGGGTGATTTGTCTGAATTTTACGCGATGCCACAGTGTTGGATGGCCATGGAAGAAACAATGGTGTGTGGTTATAAGGTCTCCGCGATTCTTGGAGGTAACTTAGGGGATGGTTCTATAGACCTTGTTGCCCTTGGTAATAAGTGTTGCAAGGCTATCAATGATGTTTCAAGTAAATGTACTTTTGAGGGTGTTAATCCACTAAACGCGTTTATTCCTCAATTTGTTAAGGATATGTGCGTTGGAGATGATAAAGAGGGCATTTTTAAACCTAACTATCCCTTTTCATATGATCTATTTCGCGACTCCTTGAAAAACTCTTTGCTCAAGAACAACCATGTGTTACCTTGCAAGCTTCATCGTACCTTGCCTATTCGTCCCTAACTATTTATACCTGGTTACAATCAATTGTCTTAACAGTCTCTTGTGTTGTGGCTTCTTGGAGTCTATTTTTCTTCATTTTCAATTATGGGATTGAGATTGACTTATGGTATTGCAAAGAGTGATGGTTTATACAGTCGATCTCAACTTTTTTTTAGAATGTAGACTTAGCTGTTGGTATTGTTCGAGTCAAGTTATGTTTGTTTATATATCTTCATAATATTTTCCGCTTGGTTGTTGTGGGATTTATATGAGGATATGTTGTTCCTTAGAATTGTTGAAGAAATGTATTGTCGGTCTTAAGGTGGGTCGAATTTTAAATAAGTAAAACTTTTAAATTAGTGTTTTAACTATATTTTCTTAAATTAAACTTGTTAATGTTAATAGTTTTCATTAGAAATTACAAAATACACATTGTTCTGAATCAACAATGTGTATTGATGACCTCCTAATATACTTTCTAGATCGAGCTCATTGTACAGTGATTATCTAGTACGATTTGTCTCTTCTGTATGATTTGTAGACTATTATATTGAAGCGAGATTTATCATGTGTATGTAAAGAATAGCAGACTGGCAGTCACGGATCTCTTATCCTAAAAATAAAGAATACAAAGTGTAAATGTAAAAACAACCTATGTAATAAACTCTCTTTACTATTAAATTAAATACTCTGAACATATAACAAGTTTAATTTGAATGTACATATTATAAAAAATGTTTAATTACATTTAATATCATTATACTAATTACATTAACTATGTTATTATAAAATATTTTATCGACAAAAATCTCTTACGTCCACATATATAAATACCAAACACCCACATACAAATATATACATTCCCCCAAAGCCCTATTTTAAAAATACTACTAACAAAAATCAGTTCTTATACTTCTCTATATTACAATGACTAATTTTAACTTTTTAATTCATCCAAAAATTATATTTCCTCCGCCATTAATTTGAGCCTTCAAAAACTTGTCATATTAGTCAAGTCGATAAGTTTCAAACAGGGGCGGATCTACGTGGAAGGGTGGGGGTGCCACGGCACCCAGTGATCTCGGAAAAAACGTTATATATATTTATATATCTGTAATAATTGAGTAAATATTAGGTTTGCCACCCAGTAAACATAATGTAGTATAGCTCAATTGGTGAAGTGGGTGGTCTGTCATCTCGACAGCCAGGGATCGAAACCCACCAACGACATATACTTTTTGCTTGCTTCCCTTTTTTCTTGAATTTTTTGTTTTTTTACTTTCTCTTGCACTATTTATTAATCTCTTGATATGTGTGTAACATGTTTATTTTATTTTTTTTATCAATTAGTGAGTACTGAATTATGAGTGTCAAATAAATTTTATTAAGAATATATTTAAATGGTAGTTTTAAAAATGATGAATATTATTATTATAGTTTTTTTTTTAATTTAAAGGTTCTTTCGATCTTCACCGACGTTTTTGCTAAGTAAGATGACTAACTCTACTATGTATCTCCAACAACACATAAATTCAATGAAAGATGAATATATTATGTTAATACAATTAGATGGTTTATACAAACTCAAATTTTAATGTGAAAAATCTTTTTTTTCCTCAAAGTTTCAGCGAATAAGACATCTAATTCAAAAGGGAAATAAAAATTGAATTGTTTAGTTACCTCTAATCACAAAATATCTAAAAAAAAATATTACTAACATGCATATTTAATCGATTTGTTTATAAAAAAAATAAATCAAAGACTCGAATTATAACCCAAAATTAAAGCAACTGATCCTTTATCTTACAAATGTTGTGACACCCCCGACCTCCAAATCCTAGATCCGCCTCTGATTTCAAATGTTAAATATTTAAAATAATTGTAAAAGGTTATCATACTAGTCAAGTCGATAAGTTTCAAATATTATATATTCAAGATAATTGTAAAAGGTTGTTAACGCTAGAAGCGTGAAAGAAGAGAATGTAAATAAAGGAGCTCATTTTCAAAGCTAAACTCCGGTTGATCCCGTGGTTGAGAATATAGAGTTTAGATCGATTTTTCAAATGTTGGCTCAAGTTATTACGACTCAAGCCAATAGAGAAGTTGAAGCTCCAGTGAATGTGAATTCGACTGTTTCAAGGGTAGAAATTTCTCTAGAATGAACCTCTCGAGTTTATGGTTTCGAAGTGGAAGAGTATCCTCAAGAGTTTGTAAAAGAGGTTTACAAGATACATGACATTATGGAGGGAATTTGGTAGAGAAAAGCGAAATTAAATGGATACCTATTTAAGATGATTATGAAGTACAAAATATTCTTACAATATATTTTATCAAGTGTCAAAACAAATGAAAAATTGTTTCTTCAATACAGAAGAGAGCTAGAGAATCTTGAAATTTTTTATATGCATGTCTTGTACAATCCTTATAGAACTAACTTTTACATTAAATTTGTCCAATATCTATGTTTCATAATATCAAAGTCGTACTAACTTTTACATTAAATTTGTCCAAGATCTATGTCTCATAATATCAAAGTTGTATGTTAGGGATGGGATCCAAGATGTATCATGATCAGAACCGTATCGAGGGATTGTGAATATACTCCCAGTTCATGATTGTGCGCTCTCCCGTCCATATGATAGTGTTTGGATATCATGATCAGACACGTTAGATTCGATTCATGATATGTCGGACTCCTTAGGTAATTACTTGGACAATACTTATAAGAATTGAACAAAGAAGAAATAATACTTGGGGATCGTCTGGCTGGGAACAAGTTATTCTAGGATAAGTTATCCTGAGTTAGCTATTCTAGAATAACTAATCTCATCATTATGGTATAAATGGTGGGATAAGTTATCCAAACATGACAACCAAACAAGATTTTTTTTTATCCCATCACTATTATATTATTTGTAATCCCTCACACCAAACGACCCCTTAGTTCTTTAATACTACTTCGATCTCATTTTATATGTCACCTTTCAGATTTCAAGAGTCTAACAAGTCGATCTTTGACCATAAATTTTTCATAGATCTTTTAAACATTTTGAATTATCAATTATTGTGACTCATAGTACTTTTTACGTAGTTTACAAATATATAAATTTTGTTTCAAAATAATTGAAAATTTCATGCGCAAATTTCCGATCAAACTTAAACTGTTTGACTCTCAAAACATAAAAAATGTCATCAGAGGGTGTATAAGAATAGTACTAATTATTATTTTGAATTTCTAAAATAACTTTTTTAAAATATCGACACAGCTTACGAAGAATTTTACATACATTATTATTATCTTTTAATTGAGGTATTTGTAGCGTTAGTACACCATCACCCCACAATGCTTTTTCCTAAACGTATCTAACTTTAATTAATAATGGGAGATTTAAATCTTAGACAGAGTTTAGACTTCACAATTAAAAAAGATATAAGTGTCAAAAACACACCTAAACTATTCACTTTTTTTTAGTTTCATACCTAAATTATTGAGAGTGTGAGTTTCATACCTAAATTATCACTTTTTAGTTTGAGAAACACACCTCAATGGTGTGTGTAATGCACTCTCTCTTTTATTTGAAAAACATCGGAAAAGGGTCAAAATTGCCCCTCAACTATGTGAAATAGATCACTTATACCCTTCGTTACATTTTGGGATCAAAATACCCCCGCTGTTATCCTAAGAGACCACAAATACCCTCAAGAGTTAACACCCCAATTTTTTAGTGACGTGGCATGCCACATAGGACTAATCCCTCCACCTAAGCGTTGCCAACTAGGATTCATTCAAAAGAACTAGACCTTTAGCGGCGACAATAGTTGCCACAAAAGCCCAAAATATCGTCACTAAAAGTTTTTAACATTAAATTCTAATTTTGTATTTTTTTCTTCACTAAAGGTTATGAGTGATTTTTAGTGACGACTAATAGTAAAATCTATTTTTTCAACAAAAAAATATGATAATTAATTTTCGATCGCAACCTAATTTTCTAAAATAAATAACTTGCAATATTAATATTAAAAACACCGAATATTATCACAAAAAATCATGAAAATTACTTCTCGATTCACATCTCCTACTATATATAATGCATCATTGTACATTTTATACATTTTCATACAGCATAAAAATAAAACAGTGTCTTCAAACTCCTACTTAATCGATATCATTTGCGTTTTTTTTAAAAAAAATAATGAAGAAAAAAATACAAAATTAGAATTTAATGTTAAAAACTTTTAGTGACGATATTTTGGGATTTTGTGGCAACTATTGTCGCCGCTAAAGGTCTAGTTCTTTTGAATGAATCCTAGTTGGCAACGCTTAGGTGGAGGGATTAGTCCTATGTGGCATGCCACGTCACTAAAAAATTGGGGTGTTAACTCTTGAGGGTATTTGTGGTCTCTTAGGATAACAGCGGGGGTATTTTTGATCCCAAAATGTAACGAAGGGTATAAGTGATCTATTTCACATAGTTCAGGGGCAATGTTGACCCTTTTCCGGAAAAACATTGATACATGACATTTCACATAGATAAAATATTTTACCTAGATATAAATTAAATAATAAAATATTAATAAAAATTAAAGATTAAAATTTTACTATCCATATAAAAAATTAAATTATTTTTCTTACCCCACTCCACCACCTCCTCCACATACTCCCTCCCCCCCCCCCCCCAAAACGACAACCCCGATCTTTTTCTAAAAAAAAAAAGTCATTTATAAAATATATCTTTAAAAATTTCATACTTCATCCTCCCCTCCCCCCTCCAAAAAAAAACCCACCCATTCATCCCCCCCCCCCCCATAAAAATTATATTATTTTATTTTTAAAAAATAAAAATCTACTCCATCCTATTTAATCCTCCGCTCCTAATTTTTATTCTTTTTAATTTTTTCTCATTTTGTGCAGGTATTATATTTTTTGAAAAAAAAATTCACTAGTGTACCGAATATAACATAAATAACTAAAAAAATTAAAAAAGTCTTGTGACGGCAAGTAAAAATATTTTCGATATGTATATCCAAACACTGAAAAAAATTTGAAAGCAGAGAGTTAAGTGAGATGGGTAGAATTATTTTTTTAAGAAAATAAAATAATATATAAATTAGAATTTGAGGAGAGGGAGGAAATGAAGTAAAACAAAAATGAAATACTTTTATAAAAGAAATTTAAACAAAATAAAAAACTTTAACAATGGTGGGGGTGGGGGTTGGGGGGTTTGGGGGGGGGGGTGAGAAGAAGTGATGGCGTGGGGTAAGAAAAATATTTTACATTTTATTTTATAAAGAAAATATTATTTTTTATAATAGTTTTTTAATTTTTAATTTTAACTAATACTAATAATTTATTTATTTATTGTCAAGATTAAATATTTTGTCTATGTGGTGTGTGATGTGGAAATTCTTTAAAATAAAAGAGAGAGTGTATCACACATATCATGATGAGAGTGATATAAAAAAGAGAGGTGTGTTTCTCAAACTAAAAAGTGATAGTTTAGGTATGAAACTCAAACTTTCAATAGTTTAGGTATGAAACTCAAAAAAAAGGTATAGTTTAGGTGTGTTTTTGACACTTATCTCATTAAAAAATTGTTGAATGGATTAATTACTTTATATGAATAATAGCACATATGTGTGATATGAAATATTAAAAGGAAATGAAAAATCATATTTCTTAGATGTAAATGCATCATTTAGTGAAAACCAATAAATTTCAATTACGTACTCAAATTACTATTTTTTTGGAATTAAACGTATTCATATTATTAGACATTTCAATTCAAATTTTGGGGGGAAAATATTGATATGTATTCTCAAGTGCTTATTACGTAAATAGTCATTTAAAATATATTACAACATTCTTTAATTACTCTCATTAGCCTTAATAAATGGTAAAACATCAAGTCTCTTTCGTTGAGGTTGATGTATATAATTAAAGAAGATGAACGAGTGTTTCTGTGTGTTTAGAATGTATGCAAAAAATATTATAGATCCTGAAATCATTTATATATAATCTAGACATATATTATGAGCGGTAAAAATTAGGTGGTTGGGATGGATGCTACCGGGGTGGAGGTAAAGATCGGGAGGACACAGTTGATTGTGGAATGCCATTTGTAAATTTGTTTTTTCTACTTTCATTACGATCCTTGATTATTCAAATAATATATTTCATATTGATTGAAGTAACGGTAAAATGAACAAATTAAATATATGTATGGGTTGTTTCACTTGATTTAATTTATGAAAACAGTTGATGTAATTAGAACACTTAATTAAATATGTCATTAACTTGCTTAAATTAAACTGCAATCTTAAAAGCTAGGCAATTAATGGAAAGCTAATTGTAACGTTATTTTCACATAATAAAAAGAGAAATTAACCTTAGAGGAAAAAATTGTCCCAAAAAAATGTCTCTAGTTTCTTTAATAAACATGAAAATAATAATAGTTTTTTGCTTATTAATCGCGATTGAACCTAGACTGTGGCATGTTGTTGGCGTTCAAGGTTTCGGGCCGGGTTTCTTGGGTGGTTTGGGTGTCCAAGGTAACGGGCGGGCCTTCTCATTTGGTTCGAACGGCCAAGGTTCCGGGCGGGCCTTCTCATTTGGTTCGGGTAACCCAGGTTCTGGGCCGGGCTTCTCATCTGGGCTGAATAATGGTGGGCCATTTTTTTGGAGTTTTAATGGGCCTGAGGCTGATAAGTGTTTAGCAACTTTTAAAAATACTCCAAATTGTGTCCAAGAAATATTTGGGTCACTGTTCAAAATACCATTTAACTTTATTGGGGCTCCATTTCACTCTATTGGGCCTCAATGTTGCAAAGTTGTTATAGATATTGAAGATAATTGTTGGCCCAAGATTTTTCCGATAAGCCCGCTTTTTCCTCTCACTCTCAAAAATCTTTGTAACTCACAGGGTCAGGGTCAGGATCACGGTCAGGGTCCGAGTGAACAACAACCACCATCTCCTCCGTCTCCGCCTCAACCAGATGTGTATCCAACTCCATCAACTTCAACTTCATCGCCACCTCCACCGCAACCATACTCATACTCATTTTCATTTGCAAATAAAGGAGATTAAGAATGGGCTCGTCGGAGAATAGGCCCAAATTTGAGGTTTGGGCCTATTGAACACGAGTCCTTGAAATAAGCTATTGGGCTTTGATCCATGAAGAATTGAAGATTTCGACAAGGAAGTGGTTTTCAACATTTATTTCTTATGTAATTAACAAGAAAATAAAATCCTATTGTTGTTAAAACACTTTTTTGAGATAATCGATTTTTGTTCCAATTTAGGGATTTTTTTCATAGGACATCCAAAAATTAAAAAGAAAAAAAAACAAGATTCTCTTTTTTCCCTAAATATTTGATAATTTCCGTCACAATTAAGTGAATTTTGACTAACATTTCAATAATTTGCATGTTAAACAAGTATGCGAGCTCAAATGACATATTTATTAAGCCTTGGCATATGCAACAACAAAAAAAGATATAGCATACATACATACATATGATAAGATTACACTCGATATGAATTCAATAACTTTAAAATCTCAAATTCGCTTACGATATAGAACCTCGAAATTACAGTAAAGTTATATCTGTGTAACCTGCGTATAGACCACGAATTCTAATCGCAGAAGAAATCACTAATACTTGCATTAGGATAAATTGTTCACATGTAATCCACAGTGTGCAGACCTATTCTTCAAAACCCTAGTTACATGATATGTTTTCTGCATTAAACTATCAACTATTTACGATACGAGTATCAGAAATCAAAATACTTTTATCTTGGAGAATTTTTTTATTTTTATTTTTTGAAAAGGATGAATATGTAAGCAAAAGTTAAACAACAAGAAGGACAAAGTAGGTGCAACAAATAAAATAAAATACTATATAATAACAAATGCAAATTGACAATAAAGTCAATAAACAACTAGCTACGTATCAAATAATATGCCTAATACACCCAAAAAAAAAAAAAAAGTTCATAATTGAAACACCCAATTTGTCTTTCCTAATGTTTTCTCTCTTGAAGCATTTAAAAAGAGAAAAAAACCATATTATGGAGACTTTCCACTTGCTAATACTTAATTTATCATCGAGTTTAGCTTACATATATTGATAGTATAAAAAATATATTATTACGTCATCTTTTTCTAATACAAGTATAACACGTAGAGATCTTTTTGGATAACTTGACAAATTTCTTTTTTTAGATGGTTAGTATATATAAGTTAAACGCTTTGTGATAAAATTAGTAAACTTCTTTCTTCCAATTATAACAGACAAATATTTGCATGCACACGCAAACATATATGGAGATAAACAAATAAGAATAAAGTTAATGATATAAGTACAATTTTGACCAAAAAAGATGAAGTCATGGCATCCCCTCAATATTTCCATCTAATCCATTTGAGTTAATTATTTTAGAAGTTGTTATTTCGAAATTAAAGTTATTTTTTATTGAAGAAAATTCAAATAAAAAAATAATTTTCAAAATTATAATAAGTTTATAATTATTAATTGAGTGATCATATCGATCTTTGCGAAATCAACCCTTTCTTTCCTATAAAAAAATCACTATTTTTTAATTAAAATTTCCATTAAAAAGTGTTCAGTAGTTGTTAATTGTCGATGATATTTTGATTGAATAAGTGAGAAAGAAAAAGGGATAAGACACAAGTGCGTCGTAGACTAAATTAAGAATCTATCATCCCATAAGCTCTTCTTTTTTTTTTTTGTAATTTTGTATACCTTTTGGTTTACATGACACACTCTGTGATTCCACGTAGTTGAGGCATGTGAGAGATATTTGGATGTCACGTAAGTCAAAAGGGTGTACAAATTACCAAAAAAATGGGTTCAAATGAATAATAGAACATTAATTTAGTTAAGGTGTGTTTCTGCGATTTGTTTATGAGATTTCAGTCATATATAGCCAGAGGTAATTGTACATTATCCCCCAAAAAAAAAAAATTAAAAAGCTTTCCATTAAGTGTTGTCCGATCCAATCAAACTGGTTTAATAAAGAAAAATCATATTTTACCATATAAATTTTTCATGAATTCGTGATCGATAATACTTCTCCTTTCAATAGTGCATAATTCCTAGATTCAGCCCAGTAAAACAATGTGGCATGTGTGAGTGGGGTGGGTGGGGGTTTCAAAACATCATTATTGGTCATATTTTTAAATCAAATAAAGGATAAGAGGATAACAAGATTATATTTTAAGTTACTTCAGAAAAAGAATTTAATGAGACATGTGACATTGGTCAAAAACATAGGCAATTTTCAATGATATTAATTTGACCTAATAAAGTATAGTATATATATAAATAAATATATTGTGGTCCTCTTGAGTAAAGAATAATGGAGTTGGTTTTTAGTAGTTATTTTTTGGTGAGAATTCAACTACTTTATTATAAATATCAAAATAGGGTTGTTAAGTTTGCTAAAGAAAAAAAAAAACAAGCAGAAAAAATTAAATAAGATTATTGCACCTAATTAGAAGAAAGATATTAATTATACTTTTATATTCTTAGTATATCATACAGTATAATTATTCATACTTAATTCATATATTGAGTAAACTCTAAGTGTGAAACATCACCATAGCTAACTTTTTTTCTAATTATTATTCTCTTTATTCACTTTTATTTGTCATTTATTTTTTGAAAGTCAAATTATATGAATTTTAATTAATATTTTAAAATGTATGTTTTATCAGATTAATATGAAGAGGATTGTAACTTATGGTATATTTTTCATATAATTTTTAAATTTTAATAAATTAATTTAATTAAATTCATTGAGTTCGAAATTTAATCAAATTGTGACAAAGAGAGTTGATTATATAATTTGTTTTGAATTACAAATTTTTTTAAAAAAGTTCTTTTTTATTTTCCTTTCTAAATTTCATTTCCAATCAAATATTGTTATGCATATATATATATAGAGTAAAATTTGAAACTAATCAAATGCAAAGAAAGAAATTTGACTTTCCAATTTAGTAAATAAAAATAACCAAACATGGGAATCAGTGAGAAGCAACAATTAAATAGGATCAGAAGTTCACAAAATTTCAAAAAAATATGTAATTAGGTTAATTTCCCAGCTACTATTATTTGAATTTTTTCAAAAAATAATCTTGTTAGGTAAAGGTATCATAAATGCATAGAGCTAATTAAGAAGTGGTCTTAACAAAAACAAACAAAATTAATTCAAAATGAAATAATACATAAATATGTATTTTAAATATTTATCTTAGCGATACAGATATTTTTATATTTTCAACTTTGAATATGCGCCAAGTGGACACTTAAATTTGTATAATGTTGAATAGATAGACGCACAAGTCTTATTTGACATAATATACATAGATTGATATGTGGTAGATGTGAATTGTCTCGTAAATAAAGTAAGATGCACTACAACAAAAACAGATTTTAGTGACAACAAATAGTACTAAAACTTTTACAGGCATTAGTTAATTGTCATCAAATCTAATGCCACTGTAGGCTTTAGCTAGAGACATTTATGAAGAGTGTTAATTATCGCTAAAAATACATATTTAACAACAATTATCCTTTTTAATGTAGTAACATGAGTATCTACTTATTTAACTCTATATACGTTTATGTGTTTACTTGTGAATATCCAAAATTAAAAAACATAAATATCAACTAAAGTAAAACGAAAAATAACATTTATGTATTTATGCCTCTCAAAACTAATACTGCTTTAAAAATTCAAGATAAATAATAATAATATGACAGAGAAACTGAATCAGATAAAAAAATATTAGTTATAAGTTATTTAAATGGTTAAATAAATGTCCCATTAACTTTAAGATATGTAGTTTGTTATACCTATTACCTGTCTGAATATGACCTTTTTGACCTTCACCAGAAAAATATCACCCAACTTTTTTTTCTTTTACTAAATAATCACATAATCCCTGCATTTGCAAGATTTTTATATAATATAAGATCTTTTTCTCTTTGGCCTAGCCAGGCTTTATTCAGTTCAAAATCAAATGATAGATAACCAAAACCCTCCACCATTTCCCTTCTTCCCTAGTAGAATTTGGATCTTGCTTGCTTCGTTACTACATTAAAAATGATTTTTAAGGATGATTAATCAATGATAATAGTTTAACTATCGTCAAATATGTATATTTAGAATCGATTGACATTTTTGTAACTGTCTCTAAAGTCTATAATGACATTATATTCAATTATGAATAACTAATGTCTGTTAATATTTTTTATTAATGTATATATCTATTGTCACTAAAAGTTATTTTTATTATATGCATGAAGAGTTTTAATCGGAGGATTCAACATCTAATAAGTATTACATTAGAAAATATATAATAGTCTTATATATAGTGTGTAATTTTTCTGCAAAAAAAGTTTGAGTATATTCATATTGTTCTTTAATTATTTGATAATTGTATTATTTATTGTTAATCTAGTTAATTCAGATTCGCACTATATAGACAGTAACACAACTAAAACATAATCTACATGTTCAATGGAATCTAGCTAGTAGCTTTTAATTAAATTTTACAAAAATACTACAAAATTTACTAAATACTTTTAAATATTTTATAATTGTGAGTTCAATTATTATTATATCTTTATTTAAAAATTTTAATAGTCTCATAAATTTTAAATTTCAAATCTATCTATATATTTATAGTGAAATGATCTAAATTGGGATCACAAAGATGATTCTTTTAATATAATTTAATATAATAAATCCTCAATATATTTAGACCACATACTTTTTGGTGATAGTCTAATAGTTGTCTTCATCATGAATCTATCACAAATACTACCTATTTACTAATTATAGTCATACAATTTTGTAAACATCACATATGTCCAACTCTAAATCTAGTCATCATAACAATTTCTCAAACATCTCATGATATGTGCCTAGAAAAAAATTTGAACAAATTCATTCATAACTCATTTGTCATTTGAATCGAGTTATTCGATATTCAGATTGATAAATACTAATAAAATAATCAAATAATTTTACAAAAACAAAATTAGAATATAATCTTCTTTACCTTCTAATTCTATAGAATCAATACTTTACCACTTTCATAATCATTCTCATTTTATTAAAAAAAAAAAAGCTATATACACCCCTTCCACCTTTCATACAATAACAATAACAACAACATGATTACGCGTTACACTTTAATCCTAAACAGATTGAAATCGACTATATATATCTGTACTCACTTTATTTTTAAAATAAGTGGTGTTTCAGGTAATTAAGAATTAATAATGTTTTATTTTTCAATTTTAGCCTTATTTAAATTAAGAGAATTTTACATAACCAAGAAATTATTAAAAAACTATATTTTTATAAAAATATTTATTAAGGATAATTTAGTAAAAATACAACTTATTTTCTAGAAATAAATAATTTGCTTATGAATATACTTAAACTAAAAATATCACTTATTTTAAAATACAACAAATTACATATTAAATTATTTTACACAAACTGTCAATCTCTATAACTCCAACTTTTTTGTGAGTTTAAAATCGATAATGTGAACAAGCTCACCCACCACCTTCCCACTAGTTTTTTCTTTTATATTAAAAAGGAAACCTATCTCACAAAAGTTTTAAAGTACACTTTCTCCATAACAAGAAATTACATTACTTATTTTTTAATACAACTATATTATTTTTTTCACCCAATAGAGACATTGGTTTGAGAGCAATGGTCCCACAATACATTACTTATCTTTTTCCTTTGTAGTTGAGCAATTTTTTTTTTTATATATTTTATTTTCACTTTCATCAAGCAAAGAATCCCAAAAAAAATGGCCCATTGACAACTTGATGTTTACATTATTCTCTTATCCATATTTATATACAATGGTTTCTTTTATGTTTCCTAAATACTACAACATTACACACAAAAACATTATTATCTTTTGAGATATAGTTAAAATTATTATATATATATATTGAACTTCTACCATTTTTTTCTTCTTTTTAATGGTTTCTTTTCATACTTTGAACTTCATATAAATTATCGTAAGAACCTTCAATTTTCAAATATTATTTTTCACTTAAAGTATCAAATTATCGTGAGAAACCTTTAATTTTCACTTTGATGATAAAAATAACTTTTTCAAATACTCACTATTTTTAGGGCCAAACACCTCCTTACTATCCTTACCGAATGTATATTAAAAACACCTCTCTAATTAATAGTCGGGACAAAAACTTTAGAAGAATTTGAAATATGAAGAAGTAAACACACGAAGAAACTAAATGAAATTCGATATCTAGTATATATATACATAAAAAATTTTAATCATATATAATTGAAATTTATATGAACGCTCGATCCTACTTAACTCTGTCACTATCTCTTAAAATAAGATGTGCGTATATATTATACTTTTCGGACTTTCACTAATGTGATTACAATGGAGTTGCTTATGGGTATGTTGTTCCAAAATATAACATTACACACCAAATCTTTGAGTTTTTTTTTTTTCAAACTTTACATTAAAAAAATCATTTCTTGATCCAATCTTGAACCATAATGGCTGATTATGAATAAAGCTTACTTTTTTGTCCTGTCACCCTTTATAAACTCTCGTGAACAGCCTCCAATGGGGAGTTCTACAGCAACCCATTTCATATTTTTTTGCAAATTTTGAGCTGCTAGCTATGTTTGAGAAACATAGATCTTGATATTATAAAGCTAAAGTTTTTATCTTTTTTCAGTTTTGATAAAAATGGGTTCTTTATTTTTGCAAAAGGGAGTGTTGGTGTGGTTTTGTTTGTTTAGTTTGAGATTTATTTGTGGAACTGCAGCTCAAGGTACTGTGTTTGTAGATGGGAAAATTGCTATTGGAAGAATAGACAGGCATTTTATTTGTGCTACTTTGGATTGGTGGCCACCTGAGAAGTGTGATTATGGAACTTGTGCTTGGGACTATTCTTCATTCTTGAATCTGGTAAACTAATTTTCTTGAATGCATGTTCACTTTTTAACTAGCTGTTGTTTTTTTGAAGTTTTATTGTGTAGAAATGAAGTTGTGGTGTATGTATTTGCCTTTTCTGTTAGCTTGTTTTGAGTTTTATTGTGCAGAAATGAACTTATGGTGTTAGTTTTCTTGAATGTATTTGCCTTTTCTGTTAGTGAGTTTTATTGTGTAGAAATGAACTTATAGTGTAAGTTTGTTTGAAGGTATTTGCCTTTTGTTTTTTTGAGTTTATTGTGTAGAAATGGACTTATGGTGTAGTTTTGTTGAATGTAGTTTCCCTTTTTTGCTAGTTTTGTTTACTCTTTTATGAGTCGAGGGTCTATCGGAAACAAGCTACATCTTACCCTTTCCCAGACCCCATGGGGTATGTTGTTGTTGTTGAATTGTGTAAAAATGCACTTATGGTATAGTTTTCTTGAATGGATTTTCCTTTTATACTAGTTTTTTCTTCTTCTTTTTTTCCATTTTATTGGGTAGATATGTTCTTATTGTGTAAGTTCTGTTAAATTATGATACTATAGTCTTAATTGTTAATCCTCTGTACATGGGGTTCTTAAATGTCGATATATTTGCTAGGGACGGAGCTAAGTTTTGAGTTTATGGGTTCTAGATTCTAGAAAAGATAGCTTAATGTGTTCTGGATAAGTTATTTTTACATATTAAGTAAATTTTCAAACACACAAATGCAGATTTTGTTACTAGGTTCTAACCGAACCCGGAGACAGGCTAGTAGCTCCGCCCCTGCTTTGCCACCCATGAATATATGTATATGAATTTCCCCTTTCCGTTTCTTCTTGAATTAGAATTAGAGAGTGTATAGCAGCAAATGTTTGCATATAGTTCTGTGATTTTAGCACTTTGGGTAAGTAGAGGTAACTTTGGAGTACTTTTGTTGTTTGTTTTATGTAATATTGAGTGAAATGAGTTTAAATGGAACGACACGATACATGAAGATTTATATAATCGATTCGTACATGCCCCGAGATTGATGCATAGTTGGTAATATTGTTTGCTAGTTTCAGCTTTTTCTTGTGAAAAATTGACTTAGTATGTTGAGATCTAAGAGATTCCCCTATCCACCCCACCCAAAGAAAAGAAAAGTTGGCTGATAGTTGTTGGAGTTAGTTTGTTCTGCTTTCTACTTTTCTACTCTTGCTGTTTGTTTGGTATGATTTCATTTATTAAGAAAAAGAACCAACTCTTAGACAGAGCCAAAATAGAAAGGAAAAAGAAAACAAGAATGACTTGATTCATTGTGGACAACAAGATGTCAAATGAAACATTAGAAACAAAAAGGTTGTTAATTTGGTTTTTGCATTTGACATTACTCAAAGTAGTTCTCTTGATTCACAGTGAACATAACTTGACAACTTGTACTACTTTCCATTTCACATTATTTCGTTGTTGTTACTGCTCTCAATTTTGTATACTCTTTTTCAAACTACTTGGAAATGCTTTGTTTTAAGCCGAGAGTCTATTTGAAACAACCTCTCTATCTCTACGAGGTAGGGTTAAGGTTTGCGTACACTCTACCCTCCCCAGACCCCACTTGTGAGACTACATTGGGTATGTTGTTGTTGTTCTCGGTAAAGTGCCTAACAGTTGGCTTAAATCTTGATAAACTATCATACAAGAAAGATATTGTTATGTGTTACTTGTTATGTTGTTGTTGTGATGCATTACTAAGTAGTGTCCATCTAATCATCTCTTCTATTTGCAGGATCTTAACAACATTATTTTTCTCAATGCAATAAAAGGTATGGTGATATAGCTTAGCTCCTATAACTTAAGAGCTTTCACATATTTGTATGTTTCTGTGACAAACTAGAGGCCCTTAGTGTTCTTCGTTACAATATTTTGCAGCGTTCTCGCCATTAAAGATTCGTTTGGGCGGAACTTTGCAAGATAAAGTCATATACCAAACTGAAGATCGTAACCAGCCCTGTGTCTCATTTGTTAGAAACACAACAGAGATGTTTGGTTTTACTCCAGGGTGCCTTCCCTTGTCTAGATGGGATGAACTCAATGCATTCTTTAATAAATCTGGGTAAAAATCGCGTCTTTTATTTCCTTTTGTTTGGACTTCTGTCATTTTCTTTTTAAGACTGAAAAAAGTTGATCAACAACTTGTGTTTCATTCAGGGCTAGTATAATTTTTGGATTAAATGCTCTTTATGGAAGATCGGTACACCCTGATGGTTTATCTGACGGAGCTTGGGATCCAAGCAATGCTGAATCACTTATACGTTATACTGTCAAAAAGGGATATGATATCCATGGTTGGGAACTCGGTAAGGACTAAAGTATGAGTTTCATGCAAAAATATGTCTATAAAACCATGCTACTCCCTCTATCCCAATTTATGTGACACCCTTTCTTTTTTAGTTAGTCCCAATAGACCCCAATTTCAAAAGTCTTTCTATTATGCTCCGTCCCCGTCAAACATCTTCACATAAATTGGGACAGAGGGAGTATAACATATTGTTAAAGCTTAAGCAGAACTGTCCAACATATGTTGTCGATTTTCTTTCTAGGGAATGAATTGAGTGGTAGCGGAGTTGGAACCAGAGTAGCAGCGGATCAATATGCATCTGATACTATCGCCTTGCACAAAATAGTGAAAGATGCTTACGAGAATTCTGAAACTAAACCGTTGGTCCTGGCACCGGGAGGTTTCTTTGATGAAGGCTGGTTCAGGGAATTAGTAAATAAAGCAGGGGCATCATTTGATGTGGCAACTCACCACATATATAATCTTGGTCCAGGTATGTTATAGCGAAACCTGTATATGATCTGGTTCTGTAGTCTTAACATCATCTCAAAGACGTTACATGGGAATTTGCTTTTGATTCTTAGGGAGAGATGAACACCTTCTTGAAAAAATCCTCGATCCATCTTATCTCGACGGAGAAGCTGATACATTTAGCAAACTTCAGAATATCCTCAAGACATCTGGTAGTTCAGTGGTTGCATGGGTTGGTGAGGCTGGAGGGGCTTACAACAGCGGCCGCAATCATGTCACAAATGCCTTTGCTTTTAGCTTCTGGTAATAAAACTCAACTGTAATGTTCAACTCTGTTGGTTGTATGTACATTTTCCTGAGTAGTGTTTTGAGTTTGGAATTTGGACACAATTATAGGTATTTGGACCAGCTTGGTATGTCAGCTGCCTATGATACCAAGACATACTGTCGACAGACATTGATTGGTGGAAACTACGGTTTACTCAATACGACTACCTTTGTACCAAATCCAGATTACTACAGGTAAATCAGTACTCCTCGAGTTCCATTTTGTATGTCAGCGTTTCACTAGACACAAAGTTTAAAAAAAGAAAAAAGACTTTTGACACGTACTGAAATGGAACAGATGGAGTAACTCTTATTGTAACATGGCATTAGCAGATAAGACTATCTTTTGTCATCTTTAGTTATCGTCATTAAACAACGTTCCTTGCTGCAGTGCTCTTCTTTGGCACCGATTGATGGGAAGGAACGTTTTGGCAACGAGTTTCTCAGGGACAAAGAAAATACGTGCATACGCTCATTGTGCAAAGCAATCTGTAAGTTGATATTTGCATAGTGTCACACTAGCTATATATGTATATATTGTACATTTGACCTGAAAAGAAACAACTTCCATTTGCAGCAAGGTATCACATTACTGTTGATCAACCTTGATGGCAACACCACCATTCATGCCAGAGTTGATTTTAACAGTACCATGTTACATCGACGAAAACACAGACATCAGCATAACCACAGAAAGAGTTCAATCAAACTGCCTAGAAGTAACAAAATAGCATCAAACACAAGAGAAGAATACCATTTAACAGCAAAAGATGGAAATTTACAAAGCCAGACAATGCTACTAAATGGAAAGGCACTAATTGTAGATTCATCTGGAAATATACCTACATTTGAGCCTATATATGTCAATTCAACAGAGACGATAACCATCGCGCCACTCTCCATTGTATTTGTACACATACCATATGTACTTTTGCCTGCTTGTAGCTGAGTTTGTATTATGTATTAAGTGATGTATGGTGCCAAAAGGGGTTCCATTTGATTATTGAACCAATAAGTTACACATAGAATTATGTAAAGAGAATACATGTATTATGTTTTTCTCTAAGAGAAAATATAAGCATTTTATTCTTGCTATAGACCATGTATTACTTGCATATCTATTCTGCTTCATCTTCTTCTAAACAGTAAATCTAAAACAAAAAGAAGAATAGAATAGGTACAATGTATGTAATTCATTGCATTAATATGTATTAATGATCTTCAATATACATCTGCTGAGTATATCATAACTACAATCTGAAAAAGATACATAATGTAGGGAACTCTTCACTAAAGTTGCAAAAGTCCTATCAGTCCTGATTATTATACATACCAAAAAAAAAAAAGAAGAAAACTTTGGGTTAGAACACAAAATGTTTTGTGTTGAAAACTGTTAGTATATATGTATGCTAGCTGATTGACTCGACGCTGAATAATAAGGTCAGTCAATCTCCCTCTGAGAAGCTCTGTGGCTTACTGCTCGCGAATGCCAGCCACACGATGGTTCCAGTGAGGTAGAAGAAAATTGATGGTGCAAACAAAGAAATCTGCACAAGAACAAGTTGTGAGAGTCAGTTATGAACTGATCTTCAGTTGCACGAGGCGTATAAGGGCATTATGGAGGAATGTGAGGTAGCTTACACTCCATGAGTGAGTTGAATCAAGAAGATAACCAGTTAGAGGGACGCCTACAATTCCAGGAACTGCACCAACAGTGTTGGTAATGCCCTGCATGTACAGTTTCTCAAAGCGGGAACCAAGATAATCTAGACTTGAATTTGAACGGAAGACATCAGAATAATAGTCATCACTCGGATTATCAGTCTACGTCTCATGGAAATTAGCTAAGCAACACCTTACTAACAAATTCCAAGTTTCGACACACATAATATTAAGAGATAGATACTTGGCACTTAGCAGCATAGAATTTTCCATGTTTTGTCTTTTCAATTGCGTTGCATCGAGAAACATGAACACCGATGTATAAAACAAATGCAGGCCTTCTATCATACTTACCAGAAGAATGCTTGCATATTCAGGAGAGATATCTTGATGGGTGCAATATAGGCCTGCAAAAATGGAAAAAAATGACGAGATTATTTGATAGCAGCAGATGGGGAAGAAGTGCATCTATAATAATTAGTTCAAAACTATTGAGACTCCAACGCAATTTAGCAAGAATACCTGATAAAGCAAAACTTGAAAGGGCTAAACCACCGGTGAGAATTGTTACTACTTCCCACGGAGGCAAACCAAAGTCCAACGAAGAAAGAATCATACAGGTAGCCGGCGATAAAAAGGCTATTGTTTGACAAATTTTCCTCACCTATTAGTTCAGATGAGTAACAAAGAGTGAGTATCCTTCTTATCAAGTTATTTCAATCTTCATTGTGATATTAGTAAATTCCAAGTGATAAGAAACAATAGCAAGTGAAAGGTGATAAAAAGAATTAGACTTTGAAAGGAGGCCAATCTAACATAATCAGTTGATACCATCCATAAAAAGGATAGCCCGATGCACAAAGTATCCCATGTTCACGCGGGGGAAGGGCTACACACCAAGGGGATGTAATATAGGCAGCCTACTATGATGCAAATATCGGTGGCTGATTCCACAGCTCAAACCTGTGACCTATAGGTCACACGGAACAACTTTACCGTTGCTCCAAGGCTCCCATCCAATATACCTTCCATCTAAAATATGTTATACCATTTGACTTTTGAAGAGTCCTCATGAAAGTTATGATTACTACTAGCACTAAGAAAAAACTGTTGTTTGCATCCTAAGGCATGCACTTCCTTGAAACAAAAATTTAGAACAACATACCCAGTACAATCCCAAAAGTGGGTCTGGGAGGGTGGAGCATCCGATCAACATAAAGAGTGAGTTCCAATTACAAGGAACGCAATTTGTTCTCGTACAATCAAAAAGATCTCACGTGTTTCAAGCATGTCGAACATTATCTACTCTTGTTAGGATTATTAAAAATGTAGAGAAGGTATGATCCAAACATGTTATCTAATCCTCATGTTTTATATTATGAACGATATTAAGAGGCATGAAAAACTGAGGTTAGACCAGAAAAATAACATTCCGGGAATAGAGGAAATAAGGAGAAGTCCAAGTACCAGTGATGTATCAACCCCTTTGGAAATCAAGCTATCGGCAAATTGTGATGCAATGCTGGTAACAAGAATTGAAGCTAATGGAGGGCCAACTGAGACCTGAAATGGAAGTTAAACAATTGAAAGGATATGCTTAGTTGCATAAATGGTCTTTGACAAGTCTAACATTGATTAGATTTGGCAGGAACTTGCTAAAAGTAAATGGTTATTTCTGTAGGAAATCACATAAGCTAGTTGTTTCATGTTAAATTTTCGCCTTCTTGATGAAGTAAGTTGTTTCACTAAAAGGGCATCAAGAAGACGTTAAGTTCGCCGAGGCATAGTTACAGGAAACAAAATGACAAAAGAGAGTAGTAGATAGACAGACACGTGAATATGAGGAGAGCAACTAGACACGGGAAGCAAAGAACAGTAGACTTACCCATGCTGCTTCTGTCAGATTAAGGTTCAGCTCCTCACTGCAGGGGATGCAAATGGGAAATTCAAGCTTTACAAAACACAACATTTTCTTAAAATAAAAATGTAACTGCAGCCGATATATATGTCTCACAATAGGAAGACGAGTTAAAGTAGTTTAACAATTACAAGTAGGATGTGACACTTACCACGGGTCCATGGCTGTGTAGTGGTGAATGGAGCATGTAAACAACGGGTTCGACCATACCCACTATTTTCGACAGTACACGTAAAAATTACTAAAATTTCAAGAACATATTACATGTTGAAATATTATGGGTTCAGCTGTAAGTGCTTTTCTTGCTAATAACATTTATTCCTATTTTCTCAAACACAGCAGTTGTAAATGAGGCCCGAATCCAAATTCCAACTACAGTACATAACTTTTTCTCTCAACTCAAATAAGAAATATATTCCTGCTAATTTAACTCTATACGCTGAGGAAGCTGCTTATCACCATAGCTAATTAGTTAAGATAAATCGGAGATATCTACTTGCGCTTTTACTTGAACCAACACTGAGCAGCCTCCATAACAAAATGGAGAAAACATCTTTGAAAAGAAAAATGGTTGAATCCTCTGGATACTTTTCCATAATGCAATCTTACACCGTTGTTAGACTTAGTCCCATGTACTATAAAGTCAAGATTTACTTCCCTTACTTTCAATTTTTCTCTTTCAGCTTTGTTCTTTATAAGCTTTCTAAGTAGGTAATGTTAATTGTACTTCGAAGCTGATAGGCAGACCAGTTAAACTGACATCTGCAGACATCCAATTTATAGCATCTATTGTACAGTTATTGTCATACCTTGTCTTTTATCATTTTCATTCAATATGACCACACCTTTTCAATATTTGTCATTTATGAACCATGGCATTTACGTCACAAACAAGAAAAATGAAACATTACAAAAAAAAACTTGTAAGACTAAGCTCAATGATGGCAACATTTACCTGAAATAGGTAGGAAGCCAAGATAAGCAAGTATAGTGGCCCCAACTCCCACAGAAATGTGTATATATCATCGCCCATACAGCCTTGCTTCTAAAAAACGCCTTCCATGGCACATCCTACAATTAAGGCTCAATTGGTAAAAGCTTCAATATTAATGCCCAATAAACCAAAATAAGTTTTTTTTTTTCTGGACAAAATGAAGTCATTGCAAAAAATTAGAGCCTGACATTGTTAGACCAGTGAACACGGAAAAAAATAGCACCACCCAGAGCTTGCGGGGACTCCAGAGTTTCAAAGATTATTCCAGTTCTACTTAATGTTACATTTAGTTTAACCTCTCTATTATAAATGTGTTCTGACAGCCAAAAGATATTTAATCAACTCTGTACGCATACCTTTAGAGAGGTGCCCAACTCTCCCAATGATTTATTTCTGGAAGAAGACGGTGGCCCTGTAAATGTGCAAAACATATTGCTTGCGCAATTAGAAACACAGTCCAAAGCAATACAAAAGCAGAAAAAGTTTAATACTGTCAGTACTCGACTAGATCAGATTTTACCACAATGTCAACAAGGCGGTGGAAACAAGAAACTCTACTCACACGACATGGGTTCTGTGAAAGACCAGGGCCGATCTTCTTTGACCAATTGAAATCCCGAAAACCTGAAATATGCAAAGATAGCCACATCAAGTTAGTATTGGTTTATATGTGCTAATGTGTAAATAACTAAGTTAGGGATAATGCAACTCAAAAGGTAATTTCTTCTCAAAATGAAAACCAACAACAACATAGCCAGTGTAATCCCACAAGGTGGGGGTCTGGGTGGATAGAATGTACGCAGACCTTACCCGTGGAGGTAGAGAGGCTATTTCCGAAAGACCCTAGGCTCAAATAAAGCATCGCAAAAGAATTTTAAAAGATGAAATATAGAAGTAAATCAGGCATGAAAACTAATATAGAAATCATTACAAAGCATACACAAAAGTGGAACAGTAACAACAACAGAATAATGCTCCAGATGGAAACCAGAAAACCAAAAAAATCAAAGCATACTAAAGGAAGGAAAATTATCTTCAACATCTTTGGAGTTTTGGATTAACAAAAAGAGGAAAGGAAAACTTCAACTAAAAGTAGCAACATTCTGCAAGTGGTGTCTCAAAAAGATGGGGATGACAACAATAAATAGGTAGCACTTAAAAATAGGTTGTCAAAGATTTAGGGGGTGTAGAGCGATCTACTTAATTTTTTTTGTTGGTGAAGGAGGAAGGAGGGAGGCCAACTTACCAAGCTATGCCTAGAAAGCCAAACAGGTAAAACACAGACTCCCATCCATAGTTCTGGATCAGCGGAGGAGCCAACAGAAGTCTGCAAATTCAGAAAATTTTAGACAATCACCAATCTACTTCAATAGAAGAATATTAACCACACTTAAGTATATCAGGTATTGAAGTAAAAATGGGTTTCACATAAACGTGGCATTGAATCTCTACTGAAAATTTGTTAGATATAGTGCAGGTTTTATTACAAACTTCAGAATCTAAACCATTGGCCAATTATATGCGTTAGCACCTTTTACTTGACATGTTTTGCACTTTCTGCAGTTATTAAGAACATAACAAGTAAAAGCAAGACACCTACCTGGTTAATAGGGAAATGTTTTACAGCTCATGTGATATATGAAGCATAATTTATTGCTGCTGAACGTTATCCTCAGAGATAATTAGGTATAGTGTCACATCTCTAATTAGAAGTTAAGCCCATAGGAGAAACTATCAGAGATCAAGTCAAACAGAAGGCAATGATTTTCGCTAAATAATACAATAGAGGTACGACGTCTTGCAGCTGACTGCCAGAGTCATCATTCATACTGATTAAATCTCACAAATTGGAAGTAAATACCACCTAGATTGGTGAATTGTCTAACATGATAAACCTAGGTCGTCTATGATGTCCTGGTCCGGAGGAAAAATGCAAGTCTTTCCCTTCTAAACTGAACATTTTACTGGCCTAAACAACGGGAACAAAAAGGTGAAAACGAAAGTGAGTAGATGATACAACTGTGTGTCAGAAGTTAGGTTATCAACCCAGAGTGTTTGAGGCATTATGTTCCATCTTCAATCTCATAGAGTTTCTTAACAACAACAACAAAAATGCCTCAATCTCAAACAAGTTGGGGTCTCTATATGAATCCACACCGACCATGTTTATTTGAATTCATCTCAGGCTAACAGTGTACAAAATAAGAAGTATTAGAAGTTCTTTATATTTTCAACTGACATAGAAATCAACTTGACCAATAATAAGTCGTTGCCAATCAAAAGAATCTCTAATATGACTGATAGTGTTTAAAGACTCCTAGAAAGTATCGGACCTAAAATTAACGTACTAACATGGCTAGAACATATTTCCTACTAATTGGTATCGCCTAGGTGGATTTCTACCATTGTGCCCCATCTTTCACAGAACAAAAAGAGTTAAGCATAGCCGTCTAAGTTAATGAAGAAAGTAAAGTAAGAATCTACACATGGACATACCAATGAGATAGAGTTTTTTAAGTTCTAAAACAAAGGTAGACAAGGAGCTAAGAAAGGTTGCTAATAAGTATGTCTACATTGATGAAACGCATCAACTCTTTGGTATATGTTTGACAAACTAAAGTCTAGAAACTAAGTTCCGCACCTGAATTCTAAAGTTTAATTTTACACGGAACGACATATGCACTTGATAGAGAGAAATAAATATAAGATCTTTAAATATATTGGTGACCGTAACCAATAATTAACTTTAAAATGAAATATACCCGGTAACACTTCCAAAACTCAAGCCACCAAAAACAAATGATACTGCCCGAGATCGTTCCTCCAAAGGTATTGTCCTGTATACAATATTTAGTGACAAAATAAACATGGTAAATGAAATATATACACAAAAGATATAAATTATGCAAGAAAAATGATGCTAATAACATAATTGGATAAGCATTTGAGTATCGCCTTTAAAATTTCAGACTCTGAGACACAATCTATAATTTCTATCTCAAATTTTTTTTCACATTCTAAATTTACTACTCTGTAATATATAGCGCTTCACGAAAATGAATTGACATGTGACAAGCATTGTCTCAGCTACCCCAACTAGTTGAACCCACTGACATACAAACTGGTCATATTTCAAAGTACGATTCAGAGGCACAACATATTGTAAGAAAATAACATTTTTATACCTTATATTTGACAAAAAGATACAAAAAGAAACATAGAGAAACTTTTTTGAAGCATTGGCTGAAAGATAACCAATATTTCCTTAGTGGGGTGATCATGCAAAAGCAGGTGAAAGATAATAAATCATCATCCAGATTCATGTGTCTGACTAATTATTCAGTTCAGACATACCTGGCAATCAGATCAGTGGCAGCTGATGGTGAAACTCCTTCTCCTATCCCAACCTACACTTGAGAAAACATAAATATGAAATGATAATTCTAGGAAGAAGAATACATAAGTAATTCCCCACGTCTATTAAGAACGAGGTAGCATCAGTTTTTGGGACACACGGAGCAAGGCAAAATAACCAACAATACTTCTTTGGTGAACATAGATACAAATACAGCGTTTAAGTTCGTAAATATCCTAGGAAAAGTCAAAGACCGAATTACCAAGATCCTTGAAAAGATGAGTGCAGGCATAAACCCTGCAAGATAGGGAACTAACATTGTTGCCAGAGACCAGACTAGTACTCCAACTTCAAGAACTCGACTGCAAACAAAATAAAAATCAAATAAGCATGAAGAATGATGAAGTGATACTTGGCATGCTCTAATTCCCGTGTTGTTTTGGAAGATCTTTTGTAAAGTTGATGGCTTGTAAGAACAAAGTTTCATTTGCTGAATTATGGGATTGTTTCTTTCACAAGAAATTGTTTGGTCAGAAATGATGAATTTCAAGATTGAACAGTTAGAATAAGGATTGTACTTCGTATAAACAATCCAACCTATTCTGGAAACCATAAACAAAGAGAGGGATCCAGCATTTCAAAGCTAAAAGAAATATAGTGAATCAATGAACTATAGCACCAATTGTAAAAAGGATATATACACTATAGATACATTACTTCTATCCAACGATCAGAAACTAGGATGATTCTTATCTACAACACACCACCAGAAATATGACAATCCTAAAAGTTACCTCCCACCAAATATCTTCGAAAGCCATCCGCCTGGTAATTGACTTAATGCATAACCCCAAAAGAAAGATGACTGGACCAATCCAGCTACTGACGAATTCCACCCGAATTGATGCGACATTGGAATGATGGCAACACTCAAATTGACCTATCAGTAAAGTAAACATCAGCACAAATGAAATTATCAAACTTCAATTAATGTAAAGAAAACTTTGAAAGAAACAAAAAAGTAATGCTTGTTATGCCAATTCGCATGATTACATTCTACGCTCTGGTACATGAGAAGTTCCTCCAGAGCCTACAAGAGAGATGCTAAAAACAACTTCTAACCTTGAATGAAACCTTTTTTTTCCTGTTATGTTGTATTAAATGCCAGGTACATGGAACAAGCTAACCAGTGCCAATAAAAAGCAGGAGCACCAAAAAAGAAGCATTTTTTGTTTCACAATTTCCATATTGATTTTCTAATGTGAATCAATGTTGTTACATTAGTGTGATGTATTATACTCTGCATTCTACCACCAATGGGAGGTGTAAGAAGTGCATCGGGCCACCAAATATGCAAAGGAAGAAGGAATTTACCATCTAGGGGAATATAGATAGTGATAACTCAAGTACCGAAGTCATGGTGATCTGCTCTATTTTCTACTTACATCCCTATAATCTGTACTAACTTTACAAGAGCTTTAGTCAAAGATCAGAAGTCATAACTTTGACATTGCTAATTCGCATGCCATACATATATGTCATGATACTTCAAGGTTGCACCACAACTTGAGCTACCACAAAGTTGACTAACACCCTGTCAGACCTCAGGAGATACCCGAGAGAAATATGTGTCCATATCCATGCACTCCCTATGTGTAAGGTCTAGGCAAGAATTTTTGTTATTCAGTTTAGCAAAAGATCCCTTCCTCAATTAATAATCCCAACTGTCGATTAGAAGTCAATTTAACTACCATTTTCTAGCTCTCAAGACGAAGTTAAACGACAATTAACTTTCGCACTGTCAACATAATGGAAAACTCTCAACAAGAGCAAATTCTAAAGTCAACTTACCAAAAAAACCATCAGTCCGTCAATTATGAGTTATAAGTTGATAATACTAATATTTAAATAGGAAGAGCTGAAACAAACTACTATATCCATATGAAAGTTAGCTTCCACTCATTCCAGCGGGGATTTTACCCTGTGCGCAACCAAAAGGGTAGCGGCTGCGGGTTTCCCTTGTCATAAAGAAAAAGGATAAAATATGAAACATGTCACAACTCACAAAGTAGCAAATAGCTCAGTTGCTAGCCTTTTAGGGGTCCTTTGCTAGCTTGTTTGGCGGTGAGTTAAAGCAGGTATTAAATCATATCACGTTTAATAGTTGCTTAGGAGGTAAGTTATTCGCAAGGACACCTAAAATCTCACAATATGAAAAGAATTCAATTACCTTATCCATGTTACATATAACAAAGGCAAGAGAAGTAGTTCCAATAAGCTTATATCTCTGAGGTAAATTCTTCCATGGTGGCCAACCCCATTCAAAACCAACTTCTTTATCCTCATTTCCAGCTTCACCCAACTCATCCCCAGAAGTTGAAATCAATCCCCCATTCTTCCCCACCTCACCATTCAACTTCAACCCTTTAACTGTTCTCTGCTTTTCTGCAGCTTCTTCTTTTTGCCTCTCTGTGATGCTACAAGAAACCCTCAACTTCAAAATATGCTTTTGGACTAAAAGATTCAACCTTTGGGGTCTTAAAGAACTGTTAAAGATTGAAACTTCATGGTTTCCATAGTGAGGAAAATGGTAGAAACTACAGTTTTCTGCTCTTACTGTGAGTTTAGCCATTGTTGGGTTTTTCAAAAATCTTTTATTTCTTCAAAAAATTACAAAGATTATAGCTTTATTGCTTTAACACTTGAAATATAGATCAATCAAGAAAGAGGGTATTTCAATTTCCAATTTAATTGGTGAATTTTACTTCCATCAATTTTTTATTAATTATTTTTTTTAATTTTTCCACATTTTTTTATTTTATTTTTTTCAACTTTTCCATGCTTATATTTGAGTGAGGACTTGAAATTGCCACGGAGTTAAATAATTAGAGGCCCAAAATTAATGAGGAAATCTCATTTGTTGGATCTTCTCAATGCCACGTGGAATATTCTCAGTAGATGAATAATTTGCATAAATTTGACCTATGGTTCAGTTTTTGGAATATTCCCCTTTTAAAAAAAAAAAAATCATTCATTGTCATAAATTTGATAATTATCGTGTCATTCTCAATTAGAGATCTCAAATTCCGACAATTAAACTTAAATTAAAATCCTATTCTTTTCATGCCAAGTGTTTTGTTTGCTATAACTATACTTTGCATAGTTTCGTACCAAGATTATAACACTAACTTGGGAACTTAGAGAACCTTAGGCTGGGACAGCTCTTGTATCAATCAATCAATCGCGCCTCAATGCCAACCAATCGGAATTTGACTATATGAATTCTCAGTATCCATTCCGCTCCATCAAGGTCAAAATGGTCATTTCAAAACTTATATACCTCCCTCAAATTTCACACCATTTTGACAGAAGCAGGTAACTTTTGGCTTTAGCACTTGTGATGCACATACTGCCATATTTGGCAGCCTAGCATGTGAACTTCTTCCTTCAATTCATAAATATAAAACAAGAGAGACACAGAATTCTGATAACAATACTATCCTTATTTATCTGCAGACTCATACTATACAACAACAACAAAAACAATGTAATAGTCTGGGGAAGATAGTTGTACGTAGACCTTACTTCTACCTTGTAAAGTTAGAGAAGTTGTTTCCAATAGACCCTTGGTCAAGTAAAGCGTAACAAAAATCAGAAGATATGGCTGGACTATCTCCATTTACGACAGATATCAGTTCTACAATAGGTAATAGTGTGTTGTCTCGAGATCCATCTATACTAGTAGCCGTAGTATTTTTTGTGGTAAATAAAGGGTTTATTGATACCAAATGTGAATACTTACAATAGTTAAACAGGGCTGACCACCTGTTTTTTGTTGAACTGAAACAACTAAAAGAACAAGACTCAACATTACATGAAGCCTAACTTCAGAGTACTGTCGCGTCAAAACAATAAACATCGAATGTAATAAGGAACAACCAACGCGCTCCAACTAAGTGTTTCTTCACAGCAATCAGGGAATGGTATTGAGATGGCTAAGGACGGCTTGCCAGTGCTTGAGCTCCGTCCCTCTAATGTAAATGTGTAATCCACTCCTCGAAACCTGATTCTGTTTCTGTTTCTCCAGGTAGTGGCTCTAAGCATAGCAAAGACGCAGCTCAAGATAGCACCAGTCCCAGATTTCTCTTAGCCCAATTGCTCATTCACTACACCTAGCCATGCCTAATCTTTGCCACAATGATCCAGTGACAGATCAGGGGAAAAAGAGATGATCCAGTGTCTCATCAGCCATGTCGCAAAACACACAGGAAGCCGGAACCTATATAGCAAACTTCAGCAACCTAACAACAGTAGCAAGCCTCCTGCGCACTGCCAGCCATACAATGAACTTGTGTCTTGGATGAATGTTTGGGTGTAAAGATAGGCTCTTCCAGGATACCTTAGGGTGTCGTGGGAGTGGAGAAACCATAGCCTCAAACCTGTCTCTAAGATCTCCCCTGAAGCGTAGGCGCTTGTAGGATGTACTTCCTAGCCTCAAACGTCTTCCTAATAACGCAGGTTGCATTCCCAGTTATAGCACAAGTTTCCACTGTCATGGTCTTCATATAATAGATGTGAACCCATTTAATCCATAGTCGGTCTTTCATTCTTGCCATGGCCCATAAATGTTTCAGGATTGCAGCTCCATATAAGGTAAGAAAATTAAAAGTAGCAAGATTTTACTATGATAGCTAACAGACTAACAATATGCAACTGCTAATACAATCAACTCTTGACAAAAAAAAGTAAAAGAATCAGGCAACTTCTTTTCAATCCTGTGATCTTTTCAAGGAAAATACACAGATAAAAACGAGAAACAACTTGATCAGCAGCTAGAGCTGCTTTAGCCATGCTATGGCTGAAACTATCCAGCCTGCTGGGATAAGAATAGTATTCAAGAACATAAGTGGATGGGAACCATGAGGAAATGCAACATCAGCAAACTGGAATTTTATTTTATTTTTGGATTTGGATAGAGGGACTCGAGGGAAAATGTTGTAAATAGAGTACAACTAGGGGAACACAATAAAAATTACATAAAATAAGGATTTCAAAAAAAATAATCAAAACGTAATAGCTAAATGAAATAAATGGTAGAGTGAAGGGTCGAAAAAACAGCTCAAATATCTTGGTTTTACAAGATTCATACCTGAAACTACCAGATGTGCGAGTTTTTTACCTGAACTATCACCAAAGATTTAGCAAAACACCAAGATTGTACAAGAACTTTAAAAGACTATGTTGAACAGGTTTTCTTTTCTGAAAGGTAACAAAAATGATCATTTCAGAACCATGTTGAACTATTCTGTCCTGTGTACCAAACACCAGCGGTAAGGTCAGCTACCCGTTCTTTCGTGTATCTTGAAATGTAATCACTGGTATGAAGAATAATCAGTTCAAAATGTAGGTCTCAAGAGTGATACAAACCAAAATTTCACACTGTGAGCAAATAAATCTCTTTTGAAGTTGGGAATAGTGGTGTGTGGCCCAACATGCATGCACCTCAACTTTTTCACGAAGTACTTTCTACCTCAAACTAGGCACAAGTACCAAGAAACACCATGGCTTAGGCAAATGGAAACATATCACCGTAACATTTTTTGCCTCTATTGGGATTTGGACCTTGACCTCCCATTGATCAGCTAGACCACACCAGGTGCAACTTTCTTATAAACTAGCAAGTGAGGCCCCTAAATTAGGGAACACCATAGCAAATGGAGAAACATCTTAAAATCTGAAAATCAACAGAACTAAAGGATTCCGATCCCTCGCTAAGTACAAGTTTATACAATCATCTATACATAATCCACAATTCCTTCATCATCATATGTCCTCTTAGAAAGATAAAGCATCTTACAAATTTAAACAAACACAGCAACTTGCAGATTACTTCTAAATACAAAAGAACATAAAATCCAACATAAATAAACAAACAATAAAATATACTATTGAACTACCGAACTGTTCAAACAATGATTTAGTTTAATTTTGAAATCCATATTCCCCACCAAAAAAATTCCCCCAGACAAGGTATTCCATTTGTCCCTTGTTCTTTATTGTATGATTTAAGGATTAAGAAAACAAAAAAACATACCTGAACATGCATTTTGGAGTGACAGCATTCTGGTAAAGATTTCAATCTGGAACATGTGCCAGTTCAAAGTCACATGCAATAGATGCAACATTTTCTTACATATTCACTATTGTATACATAATAAATTTAGTGAAGTCAAATAAGAGTATCCATTAAGTAATGACATCTAATGGTATCTCTAATTGCTACTCGCCTTTTTTTCAGGAAAAATGGGATTTGGACTCTGTATGAAATGAGATGAACAACATTAAGTTCTCTTTAGCTGACAAAACAAATATTGACAGATCAACTCAGGAACTGTAACTAAATGCCTAACGATAATGCTTAGATCATTAACAAGTATCATAAGATTGCCTCCAACAATTATCAGTGATAAGTATCATAAGCTATGTTACTGTAAATGACGAAATAGATCTCAGTATCATCTACTAGATCATTGACAAGTATCATATGATTGCCACCAACAATTTGAAGAAGATAAAAGGTAATCTGGAAGCTTTAAAAGGAAATGAACAATATATGTTACGACAAAATGATAGACAACTATGTCATTTAATCGCCTTCTGATCTTTTTTGTTGAGAAACCAACAAGTGAAGAAACAAAGCATCATGCAGCAACTAACCGAAGCATGTTATCTCAATTGTTTGCAGCCAATATGAATCTAGAAAGCTTTTAGTTTTAGCATCATTTTTTCACTGACAAAGAGTAAACACCTGGTTCAAGAGTAGATCAGCTTTTCCACTCTGCTCTCATTAGGAAAGAAAGCATATGTTAACTATATGAGATGCTTGCTGCAAAGTTTTACCTTCGGATATAAATAGTTTAGGAACAAATCAACAAACTTTAGTCAAGAGAGATGTCACATGGAGAATGCATGGAATGGTTAAAATTGTGTGTTATTTGGATATCATATTTAAGGAATGCATGAGTTTTGTATTTGATACGTATAAATTAGTTGTGGCAGTTGTATGCATCAAGATTTTTCAATGATAGTTGTGTCTAAAATAGCTTGCCACAGCTCGACTATTCCAATGATTAGGTAGACGGGAAGAAATAACTTAGTCCGACCGAATTTGAGCCTGAACCTCATTTGTATGCATCAAATTATGAAGATATTGATACATCTTCTCTTCTCTTTACACCCTGAAAGACTAAATCATTGTACTAGCAAAGAGATGAGGATGCCAAATCAGAACTCCTTTTTCCTTTCCCTCAATGAGCTTGGACACTAATCACTGTAACAATGGTTCATCGTAGTTAACTATTTAGTCCAACATTTTCTCTTGCCTTCACAAGGATGTCGAATTGCCAAATAGTGCTCCAGACTCGCACTTATGCATAAAGTTGACTAGTATGTGAAGAAAACAATGCCATATGGAAACTCATTCGATATAAGAGAATATCATGGTAATCAAGTATCGTACATCAAATGTATCTGACTAGCAGAAAAACTTCATGCTTAAAGCATAAGATTTCATGTTCTAACACATAACTCACCTCTTCAAACATAAATACATGAGATACAGAATAGCTTATCCAGCAACAAATAGATAACTGTTAACTGAATTTCCATCCTAAACTACATTCTTCAACATCTGAAATGTAATCACATCAAAAGTCACTGTCCTACCACAAATGTTCCTAAAATATCAAAAGGACGAAGTTACAGGTCAAAGTATAGTTCTTTTGATGATCTTACAACTCAACACCTAACCCCAACTCCAAGGTTGAACTAGTGCTTCTCTTTAATCTTCTCATTAACAGCAGGATAAACAACAGAATGAGTATGTCCTTGTAGCATTAGTTACATTGCTATTATTGAATTGCCACATTAAAGATCATGTTAATAATACATCCTTTGAATCCCAAAGCTAGAGGTCACCAACAAAAAATGCAGACATACCAAGATTCAGAATTCCCTCAGTTGTTCTCAGGTTTAACAGCATCCGATGAAGGGGCTGGCAGTGCATAGCCATTTCTGGGCAATTTGGCTAAGACACGCCTCTGTCCTGCTTCCTCCGCCTTCCCAAACAATTGCTTCCTCAACAAATCATGTAAATGCCCAAATAACTCCTTCTTCAAAGCCTCAAATGCCAAGTCAAGTCTTTCCAACTCCTCCATAGCATTTTTATTGTACATAAACAGCCCATAGTACAAGTCAAAGCTATCACTAGCAGTATTATCCACCAGATTCAACAAAGTCTCATACCCTTTCGTATTAATAGGAGTTGACTCCAAACCCAACTTCTCCAACACCCTCCCCATTGTATGTGTAATGAACTGTGAACCTGCAGCATGCTTATCATGCTCAGCACATGTCATTGGCACCATCCTACACCCTTCTTTCTGAAATATATCAAGAAACTTGTCAACCCTTGCTGTTCTTGATCTCCCATCACCAATTCGAACTTTATCGAACATAAAGATCAAATCTTTCCAACTATCCTTACCACTTTCAGGTCCAAACATGGGATGAGTACAAAGAATATCAAAATGGGTAGGCAAAACTTGAAGAAAAATATTTTTTGGAAATTCTTTAACTGATAAAACATCAACAAACAATGTGTTCCTCTTCAGCCTTTGAATTGGTAATGACCTAAGAACAGTTTCAGTTGAAATAATCGAAGTACAAAGTACAATAACATCAGGGTGTTGCTCACAAAGATCATGTGGATCTTGAAAAAAAGAAACCCCTAAAGAATTAGCAATTTGGGAATAATCTGTTCTTGAATGAGCCAACACAATATGACCTTTACTAACAAAGGATTTTGCAAGAAACTGACCAAAATTACCAAACCCCACTATAGCAATTTTTAGCCTACCTGACTGAGCATATTGATTTGACACCAATGCTTCATAATCATAAGGCTGTGCAGCATCAATAGCTTTGATACTCAGACGACGGCGTCCATGGTGGTGCCTGACTAGTGACGGAGAAGACACAGAGAAATGACGGCGGCGGCTGGTACTGCTAGTGGGGTTGGTGAGATTAGAGAAACGATTTGAATTTGAGGTTGGGGTTGGCTTGGATTGAAGTGGGGTGAAAGACAACATGGTATATACAATACAATGTTGTCTAGATTCTTGATTTTTGATTCAAAAAATGGAGTTTTTTTTCAAGATTTGAGAGGAATTGGACAATGGGAGAAGGGGTAAAGGTGAGGTATTTATAATGGATGGAAAATGGAGGAAGGTGAAGAGCAATTGAACAAGTAGAGGACTTTTTCCACGAAGCACAGACAGAGAGAGAGAGAAGAGAAGACTGAAATTTGAAAGGCGTAAAACTTGGAAAAAAGAAATTGAAAATGAGATTGGGGTTTGGGGGTAGGTGGTTCAAGAATCAAACTTTGTGTTAAAATCGGGTTCGATTATGAAGTTTATCGGTCATCGATTTGTAGATATGCTAAATTGTTATATGTTTATCGATTTAATTTTTTATTTAACTATTAAGATTTGATATAAAAAAAAATCACGTAGAAACGAGGTAACAAACCAGATATACTATGTACATGAGTTTGACAGAAACATTGTATGTTGTAGAATAATTGAAAGTTTGAGATAAGTTGAAATAAAAGTATGAAATTAATTTCTAAATCAAGGATAGTATATATATATATAATTGTATGAATATAAATAATATAATTATTTAATCTATGATGGGTTATTGATAAACCTGATAAGAAAGTACTTCAAATCGTTAAGAATCGATAACTCGATAATTAAAAAATCAAAATTTTTTACTGAAATCGCTAAACCAATAACTTTTTTTTTATTTAGACTATCATTTCATTTTGAATAACCCTAGTTTTTTAAATTTATCGAAAGACATCTAAAATTATTGATGTAAGATCTTTTATGCTAATTCGTCAAAAGATATTTGAGTACATGTACTCGATTAAACATATAGAAAGTATGCTACGTTTAACCTTTGAATGCAAAAAAAATTTTGTTACTATCTTAGTGTATAGCTTCCTTTTTAATCTCATCTCTAAGTATATTCACATATTTATTTGAGCATCCCATTTTCGTTACGTTCAATTTTTGAGTGTGAAATTCTTTTATGGGTCAATATTTTATTTCATACAATATAGTCTATCTATCACTCTTTAAAACTTGTCTTTATACTTCTATGACACCTTTTTTTAATTACATAAGCCTCGAGATATGAGCTTCCTTTTCATCTATTTTTCATTATTTTGAATAATAGATATATATTTATATAAATCTCGAGACATGAGCTTCCTTTTCATCTATCATCCTATCTTATTAATTTTTTGTTATTTTAAATAATAGATATGTATCGAGTCTCACGTTCACTAAATTTTATAATTCAACTTATATTTTTATATTATACAAAAATATTACATAAAATGGTGGTTATCTTCATTTTATTCTGATTAAGACGACCACCATTCTAATGAACAAGATGGCAATGGTGAAAGCTTTGTTGATGCTTAGATATATTACGAAAAGAGAAAAAAAAAAAGAAATAGGAGTAATAACCACAAAAAAAAAAAAAAATAGGAGTAATAACCAAAAAAATAAAAAAAATGGTAAGTTTAGTTTGATGTTGGAATAAAATTTACTAATAATTCTAGAGCAATCCAAATATTTATTTTTTTCAATGCTATTTCTCATCTTATATTAGTAAGTTCATTAAAATTTAATTAATTTAAATTTATTGTGAAAACAAAGGTTAGTATTGGGTTTATAAAATGACTTTTATATTTAAGATTCAAAATTTATATGTTTTCATTCTAAAATAAGTATTATCTTAAAAAATTTAAAGCAAAAAAAATAAATATATATATATATATACACATACTTAATTATTCAATTTTCAAGAACACGAGCATCAAATAGTGATAATTTAGTAAACTACATATTATATTTATTGATTTTTTTTAATAAACATGATGTTTACTAAGATAAAAATATTTTAAAATGGAATTATTTAAATTTTAATGAATAGAGTTATCATATGGTCAAAAGATAACATATAACAGTAAAATTAATAGTGTGTTGAGATTCGATTTTATATTCAATAAATTACAATGATATTGTAATTTATTTCTCTGTTAATTATGTTTTAGAAAGAAAAAAAAAATGACAAATTAAACGAATATTACGTTAAATAGTGAGATGAAATTTGATTCCTAATAGAAAATATATTAAGATACACTCTACTAAAGATAAAAGATTTTAAAATTTTATTATTTAGTAAATAAATTTTAAAAATAAAATAAGATAAGACTATGCACGTTTTAAAAGTGGCAGTGTATAATACCAACTCTCAAATTATTTAATTAGAAGATAAAACAAAATAAAATTTAATGGAAGGATCCTATCAACAACTTTTTATTATCACACAAGTATAATATGTTTCCTAAGTTCTTTATTTGTCCATTATTATAAAAATAAATTTTCATTTTTACTTTAACATTATTCTTTATAACATATAAGAAAAGATAATTATTATGTTTAGTATTTTATTCTTAATATTAATTACTAATTTATTAAATTACTTTACAAAATGTAATATTAAGAATTAATTATTATGGGTATTATAATGAGATACTCATAAGTCATAACAATAATTAATCCTTTAAAGAAGATAACAAAAAAATTCAAAACGAATAGAAAAACTATTTAAGATTAGAGAAAAAATTAGGTCTTAGGCCTGACTCAGGATTAAGGAGTTCACCCATCTTATTAACTATTGGTGTGGGACCTTTTTCATTCTTTAATACCCATCTCACGCCCAGTGCTTAGCATATGGTGCGTGGGCAATTTTAATTTTGGGGTTCCAACATCAGATGAGACGAATCATGCTCTAATACCATGTGAAATTAGGTCTTAGGCGTAACTCACACCCCAAAAGTTAGCTCAAAGGGAGGAGAACTGTCTATGCCTTATAAGGAATCTACCTATCTCATTAACCATCGATGATACTTTTGTCATTCTTTAACCAACACTTTTTGTATTTAATTAAAATGCATCTTATAAATTGAGGTAGAAGAAGACAAAAAGTAATAATTAAGTTTTATATTATGTCTAGTTTCTCGTGCTTATGTTAATTAATTAGTATTAATCATATGGGACTTAAAGTATAGTATTTGTTTTTTCTAAGGTCTACAAATATTTATTTTTTTAATAATAATCAAACTTTTAAAAAGTTAAAATTGCTTCTTCTCTTTTTCTCCTAAAAATTACCTTTTTCGTTTTAATTTAAGGGATATCTTTTAGAATTTCAATATTTCAAACAAGTTTTTTTAATCATATTTTTTAATATTTTATAAGTTATTTTGTATTGTCAATTATTGAGACATATAATATAGGGAAAATTACGCGGATAAGCAAATTTATACTATTTAATTACTCATCATAGCTATATTTTGCTATAATTACCACTCACGACTAACATTATACATTAATTACGTGGGCTGCCTTCGAATTTGTATAATTAGTCATGTTTGTATATATATAATTCTCCAGGATATACAAATAATATGTATAATATACAATTTATTAGCCTATATACATATATAATTCACCTCTCTCCCACTCTCTGCCCTCTCTCGCTCGCCTCTCTCCTCCCTTTCTCAATCTCGCTCGCCTCTCTCCTCCCTCTCCCAATCTCGCTTGTCATTTATACAAATTTATATGTATAATATACAGTTATATACAATTATATACATATACAATTCACCTCTCTGCCCTCTCTCTCTCGCCTCTCTCCTCCCTCTCTCGCTCTCTCTCTCCTCTCTCTCCCAGTCTTGCTTGCCTCTCTCCTCCCTCTCCCAATCTCTTTTGTCATATATACAATTACATATGTATAATATACAATTATCTAACCAATATACATATACAATTCACCTTTCTCCCACTCTTCTCCCCCTCTCTCTCGCCTCTCTCCTCTCTCTCCCAATCTCGCTCGCCTCTCTCCTCTAAATAACATGTAGCTACAAATTGTAATTATCAAACTATAGCTATAGAGAGTAATTAATTATTTTTAAGTGGCTATATGTGAAAGTTCCCCTATAATATACTCCTAAAGCACTATTTAGAACTATTTATAAACATTTTATTTCAAATAAGTTTTTTTATGTAATTTATAAATATTGAATAATTATTTTTAAAAAATTAAAAGTCCAAGTCAAAAATTTAGTGAGTTAAGTTACTTGATCAAACTCCTAAAGCACTATTTAGAATCTTAGTCAAGCAGAAACTATTGTTTTATCATTGATAAATGTATTTTAAAACGACTTAGCTAAATACAAATTGCTAGTATTTTTTAAAAATATTTTTCCGAAAACATCTGAAATTAGGGGTGGACATTCGATTCGATTTTGATTTTAAGAAAATGAAATCTTCGACTTTTAAAACAAAAAAGACTCGTGAGTAAGTTATCGAATGTTGCACGGAGTGAAACTTTAAGTCCATGACATTAGGTTTTATTTAATTACTCTCAAAATCAGCTCATTGACCCAAAATTCAAACATTTTGAAGTAAAAAATTACTAAATAAAAATACATGAACAAGAAAATAATCTTATGATATTATTGTAGGAGTAATTAAATATGTCAAAAATTAGATGTTCACAAATTTGTTTCGATTTTCTGATATTTATATCGAACCATATCTTAGACAATTGTTTTCTTCAAAATAAGCTGTTTTGCAGAAATAAATTGAGCATATAATTGTATGCAAAATAAATAAACAAAATGTTTGTGTGTCTATATTTGTTGAGAAAATAATGAGCAAAGTTGCATTGTTTATATTTTTGGTTAATTATTAGATAATCAAGTTGCAAATAGTTTATATTTTTGGTTAATTATATCTAGTTAGCTTCTAAACCTTCCATAACTTATTCATAAGCTTTATTAAAAATGTTTATATTAGACGGAACCTACGTTACAAAGTCACTTTTATTAATATAAAACGTGTAAAATGTTATTTTATACCATAATCAACTGCATAATTAAAAGATTATGCTACATACTATATAAATTACTCAATTTCAAATAATAAAGTAATTTTCACGAGTGATACAAGTTCAATTGTTCTTAATAACTTTAGTCAAAATTTTGTATTTATTTTTTTTTAAAAAAAACTATTAATACTCCTATACGTACTGAAACCATTAAAAGAACCCTCAATAATTTATATCTATTGAATAGATATAATTATTATTATGTATAATTTTTCTTTTAAATTATACCAAATGTCGAGCCATGCTTTGATCTCGGATTTGATGGTTGTACGTGCTAAAATATATTTTAAAAAATTAAAATATTATAAGAAAATTTCCTTCCTGCGTTCACACACACATGCCAAACTTTTGAGAAATATAATTTTTCAAACTTTTTTAATTACAATCTTGTAGTTTTTAGCTTGCTTAGTGCACGTGTTAGCATTTAATTAAATTACATGTAAAGCTATCTTTAGTGGGTTGATCAAATTTTGACTTTATATAAGTATGAAATGAAAAATGAAAAATTGAAGAAAGAGATATATAGTTTGAAAAGTCAATATTAGTTGGTGGTAATATTAAATTTTATTATGAAATTTTTTCTTTATGATATGAATGTAGGCATGATATCATAATCAGTTAGGTGATAAACTTTTTTTTTTTTTTTAAAAATATTCTCATTCAGTATTAAATACGTGTATTAAGTCAAATTAATTTAAATATATGAATTATAAGATTCATTTTTGAAAATAATGCTTTCTCGAAAAAAAAAATTATTTTCAGGATAAATTCGAAATATAATAAACGATAGAAACATCTGAGTAATGTTATCATAATCTATGTTGATATGAACTAAAAAGAAGATTAAAATGAATTTAAGTTATGTGCATTGATAAAGTCACATATATAGTCTTAGTTAATTACAAGAAATTTGTTTAGTAAATATAGATTGATATATTTGATATTTTTTTTTAAAAAAAAAGTAACTAATCTATCATCACAAAATGATATTTGCAAATAATTTAGTTTTTTATATTATTTGTTATGACTAAGTTCATATGTCATATTTATAATTGTATTCTTGTTCAAATTGTTGTGTTATGTGTTATTTGAAATAGAGATATTTTTAAAAATAATTCTTTTTATTTCAATAATACAATGATAAAATCTGTATATATTTTTTTATCTAAACCACAATTATGAAAATATTAGGTATGTTATGGTTCATTGTTGTAATATTTACTAATATAATTTATTTTTAAAAAGAAATTCATTATTAATGTATATAACTTTGACATCAAACATGTGTAATTTAATTAAGAGGGATATTAGAGATAGGGTAGGCTATATGTTATGTCAAAAATCAAAGAGATAGATAAATGTGTTTTTATTAGATAGTTAAGTTAATCATATAAAATATATGTGAGATTTTACGATTTATTGAAGTCAATATATATAATTAAAAGATGTGACATATTTTAAGTGATTGATGTATCTGTATAATAGGCACTATATAACACACACAAATGTTCTTACATAAATTAGCTGAAAATGTCTAATAAAGACACTTTATCACGTATTTAATTAAAACCAGTCAAACTTTGAGTGTCTAAATAAAATTCACCTATCGATTAGAAATGGTATAAAAGTTGGGGATCAACCTAGACTAATTCTGACTATACGGTTGAAACTCTAACACCCTAATCACAGTTCTCGAGTTTGAATCCTGAATATTTTAGAAAAATCATATTGGTACCACCGTCTATAAAAATAGATCCTGCAATACATGATCCGAAGTAATTAAGCTCTAAAGCCGATACCTTTGAAATACAAGAATACAAAGTAATTAAGCTCTAATACAAACACTGAACAACGATTGAAAAATCAATTTAAATAAATAAAAAAACTACAATTACTCGGTATTTTTAATTATGACCTAATTTCAAAAGATAAAAGAGGCACATAGATCAGTTAATCGTATTCTTTAATTTGAAATGAAAAGAGGAGTAATGCTTTTTTAGTACGACGAAAAATACAAAACCACTTATATGTCATAATAGCATTTCACATAAACTTTTACTAGAAATTTATGTTAGTTGTATGTATGTATAGATAATAATGGAGAAAGAAAAGAGAAATGCACATAAAGTCTTCAAAAATTGAACACCCAAAAAGGGCAATGACAAGAAAAGGTATTAAGAGGAGAAAAAACTGATACAATTACTCTAGGAAAGAACATTTGATGTTTTTTCTGAACTCTGCAAAATCATTTCTACCTTACCATCATCACAACGCGAAATCTCGTGAATAATCTCCCTCCACAGCCTAACACCATATGCTAATCCCAACATTCTAGCTACTAAAAACACGAAAAATGCTTTGAAACAAAGTTTGAATGTGAAGAGAAGAATAGAGGAATAATAGAGATTTTCATCATACAGTCATGTGACAGACATAGGAGTTGGTTGCATTTGCTTTTTTAAAATAACTTGAAGAGAAGACCACCGTGAGTGGCGAAGAAGGGAGCAAACACGAGGGACTCGACAGCCATCAGCTTGATAAGAATGTTCAATGATGGTCCAGATGTGTCCTTGAGAGGGTCACCAACAGTGTCACCAATTACAGCAGCTTTGTGTGCATCAGATCCCTTGGGGCCAAGAGTCCTAGCATGTTCTGAGGCTCCAGCCTAACCAACACATATTATTAGAGTCGAAACGTGATTCTTATACGACAGCAATCTAAGTGAAAGGTCCAAAAGAAATACTTTACCTCAATGTACTTCTTAGCGTTGTCCCAGGCACCACCAGTGTTGGATGCAGAAATGGCAATCTACGGAAACAAAGTTCATCCAGGATTAGAATTCACACCATTTAAAAGTTATTTAAAAACACATTCACAATCTTCTATATGTTTTTCTACCTGTACACCAGAGACGAGAGATCCTGCAAGAACACCAGAAAGTGTTTCGACGCCAAACAAGATCCCAACAATCAATGGAGTGAGCATGACAAGAGCACCAGGTGGAATCATCTCCTTGATTGATGCATCTGTGGAGATCTTCACACAGGTGGCGTAGTCAGGCTTGGCAGTTCCTTCCATGAGACCAGGGATGGTGTTGAATTGCCTGCGCACTTCCTCAACCATCTTAAGAGCAGCGCTTCCAACACTCTTCATTGTCATGGCGGAGAACCAATAAGGAAGCATTGCACCGACTAACAGACCAATAAAGACTTTAGGTGTCAAGACATCTACAGTGGAAATTGCTGCCCGGCTGACAAACGCCCCAAAGAGGGCAAGAGACACAAGTGCAGCAGAACCAATAGCAAATCCCTGTCATCATAAGGTAATATAGTGACTTCCAACTAAACCTCTCATTGCTTAGTGTAGTGTAGAAGCGAACTTAATTTACCTTTCCAATAGCAGCAGTGGTGTTTCCTGCAGCATCAAGTGCATCAGTTCTCTCTCTGATTCTGTGGCTCATTCCAGCCATCTCAGCAATACCTCCTGCATTATCACTAATGGGACCATATGCATCAATTGCCAAACCAGTGGCTATAGTGCTCAGCATTCCAAGGGCAGCAACTGCAATGCCGTACATTGCAGCAAAGCTGAAGCTAACAAATATACTGATTGCAATGGCAAAAATGGGAATGATGACGGATTTGTAACCCAAGGCAAGGCCAAAGATGACATTGGTGGCAGCACCAGTGCGGCATGAATCAGCAACATCTTGGACGGGGCTGGGAACAGGAAAAAAGTAGAACAAGACTTAAATTTCTGATATACAAGAGCCAAAAAGCCAAAGAAATGACTACAAGAAATAGGTGCCCACCTGTACGCATTGCTGGTATAGTACTCAGTGACAAACCCAATAATGAGTCCAGCCCACAAACCAACTCCAACACACAAGAACAATTGCCTGCAGTTTAAATCAGATTCAGAAATCTGTTAGCCTCAGTATTAGATATTTTAAAGACAGGGAAAGGAAGGTCAAAATTGCAGCTTTGTCATCCATTCAAGTGGAAAATGCATTTGTCCAATCTATTCTTGCATCTTCAACTGCACTTCATGTGAAATCGCAAATAATGCAAACCAATATATAAACAGTGCAGAAGGCCACAAGACCAAGTTATAAAAGTAAATACCAGTTCTTTACTTCTTTCTGAACTCCGAAATTGAATATTGTGAAGGTCGATGGAAGGGCAATCCAACTAACAAAAGCAATCCCAATAGTCATGAGAATAGTTGAGATAATGAGTTGCTTCTTCAATGCTGGCTCAATTTCCTTAACAGCCTTGACTTCAAAGAAATCAGTTGCAAATAAGGTGGTAAGCAAACAGACAAGGATGCCGACAGAGCTGATGAGAAGGGGGTATAGCATAGCAGTAAGCTCATGATTGACACCGAAGGAGGAGATTGAAGCAACAACAAGAGCTGCACAGGATGACTCCGCATAAGATCCAAAAAGATCTGATCCCATACCAGCAATATCTCCGACATTGTCTCCAACATTGTCAGCAATCACCTGAGGGACTATTTACACTTGAGAACCAACTAGAAAAGAAGTTTCTTAACAAAGCTAACAACAAAATAAGTTTTAAGTAGATCTCGACATTCTAATAGATAAGTAACCATACCGCTGGGTTTCTAGGATCATCTTCAGGAATGTTCCTCTCCACCTTGCCCACAAGATCAGCTCCAACATCTGCTGCTTTGGTATAAATACCTCCACCAACTCTACCAAAGAGGGCCATTGAAGATCCACCAAGACCATAACCAGTTATAGCCTCAAATAGACCTTCCCAGTCATCACCGTAGTACATCTTAAATAGAAGGATGGTTATAAATAAAACCAAAAGACCATTTGCAGCAAGAAGGAAACCCATCACAGCACCAGATCTAAATGCAACAATAAAAGCCTTCCCAACACCTTTTCTAGCCTCCAAGGTAGTTCTGGCATTTGCATATGTGGCAATTTTCATTCCAAGGAACCCGGACACCACAGAGGTAACAGCACCAAGCAGAAAGGATACAGTGCTGAAGACAGCAGTTGCAAGAGCTGGCTTGCAAGTTTTGGTGCTGTCATATGTGCACGGCTGGTTCTTTGTGCTGAATCCCTCAACAGAGCCGAGGAAAACGAAGATCAAAATTGCGAAAGCAACCATGAAAACACCAACATACTGGTACATAGTAAAGAGAAATGAGGTTGCTCCTGTGGTACAAAAAGACAATGAGAATCCATTGCAAAAGTTAATAGTCAGGTAAGTGTTCCTGGTCTAAGCTAACTGACCAGGAAGAAATAACTAATCACAAGTAGCTAGCTTTGCAATTTCCCACCAAATATAGTGCAAATAAAGGTCACAGAAACAAATTAGAAAAGTTCAAAGCAAATGTAACTTAATCAAAATCTAGCAATTGAAACAAGTAACTGTTCAACTTTGTACACACTACAATTATTATAAATTTCTTTATTTGTCATCCATTTAAAGTAGACTGCATTCCTTTTTCTATTTCCACGTCAATGAAGGGTTATCCACATAAATGAGTCGGCGAAAGAAATGCAAACTCATTGACAGAGTGTAAAATATTTAGATATCCACAGAAATGAGTCGGCGAAAGAAATGCAGTCTTGCTGACATAGTGTAAAATGTTAAGATCTCCCTGATTCGATACATTAAACCACATCTAGTTCCTTTTCTTAATTGATTCAACATTCTGGAATGGCCATCTAGGATGCTCAACGTCATTACAATATTAACACTGTAGCAACCAGACTTAATAAAATATTTACCCTTTTTTCTATAAAATTATTAGACAATGTTCAGATCTAATACTTAAATCCATAAGATAATTTTTAAAAAAATCAGTTCTTTTTAATCTAAATCATTAATTAGCAAAAAAAACTTCATATAAATATCTCAAATCAGCAGACTTGACACCTACACGGTCGAACTCTTCAAAAATGTCACGCAAGTGCATGACAGATCCTTCAAAAATAGTGCATTTTTTATGGATCCGACAAAGCATAACACTGACAAGTGATAGTGATGATAGCTAATTACCAACCTAACACGGCATCTTAGATCTGTAACTGAACTAATCTGCAATTGATTATTCGCAATAATTAAAGGCTAAAATTAAAGTCTAAGTCTACAAAAAAACGTGTGAGAAAAGCAAGAAAGAATTACATAATTTAATAATGATAACAACACGAATGCATATAGAAGCTAGATCTTAATCTATAATCAACTAATTTACAACAGAAATCAGCACATTTCATCAGAAATCAACAGAGTAAGCACAACTAGATTATGATATCAACAAAATTATACAGAAATTTTACTTAAAATAACCTGCAATAGCATAAAAACAGTGCTTAGATTTACTCATACGAGTAATGGACTCAAAGGCAAAATATACAGAAAAATCCACATAAATGAGTTGAATAACAGTAAGAGCAAAGGTCGGTTTTGATACCTTCAGAAATAGCGTTTTGAATTTCAGCGCATTTTTGAACAACGTTATGGTCATTGATGCCTTCTTCTTCTTCAATGAGAGATTCAGCATATCCATTCTTATCGTCGCCGGAAGAATGAGATTTATCAGTACCGACCGTAACTTTGGAGACGAGATACCACTGGAAGAGCGAGAAAGCTATGCCGACAACGGCACATACCGGAATCAAAATCTCCATTCCGAGATCTGTTAAAATAGTCACTCCCATCTTTGCCGACAAAAATAAACTCCGACCGGCAGACTACCGGAGCTCCGGCCAATAAAAACAAAGAAAAAAGTTAGAGATAAAGATAAATGAAAAATTTGTGAGGTTTCACAGTGATGAAGATAGATATGTTTTCTATATTTATAGTGAAAAACTGCACCAGTCAGATATTAAAGATAAATTACTTTCCTTTTTGTTTATTAAAAAAATTAATAATATTTATTTTTGTTAGATTTTGAAAAATCAAAACTATGGATATTTTACTTTTTTGATTTATATTATTTTTTTTGGTTCTATATTTACTACTCTAATTTATTGTTAAGGAAAATTAGGTGGGGAAAGTTTTTTATTATTATTTTAAGGTGGGGCATCGGTGATTCAGATTGGATATGAAAATTTTAATTTGGTAGGCTTTTGAATTAATAAAATTTAGATTCGATTTTTTAAGTTTTTGAATTTATCCGTTTGGATATTTTATGATTTTGACTTCTGAGCCTTTAAGATAGATTATAACGATTAACGAGCTCAATTACCTAATAGTTTGATCTTCGTAAGGTATTAACTTTTTGCAATTAATTAGGATTAAGGTCATTTTGTTGTTTATACGGTGTAATTTTATATTAAGTAAGTATTATTATGAGCATTTGACGTATATGATTTGTGCATGGATGGATATAAGGTAAAGTTTCAGATTTCGTATTAAATTGATAAATTGTAAAAATAAAAATTCAAAATTCAAATAAGATATTCAAAAAGTTTGAATTTTTAATTTGAAAAAATGTTTTCAAATTTTTGCTTTACAACCTTGATTTTAAAAAATAATAATTGAATTGATGAAATTAATAACTAATGTATAGTCTTACCTACTTAATTGATAGTTAAGAATATGGTTATTATATACGTAGATTAGAGATAGCTAAGGATCTAACTTGATATAGTTGAACTATAGACTATAGAGGATTAATTTCTTATGAATTTTTTTTATCAATTATTTATTTGTTTTATGAAAAAAGAAGTCTAATAAAAGTAAATAAGTGAACAATTGATTAGTTTTATTAATTATGAGCATAATATTTTTTCTACAATAACTTTATATTCAGATTTTAATTAATGTTTTTGAGTTTTTAAGATCTTCTCATTAGGGTCATTTTTAGTTAAATCTTGAGCATAAAAAGGGAAAAAAGAAAAGGAGAGGTTGAAAAAAAAGATATTTCCCAAATTTATCTTATAAATTGTACTTATTATTTAAATAATTAAGGATTTTTTTCTTAAATTAAATTTTCTTAATTATTCTATTACCTTGTTTGGCCAAGCATTTAAGAAGTTAAAAGTTTCTTTCTAATAAATAAAATATTTCTTTTAGATGGTTATAATATTTAGTTGAATTTGATCCCTTCATAGATATTCGATAAAACGATAAATTAGATAAGATTTTTATAAAAAATATATTTTTAAATAGTAATGGACATTATTTTTCTAAACTGAAAAATGTAGGTGGTTTCAGATGAATTAATAAAGCACAAATCATTACAAAATGAATTGGCTAAACATATTCGAAAAATCCATTGAATTTGACTCTCAATAACTAATAAAAAGGAACAATACAACAAATTGTTTAACTATTGAAAAAAATTTACATCGTGTTGATAATAATATACTAGAAAATTATATTATTCAATTAATTAAAAAAATTTACTAGTTCAGTTCGTTCATTGCTCGTGCTTTCACTTTTTCGATGATATTTAGTTTCTCATCCTATAATTCCTCTATCATTTTCTCTTCTCAAATCGCAAAAAAAAAAGCTATTTTTATTTTTTAAAATTCAAACAATTAATTTTATTTTTTATTTTTTTGTTTTAAGTAAGATGAAAGATACCTAAAAAAAAAGGAAAGAAAATTAATTGTTGTTAGTGTAAATAAGACGCAAAGTAATAGATGAGGCATCCACGTCAGAGCTGAGAAAGATAAACAGATTAGCTTTAATTTTATATAAATAAATAAAACGTCTTAACCACTCTATCAAAATATATAATTATTATAGAAATTATGTATATTTTACATATTTGATTAATAAATATAATTATTATTAAACGATTAGTTAAATGTATAATTTGTCTGAAATAATTTATGTGCATATCAATAAAATATTTTTCATCCCGATATATTAGTCACCTCTCACGATAAATAAATGCAAAAAAATATGTCTGTCGATTTTAGGATAGACGAGAAAAAATATTATTATTATTTTATTAGTCACCTCTCACGATAAATAAATACAAAAAAATATATATTAGTCACCTCTCACGATAAATAAATACAACAAAATATGTCTGTCGATTTTAGGATAGACGAGAAAAAAATATCTAGTATTATTGTTGTCTTTAACCTCTGGAATTTAAATTCAAAATTTCTAAATTATCAACTCATTACATTGACTATTAGATCGTACTATGTAAGTCATCTTATATAAAATGAATAAATATATTATATTTGAAGAATTTGATATACGCTTTTGATATTTTTAAAAAATCCAAACAAACGCGAATTATACTAGTGGCATTAATGCATTATAGACAAAATTGGAGTATTTACTACTTACCATAGAGAAAATAAAAGAAATAATTTTTTTTTCCTTTTAACAGAATTTGAATCCTTTTATACTACTTTTTCCTGTTCTCTTTTCCTTTTATTATTCTATTTTTTGCTTTTTTTTTAAGGATATGAATTCAATAAATACTTTTGGAGGGAACTAAAAGAAAAAGAAGATAAATTCTGGGATCTGGTTCTTATTCTTATATATAACTTTATATATTTATAATAAGTTAGAAAAAGCACAAATTATTGAAAAGTATTTGATAAATGTGGGATAATGAGTCATATCAAGCAAATTTTTATTTTATTTTCTCACTAAAAGAATTATAAAATGTTCTATGCATTAATAGAGATCTGATTTTATAGTCGATTATAAATATTAGTTTAATTATATAACTTTTAAATAAGAGATTCGAAAATAAACATAAATACATGAAAATTTGTAGAATTATATAGTAATTGACAATGTTCATGACGGGGCGCAAGTTAATAAGAATGAATCTAAGAAGAAGTTATATTTTTTTATGTTGTCAAGCTTTATATGAAGAATGAGTACACATGATATTTTAGGTGGATTCAATACAAGCTAACACGATATTTATATTTTTAAATTTATTATTCAATAAAGTGAAGAATAAATCTAAAATTTATCAAATTATCTGACAATACGTATCATGGATTTAGTTGTGATATAATCAAAGGATATTAGTCTTATTTGGGCAATGTATATCTCATATTTTCTTACTAAAATAGCACAAAAGAATGTGGCCATGAGGCCTAGATATAATAAAGTTAATAACAATTTTCTTGCCAAATATAAAAAGTCTAGTGAATAGAGTTGTTTAATTGTTTTGATATTTATATATTAGTTAGAAAATAAAAGTACCTAGTAGATTAGTCAATGTACACATAAATTAATTTAAATATCACCATCATAAAAAAATAAAAATATAAACATGATTCGTTGTGTGATTATTATTGAATTGTGAAATTGAGAAAAAAAACTAACAAAATTACATATTTGTTAGATTAAAAATCTCATCATATCAATAAATCAAATCTTTCTCTAAATTATTAATGTTGCTTATCCCTTTAAAAAATTTGCCTCACAATTGTCTTTTTTATTTTTATTTTTTAAGGGAAATTTTTCAAAATGTCAATATTTTAGTATTTAATAGGGTATTGTGTCAACAGTTTCAATATTTAGTGATAATGTCAAAATTTTACTTTATTATGTATGTTAATTATATTTTAATTATTTGGTTTAATTAAAAAGAATACATAATTTATATAACAAACAGGAGCTATTTAGGGGAGAGAAAAATTTTAAAAAGTAACAGATGCTTAAAACTCTCAACATCAGTTACAACATATTCAAAAACTGACGAATAAATCTGTCCATTATTTATGATGTTCATCAATTACAAAAAATTTCTGGCGAGGTTTATGGTTTGGAAAAGAAACTGGGTAAAAGCTTTTTGGAAAAGAAACACGATAGAAAAGTCGAAAAATACATACAGTCAGGGTATTGTTAGTTAATTAATCCTTATATGTTTGTAATTGATTGTGATTTGATGCAATTTTGTTTGTATAATTATTAATCATATGTCTTTGCGTTTTGAATTTTATGTATTTTGAACAATGTAATTATCAATGTGGAAAACAAAAAACACATATGGTTCCTAATATGTGGTACATTGACATAACTAACACAAAAAAAAAATAGAATACAATATTAAATCTATGAAATAACAAATATACATACTAACTATAACAGAATCAAAATTTCATATACATTTCCAAATCTATGAATACAAAATACATTAAATCTATGAAATACAAAAATACATACTAACTATAACAGAATCAAAATTTCATATACACTTCCAAATCTATGAATACAAAATACATTAAATCTATGAAATACAAAAATACATACTAACTATAACAGAATCAAAATTCCATATACACTTTCAAATCTATGAATACAAAATACATTAAATCTATGAAATACAAAAATACATACTAACTATAACAGAATCAAAATTTCATATACACTTCCAAATCTATGAATATAAAATACATTAAATCTATGAAATACAAAAATGCATGCTAACTATAACAGAATAAAAATTCCATATACACTTTCAAATCTATTCTATAATAGTACAAACGCATTGTAACATGTATTTATTTGAATCTTAAAAGTTATTAAACAAATTCAATTAAACATGTAAACGGAGAAAAATTCAGGAAGCATTAGATTGCAGTGGAGAAAGAACGAGGAAGAAGGGTCAATAAGAACAATTATGTAGACCCAGTAGGCGATAGGTGCTTTTCGTGCACTCCTGGATTTTCTCTTTACTTTTTAATTGAAGAGACAAAAAAACAAAGAAAAAAGAAAAAAAAAAAGAAGAAGACTTCTCGGTCGCCTTCGGAAAACTACGATGGTACAACCACAGGAATCTACATTGTTATTTATTTCTTGAGTGAAAAAAGAGATTATGATGGAAAATTAGAAGAAGTTTGATTATTTTGTCCGATACCTCTAGTAACTCTTTTGGAATCATCCACTGAAGAGAGAACTTTGGAAAATCAATTCCTAAAAGAGGTTTTAAGAACAACAACAAATCAAAAAAAATTAAAAAATAGTAAAATCAATAAGCAAATAATAAAGAATATGATAAAAATGAATACCCAAATCAATGTTAATCTTCAAATTCAATCTTGAAACGAAAGTAAAGGAAAATAATCGAAAATAAAGATATATTGAATCTGAAATCTGGGGATATTTGATTTGGATTAATCTTAGAGAGAGAAATTGAAAAAACATAATTAAAGGACTTTAATATCTAGCCAATTACCGAAATATAGGGGCGCGTGTAATTTATGAGAGAGAAAACATGAATTGTATCAGAATATTTTTTTATTTTTAAATAATGACATTTTTGATATGTTTACTAATATTATTAAAGTATGGAGGTTATCACTAAATAAGTTGATTTTTTTGACTAGTTAGCTAAATTTTCCATTTTTTATTGCATTTACGGATTCAGAATTTCTGAAATATAAGTGCATTGTTAAAGAAAAGAGTTTTTTTATTAAGTGGAACCGATTCTTATTTATATAATAAAAGAATCATATGCTGAATTTTAAATTTATTATTTTTAATCTAAATATAATTTTTGAATCAAAGCAACTAGATTTTGTCGAATTCCCCTACCAACAAATAATATTGGATTAAGTTTGAAAAATATATATATATATAAAAAAGTTACTTAATTTTACGATAAATTATAAGTTCATGTGCATCATAATTTTTACACTAAAATGTGTGTGTCCCTTGTTGGTGGAAGTGACTGTTATCATTGTTATATTGCATAATCTTAAAGTTTAACTAATTCACGTAATTAGCGTTTGGCCAAAATATATAATTAGTTTGTTGTGAGGGAAACATCATTTTATTTTAATTTTTAATGAAAGGTTAATATATAAAGTTTGCTTCTTGAATGTGCTAATCATAGTTTGGTTATCCATAATTTTCACTCTTTATTTTGTCTCGAAGATAGTAATTTAAAAAATAAAGTTATGACATATAAATATTTCAAAAATACGAGGAAAAAATAATGAAAATACTGCACATGCTACTATATATGTGAATAATATGCACCAACCACTATTATTATGCATGGTTTATTAAAAAAATTGATGACGTAGCTGAATTATAATTGGTCATGTGTCAAAAATGGTTTTGCAAAACCACCGTTAAAAAATAATGGCATGAATGAACATTTTCTTTAACGGTAATGGCATAAGTGAGCCAAACTTTTAACTGATGGCATAAATGAGCCTTTTCTGAAAGTTTAATGACATATTTGAGAATTTTACCCCTTTTTAATTATATTTATTTATGTACTAATAGTATTGTATTGTTGATAGGATTAGTTGTTGTATATTTGTTATATACCATGCAATACTCAACATAATGTATACATTAATTATTAAAAACATTTTAAATATCAAGCAAAGTATTAAATGAAATCATAGCTAATTCATATATTATTTTTTTGACTTATCGAATGATTTTTTTAGAATTAAAGATTAAATTATGTTTGATTATACATTTTACAAAGAAGAAATCAAAGAAGAGAGTATTTTATTTAAAATTTATAGAGCAGAAACCGAAATAGATTCGAAATACTTTTCCGACTTTAAAATTCATTTTTAAATTAAATTTCTGTTATGAACAATTTGTATTACAGTGAATGTCTAATTATGTGAAGTCCTTTTACGATATGGTTAGGAATCCTACTTGGAGACAAAGTTAAGTTTTCCCAATAAATAAAGGGTTTTCCTTCATTGTAAAGAAGATATATGAATCATGAATATACTTAAAGATGAATAAGAAGTTTTTTCTCTTCTCGCTACTTTATTCTTCTTCTTGTTTATATAGTTTCATAACACGTTATCAGCACGATTGTTCTATTTTTAAAGAATTATGATAGAAGACGAGAAAAGTGCAAAAGAGATCTTGCATAAGTTATGCAATAAGGTTGCAATATCTTCAAGGTATGATATATCTTTACGTTATAATTATCATGTGACAGATCTGGAGGTACCATCTGGAGTAAGTATTGAAAGAGACTTGTCGACTTTTTATACATTTAATTTTAACTGATTGGGAAGAGAATCCTTAATTTATTTTAATAATTAAATAAGCACAATTTAGTGAGAGGTGTGTTTTCAATCTTTATATGAGGTATGCGATCTATTAAGCTATATATATTAACTACTAGTGTTAGTTATAAGAAATTAGTAATCTCAATTTTGTGTGTAATTATAATATATGATCATATTAATGATCATCAAAAGTGATAAAATTGCAATTATTTTGAAGGCTTGAGGTTGAGCCTCATCGTGGGTAAGACGATAAATTTCAGTTTTATCGCACCAAAAGAATAAGACGATGGATTTACGTTCAGTCGCACCAAAAGGGTAAGACATTGGGTTAAAGTCCTGGTGCACCATGATGATAATATATTGGGTTCAAGATCCATCGATTTATGGCTTAAGACACTTTTATATGGATAAGACATTGAATTTGAGTCTTAATGCACCATATTGATGATATAATAATGACTAAAGAAAAACTAATGTGTTTTAGATGAGGAGTCATGAAATTTACTGAATTTACTCTATTACAAAAGTGAATGTGGTAGTAGTGCATAATATGTCTGAAAGAAGACAAGTGATTGAATAATGCACATAAATATGGAATGAGGTACTAAAGCTATCATAATTTGATAAGCTCACATGTTTATGTTCCATTCATGAAGAATGAGAACTTTTGATAGATGCTTAAAATATTGATCCATTCTCTAAAGGGAATGAGGTGTAAGTCACCATGCTAGGCATGTGAAAGATTGCGACCTTTGATCAATGATGTGGTATCACCAAGAATGTCTCTAACAAGACATGTCTTATACAAAAGTTTCATACTTTATCTTCAAGCTTGTATTGGACAAAAATTAATGCAATTGAGGCACATTATATGATAAATAAGAAGTTTATTAATTCCAATACTTTCTTAATTTGGCATGATTATTTGGGACATCATTAATCTATAATGTTTAGATAAATTATGAAAAATTAAAATGGACATCCATGGAAGAACCTAAAAATTCTTTTAAATGGTGAATTTTCTTGTACTGCTTGTTAGCAAGGCAAGTTAATTGTGAGACCATCATAAACGAAAGTTGAGATTGAATCTACTGCGTTCTAGGAACGTATACAGATATTTGTGGACTTATTCATCCACTTAGTGGATTGTTTAGATACTTAATGGTCCTAATTGATGTTTCTTCTAGATGGTCTCATGTGTGCATATTGTTATCTCGCAACTTGATGTTTGCAAAAGTATTGACATAAATAATACGATTACATACACAATTTTTTGATAATCAGATTAGTCTATTCAGTGATGGGATCACGACTCACCTTTAGAAGAGGTAGAGTAATTGAGAAAAATAAATATGAAATTTACTCCCGGAATATTAAAGTTGTAATTTTCTCAAATAATAATAATAAATAAGAAATTTACTATAGCAAAAGACACATGACATAGTAAATATGAAGTTTACTAATACTAATAATTTTATTAGTTGGCATGAATATCTTGGTCATCCAAAGATGTGTATATTGAATAATAGACATACATTGAAGAACTACAAGATTCTTCGAAAATTCTTTTTATTGCTCATTCTCATATAAGTTGATTGGATCAACTAAAGTTGAGACTAAATCTCTAAATTCTGAAAAGTATAAAAGGTGAATATCGGCCCGTTCACCTATCATGCGATACGATAAAGAGATGCATCTATAATATAATCACATGTGCGTTTGTTGTCAACCTGTAGTTTGGCATTCGCAAAATTGTTTGTGCAAGTTAATTGAGTTAAATGCACAACTTTCAGAATATGAAATCATTGCTTGTAAAAATAAAGCTCCACGTGTTGATCTGAAATATGATACGCATACAAAAGTAATTGTATGCATCAGACCAATAAATTATGATCAAATTTTATTTCAATTGATTTATCGTCAGGGACCAGATATTTTTTATCTGATGATTTTGATGTATAGTATATAATCGATGAAATATACAATGATGCACAAAGATAGATTCTCCAAAATATTAAGATATACGGTAGTTTGTCTAACATAAGGGGGAGATTAGAAGCAGCACAAGAGTTATAAATACTTCTATTAAATGTCCCTTAAGGATAGAGTCTACTAGATGCATGAAGCATGATAGACTAATCGAATCTGGGTAAAAATAATCCTTGAAAAAAAAGGGGAGGATCAAAGAATCAAAATGATCATAATAAGGAGACTTTGGAGAGCCTACGACATAACACTTTATCAAACCTCATGAGAGGGATAGCTACCTAAAAATAATGAAGTGATGATATCTCAATAAGTTATGTAGTATTGAAAATCGATACAAAATGATATATCGTTGACGATATCTTTGATACGATAGCGCTCAGTATTGTAAAAGATTATGAGGATATGAATTCTACATCTATTAAAGCATACTGAATTCTACATCTATTAAAGCATACTGATATAGAAATAGTTATCAAGTGAAAAGTGGAATGATGCATCTTGGTAAGCGTAAAGCTTATTTGACTTGCAATCTAGGCACTAGAAGACGTCATACATTTAATATTGAATGTTTTCAATCACTTGACAAAATTAATATGAAAAGTCATGAAGGATTCAAAATCTAAAGTATGTGCAAGTTTTCGGAGAACTTGTTTATAATCCTTATAAGGATTAAATCGATTCAAAATGCATGAAGCATATAGAAGTATTGTCATGCAAGTTGATAACTAGAATTGAAACTCTTGAAGAGTTTTCAAAAGGCAATAGATTATTTGCTTAAAGAAGTTAAAGTAAGGAACTTGCAGAAATTTTTGATCCTGAAAGAAAGATTCATAAAAGCAGATAGAAGCATATTTCGTCAAGGTTTTTCTACATGAGGTCCCAAGAATGGTGATATCAACATGTAAGAGGTTTGTTCAAGTAATACTATAGTTGATTTATTCACCATGTCCCTATCAACTACAACTTTCAAGAAGATGGTGCACAAGTTTTGAAAATGAAGATTCTAGTCTCTGAATTGATGTTGTCATTAGGGGGAGTTAATACGCGATGTACTCTTTTTCCCTCACAAGGTTTTGTCCCATTGGATTTTCCTTGTAAGGTTTTTAATGAGGCATCTATAATGCGTATTATTAGATATGTGTACTCTTTTTCTTCACTAAATTTTTTTCCTACTGGGTTTTATCTAGTAAGGTTTTAACGAGGCATATAATCTACCGACATTCAAGGGGGAATGTTATAATGTCTAATTATGTGAAATCCTTTTAGAATATGATTAGGAATCCTACTTGGGGACAAAGTTAAGTTTTCCCTATAAATAAAGGGTTTTTCTTCATTGTAAAGAAAGATATATGAATCATGAATATACTTCAAGATGAATAAAAAGTCTTTTCTCTTCTCCCTACTTTATTCTTCTTCTTGTTTATATAGTTTCATAACACTTTCAAAATTTTATAATCAAAGTACTAATGTTCAAATAAAACAAAAATTATTATAAACATAAATAAATAATTCTCACGGCTAAATGGCTATTTATATTTTTTATTTATTTAAAGAATTATTTAATTCCATAAAATTGTGTCGATCTATTTTGAGATACGATAAGTAAATTTAATGGGAATATTGTTAGTAGTGCTATATTTAATGAAATATTGTGCGGTTCAAGAGAAATACTGTTACTCAAATATGAAGCTTACATCAGCCAAATGAATTTCGGTTTCGCATCTGAACACACGATAAAATATTTTAATATTAAATATTTTTTATTTATATTTCAGAAAGGTTATGATGTGTGTTTATAAGTATTTATCACGTAAATAAATTATTGCATAAAGTATGTCTTCTCCTGTGATTGTGTCCATTATAACCAACTGAAATATGTATGAGATTTTACGGCTTATTAAGACTGATTAATGTGTATAATTACATGAGGTGACATATTTTAAGTGGTTAACTCAAATATGCAGTGAACATTTGAAAATGCAAATTTAAAGATTACGTTTTAAGACGAACGAGAAGCGATGAAAAATGAAGCATGTATATTTAGCAAAAATCGCACTCTAGCGAGACTTTGACGGGGCTCTTACTTAGCCTTTATTTAAAGGACTGATCTTAAACTGAGGTGCAAAATATGCTTGATATGCGACGAAAAGCAAAATAATCATGATGTTTACATGCGACTAACTTTTCTTTGATTATATTAAAACTTGACTGACCTAATGAATTGATATATTTCTATTAATTCAGTTCATTTCAAGAGATTCAACGTAAATATTGTGGCGTGTAGATTGATTTTTACTGAAATTTGCAACTGATCAATGGATCTCTTTACTAAAACATCATAGAAAAGCATAATTCACATAGACCATCCAATTTAATTGTGAACAAAAGATAATTTAATCCACTTAATTGATGAATATTATTCTTGTGTTCCCATTTACATACCAATTTTATTTGTTACATATTTTTCTTGATAAATTAGTCGATTTTCTATCCCCAAATGGAAGGACTAATTAATTAATTATGCAATTTGACTTTGGGTAAACGTGTCACCAAAGACCAAGTCAAGTCTCATGTTTAAATATATATTACTACATTCATTTTATGTAGGTTAATTTATTTTTATTCATATCTACATTTGACTTTTGAGTAAAAATACAAAAAAAACTTTTCATTTTCTTTTGGTAACAAATACTTTTCCATATGGCTATGTATGAACATTAGTTTTCGCATTAATTCATCTTCTAGAGAAAATAAAAATGAACATTAGTTTCCCCATTAATTCTTCTTTTTACTTTCTTTAAATTACACTTAATTTGACAAATGTGCACGAAAGCGAAATTTCACATTATTTATCACCATATAAACTTATTTGAAGATCAACGGTATTATTTGAATATTTATGATCGTCAAATTCCACTGTCTCTCTATATTATGTATGTGTCTCTAAAAGTTAAAACTATGGACAAATGAAACTCAAGAGAAAATGAGCAAATGCACTAAAATAGGCCCCATGTGATGACTCTACATCTCCATGCTCTCCGCATCGAATTATTGATTCTAATATTATATGTTAGGCTAAAATAATTTTAAAATATATTTTTAATATAATGTAATATTTATTTTTCTTCAATCAAATTTTTACTGTGTATTTTTCAAAAGGCCTCATGATATTAAAGATAGCTTTACACGATCACAATCTATATATAGTTCTTTTTTTACTTGTACAATAGATAGATTCACTAGTTTATCTTTCCGTCGAATCAAATTGGCCAGAGGTGTGCATTTGTGAGCCCATGCTAAAGTTTCAGCTATCAATATAAGATTTTATTCGCATTTAAAATATGAAACCTAAAATGTCTTTTATGAAAAAAATAAGAAAAAATTCATTTTCAAGACTCAAACTTGAAACTTATAATTAAGTATCAGAGAATATCAACTATCCTATCAGGTTCATTCATTAGTCCATTCACTATACTTAAAAAAACAGTATTTTCTCATTAAATTTTTCACCTAAAATTGTTCCGTGACTACTTTCATGAACATTTTAATTGAATCAGTAATAAAAAAATATATGTAATAACTATTTTCATTATTTTAACGAGAATCTATTTTCCATGTATGCTTTCATTCTATTGATTTCGCAAAGAAAAAACTTTTATTTCTAATCGCGATAATTCATTATTTTAGTTTTAACATGTAAATTCTTTTAATTTTAGTGGCCTGTAAATTGGTATCCTATGTACTTGTAGCAAAAAACAAATATGTTTAAATGCACAAGTACTGCCAGCAGGTGACAACTATTTTAGGAATCAAGCATATTCTTCATTTATTCACAAAATTATTATCTATTTATTTACTCTCTTTTTTTTCATAACTTTAATTCTCACTTTTTTACTAGTCAAAACATTTTTGTAAGTAATTTGATGAAAAAAATGTTTTCTTTTCTATTTTGATAACTTTTTAATTATAACTTCACGTGATATATTTGAAATTAAATATTAGGAGACATTTTAGTATATGATATTAATTTAAAATAAAAATGCTTCTTATTTTATTAAATTTCATATAAAATCAAGGGATAATGCACAAGTATCCCCTCAACCTATGTCCGAATCTCAGAGATACACTTATACTATACTAAGGTCTTATTACCTTCCTGAACTTATTTTATTAATAATAATCTACCCCTTTTCGGTCTACGTGACATTATCTTGTGGGCCCAACGTTGATTGACTTTTTTTTTCAAGCTAGTGTCACGTAGGCTGAAAAGGAATAGAAAATACTTATAAAATAAGTTCAGTGGGGTAATAGGACCTTAGTATAGTATAAGTGTGTCTCTGAAATTTCGGTCATAGGTTGAGGGGGTACTTATGCATTTTTCCTAAAATCAAAACAAGATAAATAAATTAAAATAGACGGAGTACCAGGTTTACTAAAAACAAAACAAAAGAAGACTTTCAATAAATATGAAAAGACTAATTTTTAGGGGGGGAAATGTCAAAGAGATAAATTGTTAATTTTGAGAGGCTGCTGACATTTGATGAATCCAATTGGAGGTGTGCAAACCTCCTAACTGGATAATAGTTTTATTAAAAAATGAGTAGGTTTTTTTATATAAGATCGGGATCATATCCGTTTACATGTGTCTTTATAATTTAATCAGATATCTTTGCTTTTATCGGCACAGTCATATACATTAAAAATCATTTTAATCATCTATATATAAATACTGCAATTGTCCGTCAAAAGGGATTTGAATGAATCTCCTTGATCCTATCTAACTTCTTTCTTGATCAGTCATAGTAACATAGCCAAAAATCTCGTTAAGATTTGAACTTAATCAGATATTATTTTCACACGTCGTTGATTGTTACTTCACAATTCCTTTTTCCATGAACTCAAGAATGTTAGTTGAATGATCAATGTAGTTGATTGAGATTCATGAAATCTTAGGTTCAAGACTTATTTCCTATATTAGCCTATGTTTTGATGAACATAGTTTCTTTAGATAATAAATACCTTAAAAAATTAGTCGATGTGCACATAAAGTTGTATTAAACACCACACAATGAAATACATAAAATTTACAAAATAGTGAAGACAACAAACATAATAAGGCGCTATAGCTATAGTTTCGATTATTGCGATTCATAGCTTTATTTATACATTAAGAAAATTTTCGGAATTCCATTTGTATATTTCATTTGTCAATATACAAACAATATACTTTATTATAATTTTTCTTCAGAAATAATATACAAATAGATAGAGTAAGCACGTACAAGTTCTAGATTTATACAATCAGGAACCGAATTATACAAATTCTAAATTCATACAATTAGAAAATCGAATAGCAAAATTTCGCGAAACGATAACCAAATATAAATAATATTCAAAACTATAGATATATTATATAATAGGGAAAATTGATAAATATGCCACCGAACTATCATAAATGGTATGCAAATACCCTCCCTCTGCCGTCAAAAAACTAGAACATATATGCCCTTCGCTCTAACGGAAGACTAAATAGGGACACGTGACGCAATCTTATCCGTCGATCCGATACTTAATAAATATTGAATCGGTGGATAAAATTATAACACGTGTCTGTTAGTATAAATGATATATATGCTCTAGTTTTTTTACGATAAGGACACCAATGTCCAAAAATATGACGGAAAGCATTTACATACTATTTACGATAATTCGAAAGTATATTTATTTTTTTCCCCTATATAATATAATCTAGATATTTACTATAAAAAAAAAACTCTTCCTCCTCATCATTACTTAATTTTCTAAATTTGTACAACCATTGTTGTTTGTATATGAATTTTGTATGTCATAGTGTGGTTTTGTTGTCACATTCATATATTTGCAAGTAAAGGACATTAGACTAGTTGGTTTGGCATGTGGTCATCAATTGGATTGTCACTAGTCATATTAGTAGCTAATTGGTAGGGTCCCATATGCCCATCTGTTCATGATCTGGATATTTTTGTTTAATTTTTTTAAAAAAAATTCTCATGTTTGAAATTTATAATAAGCTTAATAAAACTTAATTTTACACTAAAAAATATTATATTTAAAATAAATTACCTTTTAATAAAGATGATTACATATTTAGAATTGCAGTGGATTGTTACAAATGAAAGAATACTTAACAGTCCACTCAATTTTCGATTGATTCATAACTCTTTATCTACTTTATTTCTAGATCTCACTCACCTTTTTAATTTTGCTATTGTTATATGATTGTAAGACAAGGGGACAACACTTTTTTTTTTTTTTGATTTGCCCATTTTGGTGGATCTTTATATTTTTATTTTTAATAAATTGGAGATTTTGGGTTTGGTGAATGTCTTGGTGGTTGGTGTATGTCTTTTTTTTTTTTTTAAGAAATCTCTCTTTATATATATAATATAAGGAAAAGGCTCAAATATGTCATTAAATTTTTAAAAAAAGTTTATTTATGTTAGCAGTTAAAAGTTTGGTTCATTTATGTCATTGCCATTAAAGAAAAAGCTCATCCATGCCATTATATTTTAACGGTGTTTTTGCAAAACCAATTTTGACAATTTAGCCACGTCATCAATTTTTTTAATTAAAAAGATCAAAAAAATAATAATTCAATTTTTATTTTGAAATTTTGATTTTCTTTATTAAAAAAATTGATGACGTGGCCAATTATAATTCGTCCATGTCATCAATTTATTTAATAAAAAAAATTAATTCAATTTTTTCCCCCATAATTTTGATTTTTTTTAATTAAAAAAATTGATGACGTGGCCAAATTATAATTGGCCACGTATCAAAAATGGTTTTGCAAAACCACCGTTAAAAAATAGGCATGAATAAGCATTTTCTTTAACGGTAATGGCATAAATGAGCCAAACTTTTAACTGATGGCATAATGAGCCTTTTCTGAAAGTCCGATGGTATATTCCCTTTAATTTAAGAGTTATTCACTAAGCATGTAATTTTCATTAACGTATTTAAAATGTGACACATGTTTATAAATATAACCATTAAATCATCTACATTTATAAAATAACCTTTGGATGATTAAAAAAAATAATCACTTATTAATATTAATACTAATGGAATAGGCATGGAAATAGAAATAGAGCCACTGTGCAACATTAGTGATGGTGAAATAAATTTTAATGTCCAATTAAGTGTAGACAAATCTCATATTATTAGAATGATTTGTGGGGCCTGTTTTTGAGTTATGACATATATTATTTTTGAAAAAAATAAAATACTTTTGAAACATCGATCAAGTATAATGACTGATTTAATGTAAACAAAATATTTCTTAAACTAATTAACTACACAAATACATTGAGACTATTAGTTTTTAGAAGTAACAAACACATGTTTCTACCCCTTGTTTTTGGATTTTCAAGTCATTATCAATGATAATGTGTTCACATAAAATCTAGGTTTATGTGGTTATGTATTGTTAGATACCATTTACATTTATGTCAAACTTAATTTATATCCCACCGATTATATCATTTATCATGTAGGGATACTAGAAGGTCAGAATTATGTTTCGTCATTAAAAGTATGACGCAGGAATTAATAAAATAAGTTAAAGAATTTTAAGATTTTAAATTTAAATCTGAGTAGAGAAAAAATAGATAATATTTTTTCGTGATTTCTTAAAGTCTTTGTACACATATTTATTTGAATCATGTGTCGGTGGGACTCATGGGAGGCTTTAAAAAATTTCATCAGATTAACTGAAGTGCGTAAAACTGATAATATCGCAATTTAAAAAGAATAAATAAAAATTTATTTTTTGCTGTGAAATGTCATTTTATGTCGATTGAGAAAATAATTGACTCATACTATAATTTTTTTTAAAATATTTTATTTAATATTTGATATTCACTTTAGAATTTTGTTAAATTTAAATTTATATATTCAAATTTATTTTTGAAGATAATGCTTTCAACATTTTATCTATTAGAAAAAATTAAACCTGAAATCTCTTAAATTAAGATTTAGAAAATTCCAAATTATTCTACCATAATTGAGATTCAAACATAAAATTAGTGTTGTAATAATTTTGAATAGACTTGTAATCCATCTTTTTCTAGATATTTCATTTCATGTTCAAATTCCTTGAATTAATAGTAATATATATTTATATTACTATGTGCTACTTTTTAAAACAATATTCGAAAATTTTCAAATCATCTAGAAGATGAAATTAGATAAACCAAGTGGACAATGATGTGATTATAGAAAAAAATTTGATAATAAGCATTAATTAAAAACATATTAAATATTATAATCTATTTTCCCATCATTACTTACACTACATTGATAGCAAACAAAACAAACATAATACACAAATGTGTTTTTTAACTTGATTTCTTTTCACGTTTAAGCTTTTTAATTCTGGATATATAAGTAGATATTTAAATTTGTATAAAGTTGAACGAATAGACACATGAGTTCTACGTGCAAAATACAGATAGAAAATCACGTAGGACGCAAATTAACATATAAAATGCCACATAAGACGCAGACTTCTCATTATCTTACCTTTCTTTGTTTTGGTTTCCAAGTTAAATATTTGATAACTACATTAAAGTTTGACTGAATTTGATTTAGCACATTGCAAGTTTTATCTCTGGGGGTTGGGGGTAGCGCGCTCCCAATATTTATTTATTTTTTCATACTAAAGATTCAAACTGAAGAATTTTAGTTAAGAGTGAAAAAATCTTAATCATCTCACGATAATTTATGTTAGTTTTATTATCTTACCCAAATTAGAGAGGGGGAAATAAAATCTTGACAAGAATAAATATTTCATGTCAATAAATGTAATCACTATGTTAAAAGGGCAAAAAAGAGAGTAAAATTTAGAGCAATTATTTAATTTATGATAATATTTTTATCACATATGAAATATACTTGATTTGATTGGGTTGGGGAGGGGGGGGTCATAATTGGGTTCCCCAACTTTTAGGAAAAAAATGAAAAATGTCATATTGCAATGACAACAAAGTGATAATCCAAGAAAGGGAATAATAATATAAAATGTGAAAGTGACCATAAAAGAATCTTATTATTTTTTAAATTAAAAACACATATAATTATAAAATAAAAATAAAAACAATGGTCCAACCCAAACATTCCATGTTGTCTTATGTTTATGCCTAAAATACAAATTAAAAACATGTATTATGAGATTAAGCCATTCAAGTTAATACAAATTAAAATAAAATCTATGTGGCTTCAATAGCCTTTATATTTGCCAGTAAATTTCATTTGGACATTTAAAATTATAATCTATTTAAGTACTTAAATAATGATAAAATAATTCTATTCGAAATTGTTAATTCATGTCATCGCATTTATCATGTATTTAATTATAATCAATTATTCGATAAATTTAAAAAATTATTCGTATAGATCGATCGATCTTTGTGAGAATTATGGAAATATTTTTTATATATCAATAATTGAATCATGTGCACTATTATGGAGATTCTAATATAAAAATCCATGGAATATGGATTCTGCCATCATTCAAATTTTAGTATTTATTATGAGTTTAAACTAAGAAAAATCTATTGATTCTATGTGTGATCACCCTCCCCCAGCCACCACCTCCCCTCCCCCAAAAATAATAATAATAATAATAATAATAATAATAATGATAATAATAAATAAATATCAATAATAATAAAGAATTACAATAATTAAGGAACCAGATTCAAGATTGAAGATTCAATGATGCAACTTGACAGAATTTTTAAATCCTTTTTTTTTGTTTCCTCATTTCATATTATTTATGAAATTCTTTAATAACTCGAATTTTTATTTTTCAATAGGATTAAGATGATTAGATTTAATATGTTTTATAAATGACAGAAATCCACCTTTAAGTTCTCTTGTTACCATTATCTCCTATTAGTTTTACAAATTTCCAAAATTCATCATATTCACGCATCAGATTAATGTATCAGCGAATCAAATTAATGTATATTACGCATCCGATTAATGTATCTCGCGCATTAGATTAATGTATCATGTATAAAATGTACATCAGACTAGTGTATCATGTATAAAATGTAACGTATCTTACTCAACAATTAATGTATTCGCGCATCAGATTAATGTATCGACGCTTATGTCATTTTCCCAAAATTTATTGATATGTTTTGTTTATACTTTTGCTTTTATTGAAATATGATTTTCCTTTTATGTGAAAATATCCATATCAATAATTTTGATTCTAGTATGCACAATGCCTCAATATTTTGTTTTAATCATTTTATATTCAAAATCTTGATCCAATCTGATTAATTCATAGTGTTGCATAAGGAGTGTATAAAGGGGAAATATTCCTTATTAGGAATTTATTTATATTTAGCGCTTGAATTTAAGATCTTTATTTAATTTAGATAGATATAGTTTCAGAAATTATTGAAATATAGCAATATTTTTGGATTTTGTATCGAATATACAATACACACATGTTGATACAACTCTTTTACGTTCTTTCAATTGATACAATTGATATCTATCGATTGAATACAACTCGTAAAATGATACCATTGATATCCATCTAATAAAATAATTATAACGATGTTTAGACTTCATTTCTAAAGAAATTCTCGCAGCGGAAGATCCTGAATTTGAGACTTTATACACCAAAAATATTCTCTTAAACGAAGGTATTCCACACAAAAAAAACTCTAACCATGTTTCGTATTTATGCTCTAAATAATGGCTATTTATAAAATAAAAATAAAAATAAAAATAAAAATAAGTAAATAAATGAAGCTCACTTTCCCAAAATGAATGGGCTTCGTGTAGCGTTTGTATAAAGCCCAAAACGAAGCATTAAGACACTGGGTTGGTCGGCCCAATTCAATTTATCTGTTACCAGAGATGTTGGCCCAATCATCAAAACAAACTTTTCCAATATATTTAGGAAAAATCACCTAAATACGCATTTATTTATTATCATAATCTTTAAAATTATCTACCATTTGAAAAGAACTTCAAAAATCCCCTCTCGGATACATCAATCCCCTCTAGTTGATACATCCATATCCCCTTTCGATATATCCCTTCCCTCTCGGATACATTCCTCATCTGAGTATCTGAATGTCTTATTCCCTCCCTGATACATCCTTATCCCCCCATGATACACTTCTCTTCTATGTATCTGAATGTACTATCCCCTCTCTGATACATCTATATTTCTTCTATGATACATCTCCCCTCTCGAATACATCCCTTTCCTCTATATCTGGGTGTTTGTTGAATGCAGTTATGTATTTGATATTCATAAATTTGAAGGGGGGGGGGGTTGCAATTTGTAATGTAATTAGCTCTTAAAGTATGCGATTTATGTAAATTATACTAATATTTACGCTACCCAAAGTTTCGATGTCGCTCAAAGTGTTCCTAATCACCTTAAACAAAGTCTCTATCCTATCAAAAGTTTATGAAACATTGAAATGTGTCTATTCCATCAACATCTTGGCTTCTTCACTTGCGCTATGAGATTTATGTAAAATATACTGATATTTACATTACTCCAAAGTTTCTATGTTGCTCGAAGGGTTCCAAATCACCTAACACAATGTCTTCATCCCGTTCAAAAGTTTATGAGAGTATGCTTATTATCTTTGTCTAACGTGTATCTCTTCCACCAACATCTCGCCTTCGATACACTTCACTTGATCTATGTCTTGAACCTTTCCTTTCTTTCTGTCTTTACAAGCATGTACAACTTTTTATCTATTCTTTTATCCCATAGTTCAACATACAAACGTTTGAAAGCTATCACATGTATACATGCTCTCTATTTTATTTATTTAGAAAGAAAAAAAAGAGTAAAAATGAGAGGCTAAAAAAAAGTCATTCGGAATGACCAATCACCCCTCAGTATGTCTTTTGAGTCAAACCCGCGAGACAGGTTATCCTGAGTCCTGACATTTTTTTTTTTAAAGAAAAAAGATATTTTCTCCGTTTCAAGAAGGAGATCTAGTTTGACTTTGAAACGGAGTTTAAGAAAATAAAGAAGACTTTTTAATCTTATGATTCAAAAATGTACCAAAATGCCCTTAATCTTGTGGTATTAAACATATCACGTAAAGTTAAAAAGTTAAAATATTACAAAAAAAGAAAAATAATTATTCTTTTTAAAACAGACTAAAAAGAAAATAGAGTTATTATTTTTTAAAAGGACCAAGTACAAAAGATATAAAAGTAAAAGAAAACTTAACAGCCGTTTCTTTAGACACGTTTTACTTTCTTTTTTTTTTCATCATAAAAAAAATAAAAAATTAGTGCAGAAACACAAAATTTTCATCAGTGACACATTTTCTAATTTTCTGAAATTTTTTTGTTGATCGTACCGTTCTTAATCCCAATCTTCAAGGGCAATTCACAACCCCAAACCCCCGTAAATTTTGTTGGTTCTTTTTTATTTTTCACCATTGATTTTTTTTTTCCATAAAAAATTGCTAATTTTTTTTTTTGTACATTTTTCTTTGTGACAGATTTTTTTTTTTTTTTTGTATAAAGTTGGTTATGGGAAAGAGAAAGAGAAGAGCTGACCTCAACAAGACTCTTCCTCCTGCAGGTATAATATGGGGTTCATGATTTTAATTTTATGATTTTTTTTATTAAAAAAATGTTTTTTTTTTGGCATTTGATTGTTTATAATCTTTACATGTTGTTTGTTATCAAGAAACAATGAGGAGGGGATGCATAAATAGTTAGAGTTCATTGATTGAGAAATGGGATGTTTATGTTGTAGATTTTTTGTGTTTGTGTGGGTGGGTGGGGTGGGGTGGGGTGGGGGGAGCTGACTCTTCGAAAATGTTGACTGGTGTGTGTTACATACTTTAAAAGTAGTGTATTTTTGGAGAATCAGACACGGTGTGACAATAAAGATTGGTTTTTGTTGCTTTTTTGGGGGGTGGGGTGCTAGAAGTGTTTGGGGAATGTTGTGCACCAAAGTTTGATGGTAGATGATTTGGTGGCAAATGGAGGAATTTTTTTGTTTTTGTTAGAAAAAGATATATTTTTTTTATTTTTGCAAATTTAGAAGTGTATTGCTAATAGATAAAGGCGGAGTCAGAATTTTCACTTTATAGGTTCTGAGTTCTAAAAAAGGAAACTTATTGGGTTGTGGATAATTTATTTGTATATTGTGAGTGAATTACTTAAGGTTTTGATCCGAACCCGTAGCTTTGACCTCTTTTGCTGAAGGTTTAAACTTGATCAAACTTCAGTGCCCTGAGTTTGGTTTATGGAATGTTAGTAGAAAGTACTGTTTCCCAATGTTTGAGTTGTTGGCTTTTGATGATTTTCTTTAAAGAACTGTGGTGTTCTGGGCTTGAACTTGCGCGCTTGATGATTATATTGGATCGTGTGTGTGAAAGTTCGATAAACATTGTTGAGACATATGATTAACTGGAAAAGTATTTGGGAAATAGATGTTAAAAGTTCGTTCTTTTAAAAAAGCGTATGATCACCGAAGTTCTTGCTTTCAATGTTATGATATGGCTATTGAGAATTACTCACGACTAAGACTCATTGATTGCCCGCATTGTGTTGTATGGTCATGACCTTTCCAACTGATGTGCATATCATATTGCTGTACATCTTGATCCTTCTGCTTTCCAAATTATATACTTCTTACCATTTCTTCGGAATTGTCCGCTCAATGCACGATGGAAGTGTCCATCCCTGTTTACGTATAGGTGTTTGACTAGGCACAAAGTTTAAGAATGAACTGAATTCTTTTGAAACTTGTGGTGGCTATAAATCATCATTAAGGATAGAATAGAGAGTTTATAGTTATATTATAGTAACTAAATATAGAAATATGTCAGTTTTTTGGACTGATTAAAAAGGAAAGAGTGTCACATAAAATGGAATGGAGAGAGTAATAAAATGAATCTAGTGTAGATCACTAAATTATTTTCCGTTTTAATCGTTAGTTGATATTTAAGGTTACTCAATTAAGGTTATACTACCCATGTTTGAGATCCTCTTTCGTTTCTGTTGATAATCGAGATACTTTATATTGCTTTATGATGATATGTATTAGATGCATTTCTATATTTAGTTTTTCTAAATAATTTTGTCCTAATTAGAAATCCAGCAATTAGGAAAGCCTCCTTACTTCATATGCACTTATCCTCCTCATGTATGGATTAACTTGTGTACACCATGACTCGTATATCGAGCAGTTTGCTATAGCCTACAAGCACAGGTCGGGTAAATCTGCGTTTCAAAGCTAAAGTAGATGGGCTCACACCAAGTGTTGTAGCAGGGTTTTGAACCCGGGATCTCAAATTTGGAAATTCAGTAAAGGATTTTATGCTTCTTTTATCTTTTCACAACTTCTAACTGTCAATGGCTCACAATTTCACAACTTTTGATGTTTTACGGGCATCATGTATATAGCTTCTCCTGTACCTTCCCCGCAAAACTTCAATTCTTTGGTGATTTGGTCTTTAGCTGTACATGCATTCAAGTCTAAAGTTGCCTTCTTACTTGCTCTTTTATTTGTAGCGTATTTAACTATTAGTAGCTTATGGACATTACAATTGGGGTGCTTCTTTCGCAAGATAATAGCATGACATAAAAATTATCAGGGTGATTTTTGTTCTCTCCGTGTTGTATCGTTCCCTTTATTCTTTGGTAGAAGCTAAGAACAACTAAGCGAATCTTGTATTGCTCAGCCCCCTTCCCTCCTGAATAACGAACTCAGTTTCGTTCTGCTTATTTTCTTGGAGAAAAGACAACTGAATCATGATTCCAATCAATGTGATTGCAGACCTGATGCCACCCTCACCCGGAATGGATGCATTGTCGAAACAGGTTCTCTTTGCTTCTTCATCTCATAATGGAATTCAATAACTTTTTCAGTTTTTCTTTATTGATTAATACATACCTCCTTGTGCTTTGTCTTTGTTTCATTCTTTGGAATGCATTAATCACGAAGAGAAGGTAAATGCTATCTTTCTTTAAAAGCTGATACCCGTACATTATAGAGGTTCTTGACGTAGGATTAGAAGGTTTGCTTGTTTTTGAGGTTTTGAAGTTCCATCCTGAATAATTCTAAAGTGAAATCTTCATGCACAACTAGACCGGAAGGTGATATAATGTTGTAGATACTTCAAGCGTAAATGAGCTTGAAGTAATACACAATTTGCGTGTTTTGTGCTTGTCTTCTTTGTAAGAGATCTCATTTTGCATTATGAGCAGAAGTTCTCTCATCAAGTCGACAGCAGTGGAATAAAGTCTTTTTTAACCATCGCGGGGGATATCATGGATGGTCCCGTGAAGGTAACACAAGGCCAACAATCATCTATTGTTCACCGTCGAAATATTGACGTTCTAAAGTCGCTGAGGCATCCGCGTCACTATGGCCGTCATTATTCTCGACGAAGGTCTGCCAGTAATGCTGAGGCATCAGCTTCCCATGGTGGTTATACGCCTTCTTATGATGAGAAGTGGTCTATAAAGATGGCAAGCAAATGCTCTACAGATTCTGGACATGACACAGGTGCACCTTATGTCCTTTACTTGAGACTTAATTCTTTTAACATAAACCTCATACGTAATCACCTGAAAATCCCTTGGCGCTTGGCGTGAACCTTCTTCTTTTAACTGAAACCTCATATAAATTAAGTAGTTTCACATAGACCTTTGTGCCTCGGAGGCCAAATCGTTGTCATGATATAAGACAAACAGTAATTTTGATAGTAGCTCAGTGTTACATCACAGCGGGAGTTTCTCTTTTCCTTTTAGTATTTGTCTAGCACGGTTCTCGTGTTTCTGTTGAATCAGAGCTTGAAACATGTCTCACTTCATTTACTTTGCATTCTCTGGACAGATAATAGACAAAAAACAGTTCACAGAACAGAAGGTGTTCCGTCCAGTTCATTGGCAACGAGGGTGATATCATCCGATGCAGGAGAACTCTTTTGTGTACTATGCAATAAGTTTTTGAAGAAGGAACCCTACATTGTCCTTGAAAACAGTTTGCCTATAGGCGAGACGTCTATAGTGGCAGTATTAGCTTGTGGTCATCTTTACCATGCTGATTGTTTGGAACAGAGAACGAACCGTGAAGATAGACAGGATCCGCCTTGTCCAATTTGTCTCGGCTTGGTTTCTCACGTCGATGCATCAGTAGAACTGGATTGAGTAGTAGGTCAGCTTTTTTACCTGGATACTGATCATCTTTTTGGAGATTGGTTTCATCCAAAGGAGATACAATCTTGTACATGATTTTGAATGTTTTTTTTTTTGTATCTTCAAATATTGTATAGTAAGAAGTTGAAAAATGATAAATGGGGATCATGTATGGTAACTTTTTTTTTTTTTTTTTTTTGTATCTTCAAATATGCATGCAAATTACTATGTTTGGTTTGGTGGTAAGAGCGTAACACATGATGTGTAGTTAAGAAACACGTTACGTGTTTGAACTTCTGCTGAGAAAAGGCCGGTATTTAAGTGGTGAAGCATACAAGGACAAACCTATTATTCGGCTATTTCTCTTTTTCTTTAAAACTAGGGTGGAGGTAGATAGAGGCAAGGGGTTTCAAGATTCAGGTATTTCGGTGGAAAATTATATTGTATGTATTTGATTATGCTCGCAAATTAGTAACTACTATGTTTCTAAGCACCCAAGGCTTTGGTTTGGTGGTAAGAGCGCAATATAGGATGTGTGGTTAAGATCTATTCACGTGTTCAAACTTTGTTGAGAATAAAAGCTCGGTACTTAAATGGTGAACAAGGACAAACCTATCAATAAGCATCCAAAGGCTTTGGTTCGATTGTGAAAGCGTAATACATGATGTATGGTCAAGATCTATGTTACGTGCTCAAACTTTGCTGAGTACAAAAGCTCGGTATTAAGTGGCGAAGGTTACAAGGACAAACCTATTAAAAAATGTCCTAGTATTTGAAAATTGAAATTGTGTTTGAACATGAAAATTTACGGTTAATTTGGAGTGAAATTGTATACATGACATATACAAATATGTGTATTAAAATGGATCAATTGGGAAATTAGTTGAATGGAGGGAGAATTATAGAATATGTATATAGTTTATATATACATACTGGGAATATTATTTTATTTATATCCCTATACAATATAAGTTTGGAAAAATTAATTATTGTATATAGTTGTCACTTTTTAATGTGAAAATGAAATTTAATAGACATTCTTAGCTAAAACACAAAACAACTTATGTTTAAAATGTTTCTAGAATTTCAAACATTTAATGGTAGCAACGATTCATGAAATTCGAAAACGTGCAAAATTTCTTGAAATTTTTTAAACTTCATAAACGATTCATAAAATTCAAAACTTTTATTACTTTAAACTTCAAACCACTATTCTTGAAGTTAAAACTGATAAATGTTCAAATTTAAGTAAAGTTTTCTTGATCTTTTTAATTGTTCTAATTAGGGAGATCCATATTTTTATTAAAATTTTATTTCCTTATTTATAATTTGCTAAATATTTTTATAATTAGTGGTGCAAAATGATATATTTGCCAATTTCTTTGTTGTGTGGATGTCATATAATATATCTGGCCTACGTAACTTCCACCAACTATCTTAGTTTTATTTCCAAAAAATAGTCAAATCATTAGTACTCACAATTAAATATGAGGGGTCTCATGTCTCCCCCCCCACCCCCACCCCCACAATAGTTAAATATTCAAACAAAAATAGACTCTTTTTGAAAAATTGTACTATTATCTTAACTCTTAAGGTCAAATAGACTATGGATATTTCAATTATTTAAGATTAATTTAAATAATTAATTTTCAATTCTAAAAAAGAATTTATGTATGTCTTTTGCAAGTTTTTGTGTGAATATTCCTATTTTTAGAATTATTCTTTTGCAAGTTTATGGAAATAATATCAGACATTTGAGATCGAAATTGAATATTCATGTCTAATTTCAAATATCGTTGTCCGACTCGAGTCTCACGTAAAGCGCAAACATCAAATATTTTTACATGAAGTTTGGTATGACCAACTAAGAAAAACTTCAAACATTTTTTTGTTGAAGTTATAAACATGACAAAATCAAAATTCAGGTATTTTTGACGAAAGTAAATGTAAAAATGATAAATTTCATTTATATGTGTTTGAATTTTTCATGTATCATTGATATATGTATGATTGAAGTGCATAGTCATGAATGTTCAAAAATATTTGGCCAATTCTTTTTGTTCTTCGAATTTAAAAAATTTAACACACAATTAATATCAAAATAAAAGAATTATATCATAAATCACAAAAAATTTAAATTTTATAAAGCGATACTTAAAAAGATCTTTGAAATTATCTCAGAATATATTCCCAAAATTATCTAATTAATGAAAAGCTAATCATGACCCATGAAAGCTATGTATGGGAAAAACTATAATTATTTTTAGGTTAATTAATAAATGGAAGGCCACAATTATAAAGCAAAGTGATGCCAACACTCATAGGCTTAACACAACTGTAAATAGACAATGACAAAAATGATTAAAAGTATAACTTTAAAAATAGTTAACAATAATGTGAAAGTTTTCCATCAATGTAATAGGGCCAAAAAGACAAAAAAAAAAAAAATTTTTTTTATTAAATTGTCGTTATTATTTAACTTGACATAAAATTAATCAAAGAAAAGAAAGAGTGAATTTTCTAAACTTGTGATAATAAGTATTTCATATATGTAATTATTATAAAATTTTGAAATGTATGACTTCACACTATCGTATCATTTGTGAAGTAACAAATACTTGTAATTAAGAAAATATAAAAATAGTTTTTTTGACGGATTGATAAGAAAATAATGTTAAACAATGTTAAATCACGAAAATATCAAATTCAGTTACATATATTTTTTTTTATGAGACACATTTATGTCCTTAAAAGGGCATTTTTTTATTATCTAAAATGAATTTAAGCAAGAGAAATGTTTGTAACATATTTAAGATTAAATTTTTTTAAATATTTTTTAATTCAATTAAATAGAATAATCATTTCCCTAATAACAAAAATAACCATCAAAATGAATAGTTTTGAAAAAAATGAAATTTGTACATCCAAATGTTCTGCAACTTCTTATAACAACGATTTTTATAGCAACAACAACATGCCCTTAATATTTCACAAATACGTTATGAGGAAGGTAAAACTGTATACAAAGTTAACCTCTTTTTTTAATAGACCCTCGATTCAAAAAGTTATTTTCAGAACATGTTTGAAAGAGATGCAACAGTAAAATGTAATAATAAAGATATTGAAAAAAAGGAAAAATACCAATAACAAATAATAAAGATATCAAAGTAAAAGAAATTATGATAAAATCGAAGAATAAGATAATATTAACATAATAATAATGATAATAATGGTAAGGAAACAAAATCAACTTTTTAGACTAAAACGCTCGTCTAGTCATCGAACTTCATATTTCCCTATCTAGAATCATGTCTTCTGTGAGCTAAAAATATATCGTGTCATGCCTAACTACTTCTTCCCAGTTCTTACTCGGTCTAACTCCACCTCTCCTCAAACTTATCAGTGTTAGTTTGTTCCACGTACACTAGGCATTAGTGCTCCCCGTCTTTATATGTCCGAATCATCTCAGTCTCGTTTTTCGTATCTTGTCCATCACGTAAACTACTCCCACCTTACTTTGTATATCTTCATTCTTAATCTTGTCGTGACAATACTAATCAGTCCAACAACCACTCTATAAAACTTACTTTTAGGTCTCGGTGGCATCTTCTTATATCACATACGACACCTAATATTACTCTTCATTTTTATCCACCTTACTTCAATTCTACGTAAAACATCCCCATCGATCTCTCCCCTTGTATTATAAACCCACTTTTCCTTTTAAAAATGACTTATGTATCAATCCTTAATTCCCTATTCACCTCTTATGATTGCACTTCATACACTCGATTTTAATCCTTCTAAACCTAAAGCCAACTCTAAAGTCTATCTCCAAATCTTCGATACGTTGCTAATTTCCAATTTATTTAAAAAATATTTTTTTTAATTAAATGATAAAAAGAAATGATTATCACTAATTACCATTATAAAACTAATTACTACTTAAAAAAGATTCGAATCTGTCTATTCGAACATTCGAAGTTTCCTACCCCTATTATGCGAATCGTTCCAAATTTCTCAAAACACAATGAATCCGACGGCTATAAATCCATGAAAAACTCCGCCATTATTGTGTTTTCCCTGTAAAGCATCAATCTTTTTTTATTTTGAACTGAAAAAAGCATCATTCCAGTATCTTAAACAGCACCTTCCCTTCTTCTCTTACTATAATTGTACTTTCTTAGTTTTAATTTCTGAAGAAGAAGAAAAAGGGTGTTTAATGGTGTTAAAATCTTGAATTGTTATGTAAAGTTCTGTTTTTTCTGTAAAAGGGTGTGTAAATCTTGATTTTTCTTTTGAGTTTGTTGAGCTAGTACCTTTTTTTCATCCTTACTTGTACTGTCTAGTTTCATTTTCTGAAGAAGAAGAAGGAAAGGGGTCTTAAATGGTGTTCAAAATTTGATCTTTCTCCCCAATACTTGTGTTGTCTAGCTCTGTAATCTCCATTTTTCTGGAAAAGGGTGTCCAATATTTGATCTTTCTCCTCATTTCCTTCATACTTGTGTTGTCTAGCTCTGTAATCTCCATTTTTCTGGAAAAGGGTGTCCAAAATTTGATCTTTCTCCTCATTTCCTTCAAACTTGTGTTGTCTAGCTCTATAATCTCCATTTTTCTGGAAAAGGGTGTCCAAAGTTTGATCTTTCTCCTCATTTCCTTCATACTTGTGTTGTCTAGCTCTGTAATCTCCATTTTTCTGGAAAAGGGTGTCCAAAATTTGATCTTTCTCTTTCATATCCTTCATATTTGTGTTGTCTAGCTCAGTAATATCCATTTTTTCTGAAAAAGGGTGTTAAAGGGTGTCCAAATCTTGAATTTTTCTTTAAAATTGTCTTACTAGTACTCTATTTTCTTCCTACTTGTGTTGTCTAGCTCTGTAAGTCCAAAGCTTTGATTTTTCTTAAAATTTGTTACTAAAACTTGTTATTGTTTTAACTTTACTCAACTTCTTTTGATGTTTTCCCGGATATAGAAAGTTAACAACCCCATTTATTCTATAGATATCTACCATTCATCTTCTTGAAAAAGGGTGTCCAAATCTTGGATTTTCTTAAGCCTTTTTTGTGTTCTTGTGATCTTTGCCAGAAAACCCAATTTCAGGTAAAAGGGTGGTTGAAAGTTACTTTTTTTTCCCTTCCCTCTGTCCTTTTACTGGTTGGTATTTGACACTTTGTGTATATTTTTCAGGTAACTTATTGTTAGGATTGGTGAAAAAAAGAGGTTAGAATATGGTAGGTAATGTGACTACCCCTAGGAAATCTATACACAGAGTGTTGGAGAGAGTTGGTGTTTATGGGTTTGTTGGTGGTAGCAGCCAGAAGAGATTAAAGTGTGATTTTCAAGATGAAGAATATGACACCATGGAAATGGTGCAAATTGGTGCTGAAAGGACTAAAAATGTGCTTATTTTGATGAGTGATACTGGTGGTGGACATAGGGCTTCAGCTGAGGCAATTCGAGATGCCTTCAAGTTAGAATTTGGGGATGAATATAGAGTAAGTTTTAGTTTTTGTTCCTTTTAATTGATTACATATCTTTGATCTTTTATTTCTCATGTAGTTTCTTGTTCTCCAGTTTCTGTTACTATCTTCTATGCCTTGTAATTCTCTCATGTTTTCCTTTGTATCTGCTTTGATATGCTTTTCCTTTAGCCGAGGGTCTACCGGAGATAACCTCTCTACCTCTCAAGGTAGAGGTAAGGTGTGCGTACACTCGTCGCTCTCTGGACCTCACTATGGGATTACACATGATGTTGTTGTATCTTTGATGTTTTTCTGATTTTGTTTAACCAGATTGTTTTTTGGTTCTTGGAATTTTTGGAACTTCTGTCATTTGCTTGCTTAGTTGTTAAGTACATGTCAATGGGGTGTGGTCCCATGGTATCCATCTAATGAGGTCAAATTTTTTATTCTCAAAATTGGAAAACTTTGATTTTGATTTTAAAATTGAGTAAACCTTGTTTCAGATATTCAGATTGCGTGTTTGATGTTTAATAATGACGTTACAAGCTATGGTTTAAGCAAAAACATATTTTAGACTCTCTTCCTCTCCTATTTTCGTAACTTCAAAACTATATTCTTTTATGGCATATTGATTTACAACAACAACAACATACTTAGTGTAGTCCCATAAGTGTGTGTAGTCTAGGGGAGATAGAGTATACGCAGACCTTACCCCGAGCTTGTTTCAGATAGACCCTCGGCTCAAGGAAATACACTTCAAAGCAGGTCGAAAAAAGAAATAACAGGAGTGAGGAAGCTATGGCAAAATAATATGTCATTTAGTTTCTTTAGCATCTTGCCAAACTCTTGTCTTATTATTACTTTGATATGATTCTCACAGTCTAGGGAGATACAAAAGTCTTTGCTGCATTGGACCTACCATGAATTCAAATAGATCTTGCCTAATGTGGACTATACATGCAGATTTTTGTCAAGGATGTTTGGAAGGAATACACTGGCTGGCCATTGAACAACATGGAGCAACAATACAAGTTCATGGTTAAACATGTTGGCCTTTGGAGCGTAGCATTTCATGGCACGTCGCCTCGTTGGATACACTCTGTCTATCTTGCTGCTATTGCCGCCTTCTATGCTAAGTAGGTTGCCGTCTTCTTTGGTTTTAACTTTTTATGCCTCGTCTTAAGTTAGAAATATTTTTTGTTGTTATATGTACGATGCTCTTTCTAGGGGTTATTTTTTTCTTGATTCTGTTTCTACTTTACTCTTTCTATGATTTGCCCTTTGTTCATAACCACTTGTGCCTCGTTAAATCGTTACTAGGATGTTAAAAACGATTTACTGCCATGGTTGCGTAGGAAATTGATCTTTTTCGAAGATATGGATCATTTGGTACTCATTCAAAAGAAAATTGGAGATGAATGTTCTTTAAGTAATGTGTTGAACTTTTTAGCGTCCAACTTCCGTAGGGGTTTCTAATTTCCGTTTGCATTGTTGAATTTATAGAGAGGTAGAAGCTGGCCTGATGGAGTACAAGCCAGACATAATCATTAGTGTTCATCCTCTCATGCAACACATTCCTCTATGGGTTCTTAAATGGCAAGGCCTACAGAAAAAAGTTATTTTCGTAACCGTCATTACGGATCTCAACACTTGCCACCGGACATGGTAAATAGCTAACGATTTCTAGAGTCTTAATGCATTCATATCGTATAACAATCCGACATATGAAAACATTCTATTTCAGGTTTCATCCAGGAGTTAATCGTTTGTACTGCCCCTCTGAGGAGGTAGCAAAGAGGGCATCACTAGATCGCTTGGAAGGATCTCAAATACGTGTTTTTGGGTTGCCCATCCGACCTTCTTTTTGCCGGGCAGTTCTTTCCAAGGTGAATGTCTGAAAAAAGGCTCATTTCTGTTTCTTTCTTCCTCAAGACATTTTTTCCCTTTTTATTTTGTGAGAAAACAATTGATTTGTGATCTTCTTTTTTATTTTCCTCCTCAATGCTTTCGGTAGGATGACCTTAGAGTAGAACTTGAGATGGATCCCACATTACCAGCGGTTTTGCTGATGGGTGGCGGTGAAGGGATGGGTCCTGTGAAGAAAACTGCAAAGGCTCTTGGAGAAGCACTCTTCGATAAGGAACTTGGCAAACCTATCGGTCAAATGATTGTCATATGTGGACGCAATGAAGCCTTAGCATCCACATTACAATCACTCGAATGGAACATCCCCGTTCAGGTAAATAGAACGACAACCTTTAAGGATGGACGGCTTACAAAACATAACATGAAAGTTTTCCAACGAAAATTAGACAGTTATAGTAAAATGTAGAGGCCTGACTGTATCTAATATTCGTTAATGTTCAGATCAAGGGATTCCAGAAGCAGATGGAAAAGTGGATGGGCGCTTGTGATTGTATTATCACAAAGGTATGTGAATCTGTCGCTTAATTTTACAACAAACTACCTCGCCTGTTTGACGCAACTGCTAAAATTCTGTTTCTGCGCCTTATAGGCTGGACCTGGTACAATTGCAGAAGCATTAATCAGAGGGCTTCCCATTATTCTGAACGACTACATCCCCGGACAAGTTAGTGAATCATAGAAGTTGACTAGTTGAGTCTTGGTGGCTTATTTGAGCTTGTTATTGATTCATCCCTTTTTGTATATCTTCAGGAGAAGGGAAATGTTCCGTTTGTGGTCGACAATGGAGCTGGTGTTTTCACACGACGCCCTAAGGAAACAGCTCGGATAGTTGCAGAATGGTTTACCACCAAAAGCGATGAGCTTAAAAGGAAGTCGGAGAACGCGCTGAAACTTGCACAACCTAATGCTGTCTTTGATATTGTGAAGGACATACATGAACTTGCATGCCAGAGAGGTCCTATGGCCAACATTCCTTACATATTGACATCTTCATTTTCAAGCCTAATTTAGCATAATAGATTGATGTTGGTTTGTTGCTAGTTGCATATTATGTAGAACAAGAATAGGTTCAATTGATTAGTCTCATTCTTTTGGCCACAAAGGCTTTTGGTGCTATTCTTTTAGCTAGTCAAGTTGTGATCCTTTGTTAAAAATATATGAAAAGTGAAAGTTCATTTTCCTTGGAATTTTGGTGTAAAAATAGAGTAGTATAATTATGGTTTTTGACTCTATTTTATGTATTTCTTTTAATATGACTCCCTTCTATTATTAGTAGATGTTGTTTCATTTGCTTCGATTATCGTATTATTGATTGTGGCTACTATTCTTTTTTCTTTTTACGTGGCTTCTTCACTAAAAAGGCTTATCTATTATTTGCTTATTTCTAAGTACGTATCATCTGCTGCGTTATTCGCTATCTCTGGATATTGATGGGAAAGAGATCCGGACAAACCTTCCAACGAGCAGAATATAAGTTGACCACAAGGCTATCTCCACAACTACTACCCATAAGGCCATCTCGGGCATGGGAAAGAAATACTTCTCATTGATTTTGATATGTTTTATTTCACAAGGTAGAGGTAAGGCTTCGTAAACATCAAGGCTTCGTAAACACCAGACATCACTTATTGAATTACACTAGATACGTCGTAGGTATGGCTTTCCTAGTTTCTTGCAATTGTTGTCATTGTCATTGTCACAATAGAGGTTGCTTGTCTTAAAAGGATCTCTATGAAGAGGTTGTTTCCTATACTAAATTATTTTTTTGTTACATTTGTCCACCAACTCCCAAACAAGACTCTTGATATATCTTTTTCACTTAGATAGTTGAATTTTGTGACTTTCTCTTTTTGTTTTTTAGTTGGACATTCACTATTTGCAATCTACTAGGTTGATTTATCAATATGCTTTGTGTGGGGTCCACTAAACGGAGAAACGTTCGATATCACAATTTTTTTTCATTTTCAGACTCGTACTTAAAACATTTGATCCAAAGAGAAATTCATCCATTTAAAAAGCTTAATCACACAATTCAACACGAGTGAAGGTCTGAATTTAATGTAGGAGTTTTCTTTGGCTTTTGGAAATGATTTTTCCTTGCTCAAGCAACCGAGGCTTTATAAGAGCACGTTTAAATTAATCAAGTCTTTAATACAAATATCGAACGTGTCTGATCTCAGTGGCGTAGCCACATTCTGTCAAGGGGGTCCAACTGGACACCCTTCGTCGGAAAAAGTTAGCGTATATACAAGTAAAATGATATATGAAATGATTAAATAACTTATTTTGAACACCTTTAACATTACAAGTTGCTATTTCTGAACACCCTTTAAGAAATTTCTTGCTCCGCCATTGTCTGATCTGACTACTTTTTGAAGTTTCCGTTTGGCACTTGGAATGGAATTTTCCTTGCTCACTCAAAATGACAAATTTTGAAGTTTCCTTAGTGACATTGCAATAACTTTGAAGTTTTTTTTTTCTTTTTTGGTTGTGTTGTGGGGATTAAATTTTGTTGGTGGGACTCTACTAATTTTATAGATGTTTATTATTTTATTTCATTATTTGTAAGATACTCTACATTGGAAAATCTATTACATCATTATAGAAAACAAGTTGCATATTAATTAATTAGTTTTTATGACTTATATGAAATTCAAATTGAAAAATACTCCAATTCAAATGGCAATTAAATAAATATAATATACATAATTATAATTTAGTAGTTATGTGAGAAAATCTTTATTTGTCCTTGTCTGGCACATGTGGTGGTGCCACCTGGAGGGACCAAGGCAGCTTAAATGTTAGTATTAAATTATCAAATAGGTTGGACTTTGTTTAACTAAAAAAAAGTCATTTTCAATATATTTATGCAAAACTAATGATTAAATCGATATTTAATCAGAAGTCTCGTGTTTAAATTTTAGAATAAGAAAGATTCTAGTAAGAAAAAAAAATTCTCCTTCATTAAATTTTATTTAATATAAATTTAAAAATCAGATATCTAATATTGAACAGAAAATAAAAGATAATTAGTATTATTTTTATTGTTGGGTGATTAACAAATCATAAAGACAATAAATAAGATGAGAAAATGTTGGCTTTGTGGACCACTAGTCATTGAATTTTATACCTGTGATATTTTCAAAAAAATGAATTTCACTATCAATAAATAAAAAAATTATATTAGATTTCTTAGATAATATTGATTTTGACCTAAAGTTTTTTTTTAATACACACCTACCTCACATTTATTTATAAAATTTACAATATTTAGTCTGTAAATATCACAATCAAAATAGATTTATATCATTATATTCACGAGTAGAATAACATGATTTACTAATTTGAATTCATTTATATAACTTCGGCGCTAAGACTAGCATAGCCCCCCCCCCCCCCCCCCTCCTTTGAAATATTGAATTTTGCTAGAAAATGAAAAATGTTAAATTTGTTAATATATCAGTATTTCAATTCAAAATCAACTACAATAATTAGAAAAAAGCTAAGCCCCAAATTCATTGCAAATTGAACTGATTGAAAAAAGATAATTTTGTGATGGATTATTCTTAAGATTAAGAGTTAGAACAATGAGGACCACAAATTAAAAAAAAAAAAAGAAAAAGGTATAGAAATATTTTTTTCAAAATAAATGTCATTATCAAATTTGTTAATAGAATAGCATTATTCCTGGAATTATTCCCCTTTTAGAAATTAGGTAATCATCATTATTATTGGTGAATTATAAAGTAGGGTATTTCAATTAGTCTATTATTAAATCTAGACACCTTAAAAATCATATTTACTTTATGGAAAAGGGACAATATATCCTTAATTTTGTGATTTAAAATAGATATATCTCTTGATTAAAAAAAATGATACATATCTATTTACGTTGTTTAACAAATGATACTTATATACCCGTGACATAAAGTATGACGAAAGAAATGCTACGCAAGTTTGAAAAAAGTGATGGTTAAACATACTATATAGTATGAGATAGAGTGTCGATTAGTCAAGAACTTTCACGTTGAAATTATGCAAGCTACGGAGATGAGATGCTGTGATGAATGTGTAGGCATACTAAAGAGACATGATTAGAATTGAGGATATTCGAGGACAAGGTGCATGAGAGTGACTTTGATGAAGGACAAGATGCAAAAATCAAATGTATGTAAAGAGGAGCTGCACGAATGTCCCAATATGAAGGTGTGAGAGGTTGACAATGCGCGATCTCGGATAAGGTAGAGGTAGGTCGAAGAAGTATTTGGAGAGAGATAATTAGACAGAATACGATAAATTTTCAACCTACCAGGAACATGACCTTAAATATAAAGTTATGAAGAGCACGTATTAGGATAAAAAAGTTAGTAGACAGTAGTGTGTCTCGTCTTGCTATACGTTCACACTAGTAGTCCTAGTATTACACATATAGTTTCTCGTCCTTCAGTTTCTTTTATCGCTCGTTATTTCTTGTACCTCAATTATGGTACTATTTTACTAAACTTCAAATTGGTTAAGAAGAGGCCCATAAATATTGAGCCTAATTCATTCATAAAGCCCAATAATAGTTGATCGTTAAGCCCATCTTCAACTACCGTCACCGTTAATACCCAATTCGCTCTTCGCTTCTTCTTTGATCTTCGCCGGAAAATATCACCCATCCCCGTCGATCTCAACATCTCTCGCCGGTGAAATTAGCTTTCTCTTCTCGCAAATCCAGTAAGTAAAATTACGATCTGTCGCATATTTTTTCATATCTACTCTTATTATCATAATTTAACTGATTGCGTTTTTGTTGTTGAAACTGTTGCCGTGATTGTTACTATTGTGATTATATTTGCCGTTTCCAAAATGCTTTAAACTGTTTAATTGATATCGTAATTCAGTTAATTTAACTCGCTTGGGAATTAGGGGAATAGCTAGTTCGGAGCTCTTGCTTATGGAATTTGGATTGAAAAAAACTCAAAATTGGAAATGAGATGCTGCATTAGTGTTTTTATGGCGATAGAGGGAACTTTTTTATGTGTAACTAAAGAGGGAAAAAACTGGCATTATAGTTGATGTTATGGGAAATGTAAGTTAACAACTTACATGATTTGCTAAACCATGTTTAATCAAGGGTGAGCTAGGAATTTGAGTTTATGGATTCTAGAAAACGGTGTTTACTAGGTTATTGATAACTTATTTATGCATATTAAGTGGATTCTTAAACGCAAATACTAGATTTGAGCCGAACCTACTGGTTCTGGCCGAAGCTGTAGCTCTGCCCGTGTTTAATGGATAATTCTCTAGTAGCGCAAATTCAAAAGATACGAATAGAATGGTTGTTGGGAATGAAAGGGCACAGACGATATGGAAGCTTGAAAAAATAAAAAAGGAACAAGGGGAGAGAGGACGGAAGATGTTGGACTAGATTGGAGATTACCTGAATATTACTTAGATGCATAGCTAGTTATCTGATGTATGACGAAGTAATCGTAAATTTTGATGCACGTCCTCTTATATTGGAGTCATGTTAGTTGTATTCTAATTACTCTTAGTTATCTGATACTTGATGAGTGCATCTGCAGATTGGTGTTTTCGCCTCTTTGGTTCGAAATTGTACATTACCTTCTGGTGCTAAGAGGCAAAATTTTCAGCAAGGAAAATGGTAAAGAAAGCATTTTTTGCTTACATATTTTCATTACTTTGGTCACAATTATCTCTCTGAGTTGATAGTGTGATAACTTCCACACATGAGGAAAACCATGCTGTTTCTTTTCTTTGGTGATTGAACTTGGCCCTTTTCGTGGGTTGGCGCACTAAATGAGCTACATGGCTTACATTTCATGTGTTCGTTCCACTATTTTTGATTTACACTTTGGTTTCTTCAAAGAGAAATAAATAAATGACAAATGGTATATTCTGTTTTCAACACATCTTGGCAATGAGGATCTGTTATTGGCAATATGGGATGGATTGCGGTCTTTCTTTGATCTGTACTCACTTCAAAAAGTCTGTAGTCTAACGGTGATAAACAACACAGTAACTGATTTAGAGTAGGGGACTTAGATATGATTTGGATACATGCAAGCAGTACAATATCTTATACACTGATTAATGGGAATAACATGACAGAAATTCCAACCAAAACTGAAGAACAGACAAGAAAGAACCAAAAATATAAAGATTTAGAAGTAAAAAGAATTACCACCAATGTTCAAGCTTGAAAGTAATTTTGAAATTCGGTCCGAACAAAGACTGTTTGAGCCTCAGAAAAGATATCAATCTCAAAATATGTTAAAACCTCTCTAAAAACTAGTTCAACCTTATGTGTAGATAATACCTATGTTTGAGAAAAGACAAAATTACACAAAACTGAAAAGCCTCCCAATTTGTTAGATCAGTGTGTCGCACATGACCAATTCCTCAAGTTCAGCGCGCTGCACTGAGTCGTAATTAGCTCCTCTGGTCCACACCCAATCCCTTAGTTGTGTGCTGGACTTTTACTTTCCAGCAACTTTTTTTTTCAGCCTCTTCCAAGCACTCCTTGAACTCTCAAACATGATATGCTTTGCTCGTATCTTCGCCACGCTCTCCAAGCATCTTCTGATTACCTCTTAGAGATCTGTAACTTCTTGATGTGAAATCTTTGGATGATCTTGGTCTTGGAACGCTTGATGGTCCTTATGATCGTTCAGGATCTTCCGTAATGTGCATCTGCTATCCGGGGTTGTTTGAGGACTCTATTTTTCTTGGCGATGAATTTTCTGTATTCAACTCTAATGAATTTCTCCTTTCTATTTTGTTCACTCTATTCTTTTTGTTTTACAGGGTGTCTAAACTCAAAATAACTTGTCCCATTGAGTGCTGAAACCTGATTTTGATTCAATTGCAGGTTTATCATTCCAGTTTCGTTGATGAGGAAGGAATTAGTAAAGCTTGTGGATGCCCTTTGTTACCTCTGAAAAGCCATATAAGGGGACCTGCTCCAGTTTCAGAACAAGGTTAGTCTTGCGAGTCTTTCCTTTCTTAAGAGAATGTCTCCACATTATTATGGTGATGCTAATCTAATTTTTGAGCAGATACAACCGATATTGTCGATGAAGCAATCACATTCTTCCGAGCAAATGTCTTCTTCAAAAACTTTGATATTAAAAGCTCATCTGACAAGCTACTTATCTATTTGACATTGTATATCAATATCGCCTTAAAGAGGCTTGAAGGCTGCCGAACTTTAGCTGAAGGAACCAAGGCTATCATCAACCTAGGTCTGGAAAATGTTCCTGTACCTGGAGAGGCAGGTTTCCCATTCCCAAGCTTATTTTCTCCAGCCCAATCTAAAAAAGAAGCAGGTAAGTTGTTATTTGAACTAAGCAACCTTCTTTTTCTATGTGAATAAACCACCAATAAATGATTTTGGTTGATTTTGAGTTTGCTGTTTGCTTTCATTTGAGATTCTAAAATGAAAACAAACAAATTCACAGCTCATAATTATTCAGATGATGATATCCTAGTCTAATTGTGCCAATTTAATTCTTCTGGAATTTTCATGTACACTACATTTGTATGGCTTGAAACCTCTTTGACATGTCACAACACTGCATTTGGTTCTAAGTGGAGAAAGATTATATGAGCTGGAAGACTTTCTTAGTAGGGTAATAGAAGTTGGGATCAACAATCTCTTTCTTAAAGATTGGGATGAGTCAATGTGGGTTGATGGTATGAAAACTTCCAGATGCCAATTTCCAAAAAAAGTAAAGGGCAAAACAGAAGACTTTTGTGAACTCCATTATCTTTGACTGAATTTGATGTGCTTTATCACTTTTGCTGAGTAATGGATATCCAGACCCTGCCAAAACTGCAATTTATTTTAATCCATTGTACTCTTTTTCCTAAGTTGTGCAGCCTTGGATCGAAAAACACTCAGCAATACCTTGTGTTTTTCTCTACTATCAATCTTCTCCTAAACCATTTACCATTTTAAATCCTTCTCATCTGAACTCTCTAAACCTCACAGAAGGTTCCATTTTCTGATGGATGAAGGGTTTGTTAGTTTTTGTACAACCAGTACTTGAGAGTTATGACCGTGTATGGACGTCTCTGTTCTTCATGGTAGGATGGTCAGTACAAGTTGGATTAAAAGATAAAAAAATGATGGGTTTTTTTGTACGTTCTGTATATAGCTCGAGTTCCCTTGGGTGTTGTCTAATAATATTGTATGCTGTTGTAAAAGTAATAATGGATTTTCATTACACAATCTGTGTAGTAGTGTTGGTCCAAAGCTTGTCAACTGTTACTTTTGAAAGTACTTTGGCGCAATTAGGAAAATCTATGTATGTTTGTTAGTGTCAACTCTGAGCCCCTCAGTGGCTTCTTTTGGAAAAAAGAAGGAACACCTGACTGAAATATACTTGCCATTAATCATTGTAATCCGAGGAAACAGATGGTAGTTGTCATCTTGAGCTGATCATTAGCAGTCTGGCAGAAAATTGCGGCCAACAATTTTGAGATCCCCTGTGTTGTTCCATACATCTGTGTCCAATCTTTTCAATCACCATCTATGGCCTCAAATTGTCCCAAAATAATATGAACAAGCGTTATTTTGGAGGAATCTGACGGGAGGAAAGAGTTGTGTGTTGGTCTAGAAAATGAATTCCTGCTTTAGGGGGTGTCTCAAGTTGACTGAAGTGATCGGATTTAGAGAGTGAAATAACTTGTTCTTTTTCTCATGTATCTCTCTTTCCCCTTGTTCTCCTCCTCTTTTCACGTAAATATAACTGTAATATTTTTTTTCAAAGTGATATGCTATATTGCCCTTTTATGCTGTCACGTCCGTTTTGAAATATAGTTTGATTGTATATTGATATTATTTAGCACATCTCTTATCATGAAATTTTGTACTTCTCCTGTTGGAATATATTGAAATGGTGTAGCACTTCTTTGTTTGTGACACCTTTGCAGTATTTTGTAACCGACTTCCAAAAGGATACTTATTCTTATACGGAACTGTGACATAATGTCTCTTACTTTTGTTTCTCTTTATGCTTTAATAGACATCAAGATGCCATTTTGCATTTGTTCTATCTCGTCAGAAAACTGTATACCTCAAACATTAGACAACTTTTACTCTCTTTTTGTTATCTTGTTCTTTTTCTTCTTTTCTATTTTCTCTTTCGTCGATGTGTGGCTCTCAGACTAATGGATAGGAATCTTTTTGTTCTGGCCGACACATTTGAACTCAGAACTATTCAGGAATTATCTGAAGCAAATAAGGGAGGAAACTAGCGGAAGGTTATTAAGCGTTGCTTATAGGCCTAACGGAACACCCAACAAATGGTGGTCAGCATTTTCCAAGAGAAAGTTTATGAACATGGTTCTTCCTTGACTAGAGTTTCAACTTCTGCAGAGGATGCATTTGCTGCTATGAGTTGTTTGGCAGGTCAAGTTGCTTTTGCCCCATTACATGTGTTATAAACGAACAATCGAACTGTGAAACACACAAATTACCTACTTTCTGCACTGTGTAAATTACTCACTCTACTTGTAATTGCTCAAGTACAAGTAGTGGGAATTCATACAGCCGACCCATACTTGCTTGGGATCGAGGCATAGTAGTTGTTGTTGTTGTTGTACCTGTAATTGCTCAAGCTACATATATTAATTACTGTAAATGTGTGAAAGAAGTGTGTGCCCAAATGACCCAATTTGCACTTTCTAGTTGCACTACTGTTGAGAGTTACAAATAACTGTTTGATTTTTTTAACAGTGATGTTCGGGTCATTTTGTGTGCATCTCCCTTAATTTCACGAGGTGTTTGGTATTTTCCGTCAGCACAAATATCGAGTAACTTTGTTCAGCAAGTGTGGCTCTCAGAAAGAGTATTACAGGTTACTGTGTTTCGAGAACAGAGATCTGCAAATCAGGGAGAGAAAACATTCATGTTTTTTTCTCTTTCAAGAGATTCTTTCTCGGAATCGTGCCTTGAGGGGGATGCTTTAAAGCAAACTAAGAGCAGGGAAGGGACTATGGCGGCATAAGCTCACCAATTAGGATGCGTGACTGACGCATCTTTTTTTTTCCTTAGAAAACGGAGCTGCTTGAAAGCAGATTTAAAAATTACATAGGTGAATGTAGAGATCACCGGTGTCCTACTCGAGACGAAGTACTTGTCGTCCCCAAGCAAGTGAATGTGAGTTCTTTTACTATTCAAAGTCATTTTTAAAAAATGAATATGGTGTTTTATATTGATGCTGTTTCTTTCAAAGATCTGAAAATGATATTTTATAATGACTTTTCACATGATATTATATTTAAAACTTTTGGCAGTTAGGTCTACTCTTTTCATTTCAATAATATTAAATGAAAGACTCAGAATAAAATTGACATTATTTCTTTTTTAAGTTTCTTAAAAGTAGTTACTTTTTTTTTTATATAGTTAAAAGCCATTTTAGGTTTATTTTTTTTATTTTATCCTTAATGACTCATTCTTATAGCCACTAAATTGTTACATCATAAATTCTCAGTGTACCTTTGGCCAAATACCAATATTCTTTTTTTTTTACCTTTCTAAATTTGTATTCAATTAAATTTGTCACGTTTTCTATTTTATCAGCACTTTTTTCTTTTTAGTAATTTATTTAAAATAATCTCTCTATCTTTAAAGCAGTGGTAACATTTGCATATTTTTACTCTTTTTAAATTCTATTTTATAAAATTATACTGAATATATTGTTATTGTTATAACGTAGCCATGAAATGCAAGAACCAAAAGAAAACCATAAAAAGTATTAGAGGAATAGCTTTTGTGCACATTGTACAAGTTGTTGAAAACCTTTTCATCATTATAGTGGAACCTTGTGATAAGGATCCAATTGATAGGACCATCTCTACTTCATTCATTTCTTTGGAATTGGTAGGTCCTTCTTTGGTCCCTTATTTTTTATCTCATTCAGTGTTCGATATTTATTTTATAACTTAGTGATGATTAATTTGGATCGCCTCGAGAAACCTCACTTTGGGGAGTAAAATATTTTTTCACAAAACTGTCTTTATATTGATAGCTCGAACTCAAAATCTCTAATTAAAGATGAAAGAATATTTATCACTCCATGATAAATTTTGATGATCTATGAAATTTGATATGATTCAATTAAGACCCCCTAATTCAAATTATTTGTGTTGTACTTTGTGTCCATAGATTATAGACTTCTATACTCATTTTTTAATAATACTATCAAAACCATAAAATAATTTTACCTACTAATTATAGCAATCTCTAAAATCTTCATCCTAATCTACACTAATAAATTCAATAATATAAATTAGCTCAATCAATCCCTAACGTATATTCAGAATGTGCCTATTGAACAACTCATGTAAGTTTCTTTCTTTCATTTCTAGCCAAATACCTAAACAACCTCATGAGAGATACAACAATTATTAGAAAATAATAGAGTTAGGGTTGTAGCTATGAGTGGTACAGACGGTCTAACGTGAAGAATGAAAGTGATTGCTTCTACGATTTTTCACTTAGATATACACGCAAGAAAATATTATTTTTTCTGTTCCTAATTACTTGTCCACTTTTGAACTGACACACCTATTAAGAAAACAATTATTGACATAGTGAATTTACCATTTTACCCCTATTAATTATGAAGTGGATGCATTAAAAACTTAAGATTTTCAAAAGGTTCTACATTTTTTAAAGTAATTAATTGAGAGTATAATAGGTAAAAAAAAATTGTCCTTTCTTGATTTGTCAAAAAGGACAAGTAATTAGGAACAACTAAAAATGAAAAAATGGACAACTAGTTAGGAACAGAGGGGGTATTTGTTATGAGTCGCCTAAAACTTTAAAATATATATATTTTTCTTTCTTCTCTAACAAAAATAGACAGCCTCTTAAAGTTATCCTGTTATAATTTTTTTTAGTAAGTTTGTCATATGTCAATACACAACAATAACATATTCAATGAAATTCCACAAGTGATGTCTTGAGAGGTGAAATATACATAGACCACATCACTATCTCGCGAAGATAGAGAAGTTGATTCCAAAGATCCTTCGACTCAAGTACATCAAACCCAAGTAATAGAGGATGAAACTAGTGGAAAAAAAGAATATCAGTTAATAAGCATAGCAATGTAAAATCTACAAGAGAAACAATAAAAATATAATAGACAACATATTGACAAGAACTACAAGGTACAACTAGTCCTACAACAAGCACTAAGTCTATATAAGGTAAGACAACATTGTACCCCTATTAATCTTCCACCCTAATACGTGACCTCCACTTCTTCTAATCTAAAATCATGTTCTCAATAATAAGAAGTTGTTTCATGTTCTCTCTAATCACCTCTTCCTATATTTTTCTGTCTAGCCCTACCTCTCTGTATACCCGTTACTACAGGTCTCCCACACCTCCTTACCGGGGAATCGACGTCCATCCTCTACACATGTCCAAACCATCTCAATCTCGCTTATCTTATCTTATCCGCCTCAGAGGCCACTCTCACCTTCCCCCCAGATAATCTCATTCTTTATCTTGTCACTCCTAGTATGCTTACATATCCATATAATCATCCTCATCTCCGTAACATGCATATTCAAACACGTGAGTTCTTACTGTTCAGCACTCCACCCTATACAATAAGAATGACTAACTACCATTATGTAGCACTTACCTTTAAAATTATGTGGTACTTTCTTATCACAAATACTGTAGAGACATACCTTCATTTCATCTTAGCTGCCCTAATGCGATTTATGAAATAATCATCGATGTCGTCGTAGCCCCAGATGACATACCCAAGATATTTTAAACTTTCTCTTTTAGGAATAGTCCATTCGACTTCCACGTCCACTTCGTCTAACGCTACACTGAATTTGCACTCGAAATATTCCATTTTGCTTTTGCTCAACCTAAACTCTTTGGGTTTCGGAGTTTGTCTCAATACCTCCAACTTATCATTAACTCTTTTTCTTGTCTTATCAACAAGTATTATGTTATCCGCAAATAACATACATTATGGAACATCTTCTTGAATAAAGCATGTTAGGTTATCCGCCACCAAGACTAATAGGAAAGGGCAAAAAACAGATCCTTGATGTAACCCAATCTCAATTGAAAAGTGCGTCGAGTTTCTTCCCACCAACACATTTATCCTCAAAACACCTTCCGAAGTCATTTCTCAAGACTTTGCCATATGTTTTTTCAAAATCAATAAACATCATACGTATGCCCCTTTTTACTTTCTCTATATTTCTTCACTGATCTCTGCATAAGATGAATGACTTTAGTAGTCGATCGGTCTAACATGACTCCAAATTAGTTCTCAGAAATGGACATTCGTTTCCTCATCCTCTTCTCCACCACTTTCTCCTAGACTTTCATAATGTGTATATCACCCTTATTCTCTTATAATGGAACCATAGTACTCCAAATCTATTCGTTGAGCATTTGGTCATCTTAAAAATAACATTGAACAACCTAGTCAACCACAATATACGTGCCTTGACATCGCTCTTTAAAAAATTCACCAAAATCTTATCGGGTTTAGTCGTTCTTCTCCTACTCATTCTACTAATAGAAAATGTAACCTCCTCAAACCTAAAATGCCCATAGTACCCAAAGTCTCGTATTCGTTCAGAGTGCACCAATTAACCCAATACAATGTCTCTATTTTCTTCTTCGTTTAAGAATTTGTGGAAGTATGCTTTCCATATTTGTTTAATAGAGTTCTCTTTTACCAACCCTTTACATTCTTTATCCTTGATGCACTTCACTTGATCCAAGTCGCGAGTCTTTCTCTCTCGCTTTCACGAGCCTATACAATTTCATATCCCCACTTTTCTCCCCTAGCTCGATATACAAGTATTCGAAAGCTATAGTTTCATCAACTATAACCGCCAACATAGCTTCCATCTTCGTCATCTTATAGGCTTTCTTAAGTATTCACTTCTTTTCTAGTCCATGCACTTCACCCACTTAGTATAAGACACATTCTTTTCTTCCACTTTAGCTTCCACCACCAATCTCCTTGATATCCACCAAAGTTCCCTCTCGATTCTCCTAAAACTTTTATAGTTGTATCTTGCATGTTGCTCACTTCCCCACTACTAATCTATGACCCCATCTGAATCAACTTCTCGCCCATTTTCTGAGAAAGGGGAGGGGTCAAACCACTGCATTGAATTCTCGGTGGATCATAAAGAGTCTTCTTCCTCTTATCTCACTTAGTCTCCAAGTCCATCACCAAAAACACATGTTGGGTAGTAAGATTCTCATTCAAACTAACCTTGCAATCCTTACCAAGACCTTTATCCTATTTCTAAGGACTAAGTAATCTATTTGAGTCTTAGTTATCATGCTATAAAAGATTACCAAATAGTTTTCCTTCTTCGAAAAGCACGAGCTAGCAATTACCAACTTAAAGGCTTTAGCTAAACTCAGAAGCGACGCTCTACCTCTATTTCTCTGCCCATAATCAAAGGCTCCATGAATATTATCAAAGTCACTAGAAGTTACACCGATATATCCATTAAAATCACCACTAATGACAATCTTCTCGGTGTTCAGTATATATCTCCTTATCCAATCCTCCCAAAAGAGCTTTTTGACCTCCTTAGACCCACTTGAGGGTGCATAAACCCTAACAACATTCAAATTAAGCCTGTCAACAACTAGCTTAACCATCATAATCCTATCATCGATTCTTCTAACCTCCACCACACATTCCCTAACAACATACTTAACATAATTTTATAAAGTGAATTCTACGAACTTCATCACTAATCCATCGATATTTGTTCGTAGCTAACAGAAATTCGTCTTTAAATAAGATTTGTGACGAATTAAATTATTTATCTAAAAATTGATCAACGATCAAATCCAACACAAATTTTATTTCTTACCTTAGATTATTTATGATAGACCATCCGCTCCGTCATTTTTGAGTATATTTTGCCAATAAAAAAAAAGTGGAATTGTGTAGATCCAATTCTTGAAATAAAATGTTAGTTTGCCCCAAACATTTTCCTTACTTTTTGGATCAAAACTCTTCACAAATAGCACCAAGAAACTTAACACTTCCAACCCCCCCCCCCCCCCACTCCACCCCAACCTTCTCCTCCATTTTTGTTTCTATCAATGGCTGAAAATTGTTGCAGATCTGAACTTTATACTAAAATGAGAACTCCATAGATTTTGTTGTTTACTTTGATCCATGAAGTTTCCTATTAACATAGATTACAAGCTTCAATCTTTGCTCTGTTTGTTCCCATTTTGCCCCTTCATTTTCAGCTGCAATGTCTAAGAACAATCATCTGATACCACTCGAATCCGAAAATCCTCAGATCGACAATCCGGCGCCGGAAAACGGGTCACCGGTTGTTTACACCTCTACAACTGGCGGTGGGGGATCGTGTGAGCATTTATCGGAGCTCCGATCCAGAGTCGGGTCGAACCCGTTTCTTGACTTCCCGGACTGTGTGAAAGTCCGTCCATTGGGGCGGGCCTCTATTCGGAGGCCCCAGGCGTTGGTCCGGTGCGGCGTGTGTAGACAGGCGCCGCACCGTCTTTATACTTGCGTCACGTGCGCCGCAGTTCTCTGTCACGTGCACGTGGCGTCGCATCCGGATGTGGATGTGGATGATTCTGATCGTTCACTGCATTACATTGCTGTGGATATCGACCGTGCTGAGCTCTTCTGCTGTGGGTGTAGGGACCAGGTGTACGACCGTGATTTCGATGCCGCGGTGGTATTGGCGCAAACGGAGGCTGCTGTGATTGGATCAATGCAAGAAACTCCATTGCTACCGGTGGAGAGTACGAGAAAGAGGCGGCGGGTGGAGTATAAGCCATGGACTCCTGATGTGAATGAACAAGTTTTGATTGTTGGGAATTCGAATCCATTTCCAAGTCAAATGAGCAATGATTCAGCAACCCCAGAAGTACAATGGGGTTTGAGGGGACTTAACAATCTTGGAAACACTTGTTTTATGAACTCAGTACTTCAAGCATTGCTTCATACACCACCATTGAGGAATTACTTCCTTAGTGATAAACATAATAGATATTTTTGCCAACGAAAGAATAGTACTATTGTAACAAGAAGTAGTGATAATACAAACAAGAACCCTGTGTTGTGTCTGGCTTGTGATTTGGATGCAACGTTTTCTGCTGTTTTCTCTGGCAACCAGACCCCTATTAGTCCAGCAAAGTTCCTCTACAGGTCTGCATTTAGTCTTCTTTTGTTGGTCTGTTGAGATTGTGTTTGGTTTGTTGTAGGAACTATGGTATGGTTGCATAAAATGATGTATATTTGATAGCCTGCTTGTTGCTGCTGTATGTCTTTTTCATCTGTTTTGAGCTAAGGGCCTATCATGAACAATCTCTTACTTTTTTTTAAGGTAGGAGAAAGGTCAGCGTAATATGTTGTTAATTGTATATAATAGACTACACCTACTGTGGATTCATTGGCTCTAAGTTTTGGGTCCACCTCTGACTTCAAATGGTTCATTAATTTAGCTTGGTTGTACTCTTCATTACTAATGATATTGGGACAAGATCAAATTCATATTGTTGGAGTTGTATGTATCACCCTTTTCCCTACGTAAAAGTGAGAATCAGCAAGTGGTGTGTAGGTTGGTTGTGATATAATGCCGATGTATGTTGTTTAATTGGATGTAGATTTTTGTTTGAGTATGTAGTTGCAGCCCTATACTAAATCTGATTTTGATGGATGTAAAATTTTCTCCTGAACAGCTGGTGGAAGCATGCATCAAATCTTGCAAGTTATGAACAGCAGGATGCTCATGAGTTTTTCATTTCCGTGCTTGATGGGATTCATGAAACAATGCAGAATGATAAGGGGAAAGGCCCAAGTCCAGGTAAATTTATTTGTTCCGATACAGTGTCTGTTAGTTGCCATCTTTTCTCCCCCATCACCCAAAATCCCTGTTTTTCCACTCTTGCATTTTTGTAGCCTATTCTGTTGTATGCATATTTGAACTTGACATGAGTTCTTATTTGTACATGATGCTTATCAGGCTATTTTAAATTTGTGATAAGCAATGTTAAGAACTTTTTTAAAAAAATTATCTGTTGGAGAAACATAACCCCCTGTACCTAATATTTTAATATTTATAAAGAGATAAAGTACCTGATCAATTATATGCGTGGTCCTTAAGGCCTTGGTGTAACCGCCATAAGAACAGTGTTTGCAATTTTTCTCGTTTTTCACTAAGAAATTTCGTACTGTATTATGCTTGAGTAATAGAATTAAATATGAGAAGTCTTCAATCTTGGTCATGATAATTGATGACAGTGAAAAGTTGCTTTGGGCTTTCAAGCCTTATAATTCATATACCTTTGTTAGTTGCAAAGTTTCTATATTTTAAACTCAAATTATCATTGTTAAATTTACCTGAATTGACCACTTATGGTATTACACTAGGTATGTTGTTGTAATATGTAATTTAATAAAGCATAATAACATAAACCTAAAAACCTCAAATAACTAAATAAGTGGATTAGTTACAGCAAAAGTCAAGGTACCTAAGGAGGTGAAATTGTTGAAATTTTCTTGGGAGTAGGAGGAGGGGTGGAAGTGGCAATTTCTGTCGGAAGTAGATTAATGTATTCAAGCATCTTCGTAGGCACTTAGGATCTACTTGATAGGCTTATCTTTGTTGTTCTAGAATCTCTTCTCTCATGGCGATCCATACTTCCTTCGTCACTGAAAAAGGATAGTAACATTTGACTGCAGGTTGTGGTTTAGGTCCTTTCTTTGCCATAGGCAATATACCAGTTGATATTTGCTATCAGGCTTAGAGATGTTTCACAAAAGCGAAAAGATTTCCTCCTACTCTCCCGAGTAAGTCTCAGTTTGGTTAGTCCTTTTTATTTCAGAATAGGAGTTCTCTTTTACTAAATAATTCTCATATTAACTCGCACTTTTACCATGTTTTAGGGTAAACCTTCAAGAAAGCTTTGACGTATTAACTTTAAGCTACTCTTTGTGTTGATTGCCTTTCCTCATAGGACCCTTGTTGTTTTGTTAGCAATAACTCATAAAACGTTATGACGTGACTAGGGCCTTTTGCTTTTTAGAAAGTGTGTTGAACGTTTAAAACAGTGTATATTGAAGTATGTGTTACTGTACGTAACTTGTTTGGAGGATTCATTTCGTTTTGTAATCTGCAATCTTTCATCTTATTTACCGAACCTTTTTCTTTGGCACAGGCAGCGGAGACTGTTGCATTGCTCACAGAGTATTTTCTGGAATCTTGCGGTCTGATGTCATGTGTACAGCTTGTGGCTTCACATCTACTACATATGATCCATGCATCGACATCTCCTTGGACTTGGAACTGAGCCAGGGGACTTCAGCAAAGATGACATCAAAGAAGTCTCATAAATCTCACAAGAAAAAAGAAGCAGAACCCGGAAAGTCTAGCCAAAATGGTCGTCTTTCTACGTTGATGGGATGTTTAGATCATTTTACAAGACCTGAGAAATTGGGTTCTGATCAGAAGTTCTTCTGCCAACATTGTCAAGTGAGACAGGAATCTCTTAAACAGATGTCCATACGAAAACTGCCTCTGGTTTCTTGCTTCCATATCAAACGGTTTGAGCATTCTGTGATTAAGAAAATGTCGAGGAAGGTTGATCACTACCTACAGTTCCCTTTTTCATTGGACATGTCGCCTTACCTCTCTTCATCTATCTTGAGGAGTCGATTTGGAAATAGAATCTTCTCCTTTGAAGGGGATGAGCAAGACACATCCTGTGAAACATCCTCGGAATTTGAGTTGTTTGCTGTCATCACCCATACCGGTAAACTTGATGCTGGTCATTACGTTACATATCTGAGGTTAAGTAATCAATGGTACAAATGCGATGATGCTTGGATCACTCAGGTGAGTGAGAACATCGTTAGAGCTGCACAAGGATACATGATGTTCTACGTGCAGAAAATGCTTTACTACAAGGCTAGTGAAAAACAGGTTAGCTAGAAGCAAACTCACTACTCGCGAAGTACCAATGCAGCAACACCAGATTGAAATCACTCGTTAGCTCGCGATATGTAGACATTTTTTGCTCCACAGTGGTGGTGCTGCTGCTGCTGCTTTGAGTTTTCAATTCTCAGTTGGAGTGTAATCTTAGCCTGAATTTTAAAAAGGCACACATACTCTCCTACATTCAGGAAATTTTGGCAACAAAAAATATTATCCCTTGCAAAAGAGATAATTAGTGTAACCTTTCTATTTTTTTTGTGGCTAACCATAGATAAATAATAGTAATAGCAACTTCAAAATGAGAAGGAACATGTTTCTTCTTTCATGTCTTTTTTCTTGGATATTCAAGTTTCAATGTTTTTAGATGGATGTCTTCGTGTGTTTTCGATCGTTTTCTAATTTTTTTATGTTTGGTTTTAAAATAAGTTTTTTTAAAAATGAGAAAAATGATCTTCCTGACACGAATAGAGAAAACAAGTTTCATAACTAAAACCATCACCACCTTCCAACATACAACATCTCACCTTCATACCACCACTTCAAACTCTTATTTATAAGTGAAATCCACAACTGGGGTTTGGAAAGAATAGAGCGTAAGGAGACCTAAAAGTACCTATAGATTCACTATTATTGAAAGACACGGCTCAAGAATAGCAAATCCAAAAAAAAAAAAAGAACGAGAGAAGATATTAACTAACAAAGGAACGCGTCCAAAACCTATCAAAAGAAAAAGAGAAACAACAAATAATGCAATAATCGAAACACAGTAAACAACATACAGTGACATGTATCAAGAAGTTACAATAATACAACTAGTACAAAGACAAACACTAACAAACCCTAAATCCTAAAAAAGCAAAACAATTCTCGATCTACGACAAACACACAATTGAAGATAAAATTTTAAAATCTACTTTCCAAATATCACTATTATCAAAACATAAATTTGAATAATTTATCATAGTTCAAAAACAAATTTACACTTTTTCCTTTTTAATTTTTAATTTTTAATTTTTTCTTCAAGGTGGAAAAAAAAATGAAAAACAAAAGACAAAAATCATATGTGGGAATTATTATATTTTAGGGCGGAGAATCACTACAACAAAATCATGTGTGTCTTATCTCATAAACCAAAAAAAAAAAGTTGGTCTCTTGATAATCAATTTCGATCCACGAGAACCCAATTCTTGAACTCTATCATAAGTTTGGTATGAAAAAAAATTCCCTTTTTCTATATTCTGTGGTTTGTCATGAATACTCATTTTGTTTTTGATTTTGTACGATTTTGAATTGGAATTTGAGTTCTAGCCAGTTATTAGCATCTGGGTTTTGTCAGTGTTTGCTAGTTTTTAGCATCTGGATTTTGTTAATTTGGATTGAAATTTGAGTTTTTTTTCTAGTTTTTAGCATCTGGGTTTTGTTTTTTGAATTGAAATTTGAGTTTTTTGCTAGTTTTTAGCATCCGGGTTTTGTTATTTTGAATTGAAAGTTGAGTTTTTGCTAGTTTTTAGCATCTGGGTTCTGTTAATTTTTAATTGAAAGTTGAGTTCTTTCCAGTTTTTAGCATCTGGGTTTTGTTATTTTGAATTGGAATTGGAGTTTTTGCTAGTTTTAGCATCTGGGATTTGTTTTATCTTTGATTTTTTGAAATTGGTTTTGCTTAATTCAGTAGATAAACCATAAAAAGGTAGATTCTTGGTCTGGGATTTGGGTTTCATGTATACTTTGCTAATTTTTGGGCCATTTTTGTAGTTTTGAAGCTCTTCTTCAATGCTGATGGGAAGTAAGTGTTAACCAGGTATGTATTTGACCACGTGTTCTTAATTCTTTCCTGTTTTCCTGGATGTTGAAATGCAGAAGGAAATTAATGATTTTTATAGATTCATAAAGCTAGGCTCAACTAGTTTAGGATTGGGGTATAGTTATTGTTGTTGTATTTGTTAATTTGTAAGTTTATTTCAGAAAGCTGCCTTGATCTAGGAAGTATAGTTCACTTGGTGGTGTTGTAAATCTTGTTTGATTACGGAAAAAGGCATAAATAAGGACTGTAGATTAATTTTTTTTTGCATATTAAATTAAAACTAGGTGTTCTTATTTTTTTTCTTGGTTGATGTTTCGTAAATTTCGACGTAGATATGGTTTATGTAGGAAATATCACTCATCAAATAAATGACAAGTTTGAAATATTAAAAGGGAAGCTTGGTGCATTAAACTCCCTCTATGTGCGGGGTCCAGGGAAGGGAGGGAGCACATTGAGCGTACTGTACATAGCCTTACTTGGCATTTCTGCAACTGTGAAACATTTTAGTGAAACTACGATACTGATAGTGTGAAGTAAACTGATCAATATGATCAATAGATGGTGAATCACCATATTTGGTCCAGTAATTTGGTTGAAATATCCTGGAATCATCTTGAGGAGTGTTCTTATTCAAGCAGTTCGAGAGTTCCTCTTCTTCACTTCACCCCGAAAAGTAATTAGGATTTAGGACTAACTAAGTCACATATTCACATTCCAATTGAGCATTGCCTTAGTGGTAAGGTCAGGTATATCTACCCTCCTACACTGGGTATGTTGTTGTTTAGATTATTCTTTACCAGGCAGGTCCAATCACGATTTTAATATAAGAATTTCTCTGTATTCTATTTATTGGTGCATGCTATTGCATTCTTTCTGTGATGCAATTGTATGAACATCTTCAGTTGGTATCGCCACCTAAAGTCTTATACTACAAGGGGCAAGCTGAATTTTGTTATAATCCTTGTCCTTTTGTGTGCAGGAAACATGATGAGCTTCAGGGACTGGGTCCTGTCACAGTTGATAACCAAGTCAGTAGCCTCGTCAAGACCACTTTTAGCATCAGATAACTTTTTATCAGAGGAACATCCTGATCAAGGGTTTGACCGCCCAGGTAATTGTCCTTCATGCACTATGATTAATAATTCACCTCTAACTTCTTGCTATTTCATTGGAATAATGGCTGCATGTTAGCCTGGCAACGGTGTGTCTGATTGTCTTATAGCTTCAACATTTCCATTATTGTTTTTTGCTTTACATTCTTGGGTATACACAGTAGTTAAAGCATGTCTAATTTGTTTGATGGAGCTTGATGTAGACTTTCCAGCTGAAGTTGCTTTATGTTCTTAAACAGAGATTTTCTGAAGTTTTACACTGTAGTGTTTTTGTGCTATAAAGTGAGAGCTGACCTGATATTTGGTTTTCTTCTATAGTTTCTATTGGCAGGTGAACAAAATTTTTGGTGGTTGAATCAAATTTTGACCAATATATCAGCTTTAGATACTCTGACAAGTTCAGAGTGTGAGTAGCTCTTTTTGTTTATCAATTCATGTTGTGTTTTCAAAAGTAATAGCATGTTGATCTGAAAAATATGAGGTGTATTTATAGTGTTCAGTACCCTTGGGCATGACAGTTGCGCGCTTGCTGGTGGTTTTCATTGGGCAAGACTCACAAGGTAGTGATGAATATTGAGAATAGAGGAAGTTGCTCTAATTTGGTGGCACAATGTAATTCCCTATTTAGGACCGTTTCAAAGTTGCAAGGAACAAGAGACTATTGTAGATTATATTAAAAATAAGAAAGGAACTAAATTACTTTTCCAGCTTTATAGGGTTCAAGTTGGTGCTAGATTTTTTGTTATTTGCTTACCGAGGACATGACCTTAGGTAGGAAATTGTGGAGGACATGAATTAGGGTGGTAGGTTAGTATGTAGTAGTATGTTGTCTCGCTTATCTTTCCATACTAGTGGCCGTAGTATTACTCCTGTAGTTTCTTATCCTTCAATGTTTGGTACTATTTGTTGTTTCTTGCACTTCAACTATTTGAATATTTTTTGTTGTAGTTCCATTTCCTTTTTTTCCACAGAATGCTTGGGCATACTTTCGATAGTATTTTGCCATGACTTCTTTACTCCCGCTATTTTTTTTTCGACCTGCTTTGAAATGTTTTTCCTTGAGTCGAGGGTTTATGGGAAACAACCTCTCTACCTCCCAAGGTAGGGGATGGTCTATCAGAAACACCCTCTCTACTTCCCAAGGTAGGGGTAACGTCTGCTTACCCTCTACCCTCCCCACCCTCCCCAGACCTCACTTGTGGGTCTACACTGGGTATGTTGTTATTGCTACTGCTTAGATGGTTTGCCTTTTCAGCCTTAGAAGATAGATCTACAACTATTTAAAGAAACTCAACAGAATTATGAGTTTGTTTCTCTTTAAAATAAACAAAAGAAATTGTGGTGTAGAAGTGAAAAGTCTACTTCAGAGTTTCCTCGGCTTTCTGAATGATGTTTTACATTATCCCATCTTATGCTTTCTGAAACTGACTGCAAATTTTGCCCTCTTGTGCAACAAGGAGTACATGTATAACTTTTTTGAGTAGCTAATTGTTAAACTTTTAAACTGTTACCTTTTAAGGTAATGCTATTTTTACTTTAGGCTTTATAGTTTTGTTACATTATAGAAGGAAATAAATCTAAATGGTCCTAGGCTACAAATTGGTGAGTTAATGAGGTCTTGTTTGGCTGAATGAGAATAGATATTTATTACCTTATACTCTATATAATCATAGTTAATATTATTGGGCACTGCAAATCAGTCATAACATCTTCCTCGAATCAACTAGTTTGCTTTTGGAAGCGTAACAAGGCTCTTCTATTTCATTAGTTTACTACATTTTTACTGTTCTTTCTCTTTTTGATAACCGTGGTGTCCGAGCCAGTTTGCGCGCACCTTGACTAATTCCACGGGTACCTGCAACTACTCTAATCAACACATGTACCGGGTAACTCTACCCACCAGACAAATGGGAAGAAATCACCTTTTGTTTTTGGCTACACTGGGAATTGAACCTGAGACACACCTTTGGGTGCACTATATTTCTACTATTCTTTTTTCTTTTGAGAAAGTAACATTTACTTCTATATATCCACAGGTATACTACATCAAAATGTAGTCCCGCTCCAAAAAGTTTTACTTACATCATTCCTAAGATCTTCTAGTTACAGCCAGTCAACAATATCAAACACATTTTCAGCATCTCCTATCACTACTTGCTTACACCAAAAATAATAAAGCCCTAGGCAATTAGTCTTTATCTTCTGGATTTTCTACTAATCTTGTGTTTATTATATAGACAAAAGTGAAGTTTTGATTTTTGTTGATCACAAATACTGTGTTCAGCTGAACAATTACTACATGCTTCACATTTTAGCTAAGTTGCGCGGACTCTTCACTTTCAATGCCGCACCCGTGTCGGGTTCTTCAAAAATACACATTACTTTTGGCGAATCCGATACACACCCCTTGACATTTTCTTGAAGAGTCTGAGCAACATAACATTTTAGAGTATGAGAGTAAAACCAATTGATATTTGATATGAACCCACTCCCAGATTCCAGATGCCTAGCAGCCCCGGTAATCTTCTTTATATCATGGTACTCGAGTCCTGGAGTTTAAGATGTAAAATGTGACATATATATATTATATTAGTGATAGTAACAAAATAAATAATCGTGAAAAAGACAGTTCGATTGAGAAAACACAACATCACAAGTTTAATTTTTTGAAATTTGGGATAGAGGAAGTAGTTCATATTTTGAAAACAAAATCTATAGTATTGGAAACAGATTTATCAAATGCATTTATTAGAAAGAAAAATAACAAGATAATTACTTGCTTGTAGAGATGGGGGATTCTTTTTCAACTCTCGAAGTGAAGTAGCTGATTTATTTTATTATTTGTATTTTACCAAGGGAGTGGTTGAAGGCAGGAGAGAGAGAGGGAGGGAGGGAAAGTCATCACGATCGTTATATTTTTTTAATAAAAAAAGAGTCCTACGTTCTTTTATCATCGTTCCGTGGTTTTTTGTGTGTGTTATTTATGTAGACCTTTTATCAAAATTATTTATGTACATCATTAATTTGTGTGCATCCAAAGTGCAACGGTTCATTGGGAACTGCTATTAATTCCAAAATGTGGTCTCTAAGGCACATTTCACACATTCAATGGGTTAGGCACTTTCTTTTGTTCTGGTAAGTAATACATTCCCTAGGATATCAAGTCATTCGAAAACGAAAAGAAGCATAAAAAGACCAGCAGTACTGTTGATTTGTGTAAAAGATAATGACAGCAAATAAAACCATGTATTAATGTTTTATCTATTGATAGGAGCGAGCCTGTATGCAGATCCTGTTATGGTCGTAAAGGTTGTTATGTTGGGATTCCTATTTAGGGTCAATTGAAATAGCATCTTACTCAGGCATATCCTTTTGGACTTTATTGTTCTACTAGTTAATTGGATAGTGGATAGAAGAATTTTATGAATTTGTAGAATAATGCCGGCCCATATGCACTTCGCTATTTTATTAATTTGACTGTTGATCTGCACATGTATCGCTGTTGTGTCAAATTGTTGATGGCATTCTTTTCTTCTTTTGGTTCAGCTCACACTACTGATTTGGTTACGACAACTAGATTAGCCAATACAATACGATCTTCCAATGATAATCAAGAGCATACAGAGAATACAAATAATTTCCATTCACAACAACGGATGGGCGAAGATTCTTTTCAGTCGGATTTTAGGGTTGATGAGAAACCTAGTCCAGTGGTAAAGATTGAAGCCCTTCAGATTACATTCTTGCGCCTTCTTAAGCGTTTTGGCCTGTCCGAGGACAACCTTCTGGTATCAAAGGTCTTATACCGGATCCAGCTGGCATCACTGATACGGGCTAGAGAATCAGATTTAAAAAGGGCAAATCTTAAAATTGAGAGAGCCCGTGTAATAGCAGCAGAACAAGAAGCTGCAAGCCGACCACAACTGGATTTCTCATTTAAGATCCTTGTACTGGGTAGAACTGGAGTTGGCAAGAGTTCAACCATAAATTCCATTTTTGACCAATCAAGAGCAGAAACCAACGCGTTCAAGCCTGCTACTGACCATATTCAAGAGATTGTGGGAACGGTAAATGGCATCAGAGTATCATTTATTGACACTCCTGGTTTATTGCCTCCCTCACCTAGTAATATCCGAAAAAACAAGAAGATATTGCATTCTGTGAAACGATATTTGAGGAAACAAAGGCCTGATATGGTACTGTATTTTGAGCGCCTGGATTTGATCAACACGGGATACAGTGATTTCCCCTTGTTGAAGCTTATAACGGAAGTCTTTGGTCCTGCAATTTGGTTTAATACTATCCTTGTCATGACTCATTCTTCCTTCAATCTTCCCGAAGGAACAAACGGATATCCTGTTAACTATGAATCTTTTGTCACCACCTGCACAGATTTGGTCCAACATTATATTCACCAGGCAGTCTCTGACACTAAGCTTGAAAATCCTGTAATTTTGGTGGAGAATGATCCCAATTGTAAGACCAATAATGCTGGAGAGAAGATTCTCCCTAACGGGCAGGTGTGGAAGTCTCAGTTATTATTGCTGTGCATATGCACCAAAGTTCTAAGTGATGTTAATACCCTATTGGACTTTGAAGACAGCCTAAAGGTGGGGCCATCAAATGTAGGACGATTGCCTTCTCTTCCGCATCTTCTCTCATCCTTTCTAAAGCATCGTGCTCAGATAAGACATGGCGGAGCTGAGAATGAAATTGATGAGGTTTCTCTTTTAGACTCAGATGATGAAGACGACGAATATGATCAGTTACCTCCTATTCGGATACTGACCAAGTCTCAGTTTGAAAGGTTGAGTGGTTCCCAAAAGAAGGATTATCTTGACGAACTAGACTATCGAGAAACCCTCTATTTGAAAAAACAACTGATAGAAGAAGCTCGTCGACAAAGAGAAAAGAGAGTTTCTTCAAGTGAGGGTAAAGCAGCCCCAGATGATGAGTCTGATAACCAGCAGGAGGGCCCTCCAGAGCCAGTTCTCTTGCCAGATATGGCTATTCCTCCAAGCTTCGATTCAGATTGCCCTATCCACAGATACAGATGTCTCATCACCAGTGAACAATGGCTTGCAAGACCAGTCCTTGATCCCAATGGATGGGACCATGATGTGAGCTTTGATGGAATTAACCTCGAAAGCAGTGCAGAAATAAGAAAAAACATATTTGCCTCGGTTAATGGACAAATGAGCAAGGACAAACAAGACTTCAGTATTCAATCCGAGTTCGCTGCAGCTTTCACCAATCCAGGTGGGCCCACTTATGTAGTTGGTCTTGATGTTCAATCTGCCAATAAAGAGCTGATCTGCACTATCCACAGTAATGCAAAGGTAAGAAATTTAAGAACTAATGTCACTGAATGCGGTATTTCTGTAATACCATTCGGGGATAAGTATTTTCTTGGTGCCAAGTGTGAAGACAGTTTTACAATTGGAAAGAGACTGAAGTTTAATGTGAACACTGGTCGGATGGGGGGCGCTGGGCAAGCAGCCTATGGCGGGAGCTTTGTAGCTACTTTAAGAGGAAGGGATTATCCAGTGAGAAACGAAAGTCTGAGTCTCTCGATGACAGTTCTCTCTCTTAACAAAGAAATGGTGTTGAGCGGAAACTTACAAACTGACTTCAGAGTGAGCCGAGGTACAAACATGTCAGTGAGTGCAAACCTCAATAACCGGAAGATGGGCCAGGTTTCCATCAAGACAAGCAGCTCTGAGCGTATGGAAATAGCTTTTATCGCACTTTTCTCCATCGCGAGAGCCCTGTTGCGCAGAAAGAGAAATGACCAACTTACTGAAGACTCTCTGGCAGCTAGATGAACTTTTCTTTTCGATTCAAAGTGGGCCACTAAATTTTTCCTTAGGTGCAGCCTCTCTAGGCTTTCAAGATGTCAAGAAAGGTAGTAGCTGCCGAAGAGCTTGATTTCCACATTATGGTATTTTCCGTGAGGGAGTATGGCTACAAGCAAAGGTTGATATGTTTTCGTTATCGTTTGATCAATTTTATCGAATCCAGGATAGGTAAAAAGGACACTTCTTTTTGGTGTCTGGTAAAGTTGAGATGACTGTAGTAGTTTTGTATCTGAGTAATAATTGTATAGTAGAGTAGCTTAGAAGAGCATACAAAAAGTTTTCTGCAGATCTTGTAATAATTAGCTTGAAAAAAGCTAGCAGGATCCTAGTTGTGATTCCAGAAGGATGATATTTTTTCAATGCATTTTCTAGTACTAAATGATTTATTGTGCTCTTTTGAGCAAATAACATCCATCTTTCTCTTTCAACCGAGTCTTGATGGATAAAGTTACTCGTATCTGTATGGGTGGATATAGTTGCTTGTATCAACTAACCTCATCATTACGATCATCACCATCAATTTCCACCATTGTCATCACCACCACGACACTATCAGCCACTATTGTCATTGCGATTAATCCCTATTACTAACCACCTCCACCATTACCACCAACTACTAACATCAATCAATTTTCTCATCACAGCTATCGCCGCCAACTGGCGTCAGTCACTACGACACTAATCATCTCCAGCGTTACGACTATCACCATTACAATTACAATCATCACCACCAATCATCACTATTACTATCATTACAAACCATGTTCACCAATACCATATTCAATCATCTCCACCATTACTAGTAAACATGAACATTTTCTTTAATCAAATAAAATGTAATTTTATTAAATGAACATTTTTTCTAATGTCTTACTATTTTTATTTGATTTTTTTTCAAAAGTAAATAAATTATGAACATTTAAATATTGAAAAATAAATCATTCGATGATTCAAATCCAAACGTCTTTATTTTAATATAAAAATAAATAAGGTCGAATACACTTAATATTTTTCTCCCCAATTGTCAATAGAAATAATGATATTTAACAAAAAAAAAAATGACTTCAGCAATTTTCCATTATTATATTCACAAGGTAGCTTCCTCCCATATCATTTTCTTATATTATATATGACGTACGTGAAGACATGCACGTATTTTATTTTTTTATTTTGTTTGTTAATTAGTCAATTAAAATATGACAAACATATAAATACCAAAATGGTCTCAATAATGCTAGTCAATTTTATTATTTTTTATAAAAATATTAAGAGAATATTCATGCAAAATGCCTTTTATCTTCTTTTTTTTTATCACACGTATTACCATCAAAATCGGCTCATATTTAATTAATAATTTCTCATCGATAAAATTTAAGTTTCAATTATTTAATTTAAGAATATAAGTAAATATGAGTAAAATATGAAAAGTGAGATCATGTCTAGAGTGTATTTTCATTTAAAAGAATATTTATCAATTTTCTCGTGTGTCATTAAAAAACATCTTATATTAACTCATTTTCAACTCGTTCAGATTATAAATTATAATAAAACAAAAGATCCAATCATCCAAAATTTCCAAATTAACAAAGGACTTTATAAGTCACACGTCTTGTCCCCATTTGCTACATGGGATATTTGACTATTTTGGCGTCGCAAATACTTCCTTTCTTTAAAAAAAAAAAATTCTATTTTCTTTTTAATTTCTTTTAATAAAAAATAATTCATTTTTTTGCAACATTTTAACTTTAACTTTTCACGTGACATATTTAAGACCACAAGATTAAAAAACATTTTGGTACATTTGACATAATTTTAATTTAGAACCACAAGATTAAAAGTCTTTTTTTTTTTCTTAAACTCCGTTCCAAATTAAATTAGATCATCTTTTTTGAAACACGGAGAGTATCTTTTATAACCAATTAAATTAATAATTGCGTGTTTATGTTTGCTAGTGTTTCCTCCACCTGTCTATTTATTATAATATATATATATATATGGCAAGTTATTCCATTGATCTTCCATTTCGTTGTTATAATTTTCTTTTACAGTCATATTATAAAAAAATTATCTAATATTTTACAATATATATATATATATATATATTCATTATATTGATTTGTAAAAAATGTATTTTACAATACTTTTTGTATAATTTGTGAAATATCTAAAAGTTTTAATTTAAAATATCAAACTAATATACTTTTAAAAATTAATTAAATTAATTTTTGAAAAATATAATATAACTGCTTAGAGAAAAACAAAAGTAAGTACTATTAGGGATGTTTTTAATAAGTGCTTAGAAATAATCATGACTATTAGGACACAATGATTTGCCGCAGCCATGCGTTAATTTTTTTTTATTTTTATTTGATGTTCGATGTTCACGTTGGATTTTTGACTAAATTTGAATCGCACTTTGCAGCGTTTATTCGAAAGTAACGTTCCCAACAAGATTTTCTTGATACCTAGAGATCCAATCTGAAACCTCCAATTAAGAATGAAATATTCTCACTAATGTACCACAAACTTATCTGTCCATGCCTAATTTATAAGCATTTTACAAACCTAACAGAGCATAAAATTTAGGTTCACTTTTTTGTGGGACAAAAAGAAAAGTCTTATATAATAAAAAAAATGTTATATGTGAGTTACATGATTAAAAAGAAATATTTCTTTTATATCAAAGACTTTTTTTCATAAAAATTTCATAATGATATTATTTAAACACTACTATTTAAATTATACATTTTTTAAAAATTGCTTAATTAGTATTTCATAATAATCTCAGATATATACTATTTGAAGTTATACACTATTGAAGTTTACATATTTATGCCTAAAGTTCAAGTAAAAAATAACTAAATTTCAGCTATATATTCATGAAATTCAGACAAAAATATTAAATAAGTTGAGTTCTAGATGAAATTCAGACAAAAATATTAAATAAGTTGAGTTCTAACATAGATACTGAATACCAAATATAAAAAATAAAAACAATTTTTTTAAAGGAAAAATCTATAGAATTTATTTCATCTGACCCTTTACAACAAGAAGTACATACATCAACAATTAAACATAAAACTAATCCACAAAAACTACTCCAATACTTTTTAAAAAATAAAAATAAATCATGCTTACACATAATAATTTTGAAATTCGGCCTTTAAGCCTGTAAAACACTTCAATTTTAAGAATACACATTTACACAAACTTTAACTTAATTTCAAACGATAACCAAAACACACCAACTCATCCCATTATGTCTCGTTCATTTTCCATACTAACTTGTCACATAAACGTTGATGGTATCTAGATAATCATGTTATAAGTTAAAATGTTCAACTGGACGGAATAAAAGACGAGTCATAATATTTAGTCGTAAGCGACTCACGTGCTTACTTGCCGGCGGAAACCAGAGTTCAAGGTGAAGAACCCCATAAAACCTCAGCAACAATGGTGGCAGCTTCAGCATCAGTATCACAAGCTTCTCTAATCTTCTTCAATATCTCCTGTTTAAATCCCCTTTTTTCTCTTTGTCGTAATCCTTCTCCTACTTCCAGTTGCACTGTAAATCTTGCAACACAGCTCGCAAATGGATGTTTCTCCAAAAATCTCTTCTCTCTGTTTCCCCTTTTCTTCTTCGTCTTCGTTTTTTCTTCTTCGTGTTCATCTTCGTCTATTTCTTCTTCATGAATTTTCCCCAAATCAATCAAATCACCACCCAAATCAGACCTCTGTAATTCCACCAATTTCTTAATCAAATCGCAGTTCAACATTGCTTCTACAGCTTCTTTTCTCCCAAAATACCCAATTTCAAGTACAAAATCCATCGCAGTTACCTTGAATGGCAAATCATCTGAGTTTAAATACGAAATCGCCTTTGAAATTCCACCAACGGATTCGATTACATCAACGAAAGGACTTCGAATTGCTTTAATAAGTGAAGATAAAACTTCTAATGAACACAGAGAATCCATTGAAATCAAAGCTTTTATTGTTTGACCCATTAGAATTTGCCCAACGAATACGTCTTTGTTGAATAGTACAACTTCTTTCAAAGCGTATCCAGCTTTTTCACGAATTTTCTCAGGTACATTACAGTTGCTGCAGCAGAGGAGAAATTCGAGTTCGGAGAAAATTTTTGATTTCAATAACAATTCCTGTAGGTTTATATTGAAACCCTGACTCAATCGATCATGGAAAATAGTTAATTTCTCAGCGATTTCATCTTCTTCTTCTTCGTATTGTGATGAATTTGATTGTAAACGGATTTGTTGAAGCTGATTAGTGAGATTTGTAATCGATTCTCGATCAATCCAAGCTTGGATTTCTGATTCGATTGATTCTGCAACTTTTGTGATTTCATGAGTTTTGACTCTACGAGTGAGGAATGATTTGATTCTACCATGTTTGTGTTTCGATTTATGTAACGAAGAGATTAGGATTTTGAGATCGGAGAGATGGTTAGATAGATTTAAGAGGTTTGGGTCAGAGTAAGTGTCGAGCTCAAGCAAAGCTTTAATGGCGGATGATGATGAAGATGAGTCGGATTCGGATGTATCGGATTCTGGATTGGATTGTAGTTGTTGTGAAGCTTGTTTTAGTGCTTCGAGAACTTTGAGTATTTGCTGTGTTTCTTCTTCATCCTCCATTGATGATGTTGAAGAAGAGAAAAAAATGGAAGCTATGTGAGTAGAAGATGGAGTCTATTATAATTATTGGAAAAACAAAAAGATGAATATACCTTGAACTATCGTAAATGATATGCGGATATCCTTCGTCATGCATTACTGACATTGTTGCCTCTGTCGTCCAAAAACTAGAAGATATATACACTTTATACTAACAGACATACGCGACATAATCTTATACATCAATCCGACATCGGATCGATGAATAAAATTGTGTCATATGTCCCTATTTAGTCTTTCATTAATATATACCATTTATATTAACAGACTTACGCGTGTCATAATCTTATACATCGACCCGACATCGGATTGATAGATAAGATTGTGTCACGTGTCCCTATTTAGTCTTCCGTTAGACTGAAGGGCATGTACACTCTAGTTTTTGGATGACAGGGGCACCAATGTCAGTAATGTATGACGGAGGATATCCGCATGTCATTTACGATAGTTCAAGGGTATATTCATTTTTTTTTCCTAATCTTTTTTAATTTGTTTGTCACATGTTGACGGTAACGAATAAAGTTATTTTTCGTGTTATTAGGAAGTCACAAATGTGTGTTTATGGAAATATTCTCTTGAAGAAATATACATACATACTATTGTTCTGTTCTTTATTAGTATTCCAATCGAATAACTTTATAGACAGTTCAATACTTCTTTAGAACTTAGTGTGGTGATAGTTTAGTACATCAAACAACTGTGTTTTTAAAATTAAAAATATATACAATATATCTAAAATATAATTTAATTTTATGATTTTTAACGGATAATACTTTTTTAAATTTTACTCATAATGAAAACTTAATGCATCGAGCTATTAGAACATGGTTTCTAATGTGTGTTTTGTGGGAATATTCTCTTGAAGAAATATACATACTATTGTTATGTTCTTCATAAGAATTCCGATCGAATAACTCTATAAACGGTTCAACACTTTTTTAACGGAAAAGGGCCTAAAATACCCTCAAAGTATTGGAAATGGTACAAAATTACCCTCCATCCACCTATTGGCTCCAAAATACCCTTCCCACCCACCTATTGGGTCCAAAATACCCTTGTCATCACCTTTTGGTTCAAAATTGACCACTTATTTAACGGTTTTATATTTAAGCTATTTAAATATTTTTTTAAATACGTGGCACGCAACTATATGTTATAATTTAACTTATTAGTATAATTTATAAATCAATCCACTACCCACCCATTACTAATTAAACCCCTCCAAATTAATACACCCGTCACATTATTAATGCAACAACAAAAAAGCTACTGCGAATTGAGTGTTTTTAAAAATTTGAGGCGAAAATATTTATAGAAGTAAATTATCATACGTTAAGTGTCTAAATAAAAATTACTGATAAACTTAAAAGTCTGATTATGTTCATCTTAATTATTCTTACGTCTCAATTATGTGATGTTACTTCATAATTAACTTTTTTTCAAAATAATATATTAAAGGTTTTAAAACAAATCATAAATATTTATAAAATTATATTTTAAAAAAGTGCATGAATTAATTCGGGATGTATTACTTCTTTACCTTTAATCATAAATTTTTAATTCAATCTTGGAAGAGAATCCTATTGAAAGTGTCCTCCTAAATAAGCGGCTCAACCTATATTTAATTGGGTTTCGATTCGAACTCAAATAATTCTGAATGTCATTTTCAGGAATCTATAATTTCATCGTGTTTTAGTAGTGTTTATGACAATTTTGATATTATAATTGAATTATTAATTGGGTGGGGTTTAGTTAGTAATGAGTGGGTAGTGGGTTGATTTATAAATTATATTAATAAATTAAATTATAATCAATAGTTGAACGCCAAGTATTTTAAAAAATATTTAAAGAGTTTAATTTTAAAACAATTAAAGAAATGGTCAATTTTGAACCCAAAGGTGGATGACAAGGGTATTTTTGAGCGGTGGATGAAAAGGGCATTTTGGAGCCAATAGGTGGATGAAGGGTAATTTTATACCATTTTCAATACTTCAAGGATATTTTAGGCCCTTTTCCGCTTTTTTAAAGCTTGATATAGCGATAATTTAATACATCAGAATGAAAACTTAATGCATTGAGCTGTTAGAACACGATTTCTTCCAAATTTCATGGATCCACGCGTTGTTGAAGTTATTTTTGTTGACTTTCCTTGCTTTCACATGTTACATGAATCAAAATAATTAGTTAACGTTTGGTAGCAACGTTTTAAAAATTATTTCAAATATCTATAAATTTATATTATACTTATAATTAACATGTTTCGTTAAAAATAATTTTATAATATAATTGATAAATCAATAATAATATTGGCAAATTATTCTCTCTTTTTTTTTCAATTTTATCAATCAAATAAGAATCCAAACTTTTTCGGAGAAGGTAATAACAAATATTAATTTAAATTAATAAATAATAGATATTTTTATATGATATAAAAATTTGGGATAATTTTTGAATTTTGTAAAATTCCTTAATATTAGAGCTTTACCTGAGTACTAGTCTTTCTGGTATTCAAAAACTTGAGATATTTAACACATATATTTGTCAAGTTATAAGATCAAACACCACTTTTCAAGTTTTTCTCAAATATTTTAAGTCAAACAAATGAATTTAATGACGGGAATGATCAAACAATTAAAAGAATGTCACAAATAAAGCATAAGCAAAAGTAGAATGTTTTAAGTGATCAAATTACGGGGGCAATTTAAAAAAAAAAAATGTATTTTGTGCTATCATATTTATAGTGAATTGGTCATTTTCTTTGTGGATATAGGTTGATTGATCGAACCACAATAAATTTTTATGTCTTTTAATATATTTCTTGTTTATTTTCTTACTTGTAATCTTTCGAAGTTTGCTATACTAGCTTTCGCATTACACTTATTTAATTTTCAATCTTTACATATCCTATTATGAAGTTTTTGTACTATATTCTTTTATCCGTATTAAGAGTATTATTTTATGCTTTGACTTTATTATTGTTGTTGGGGATAATGCACAAGTATCCTCTTAGACTATGACCGAAATTTAAGAGACACACCTTAACTAAAGTAAGGTTCTATTACCTTCCTAAACATTTTTTTTTTGTAATTTTGTGCACCTTTTTGACTTACGTGACATCCAAATATCTCTCACGCGCCTCAATTGTGTGGAGCCACGAAGTGTGCCACATCAGACAAGATGTATAAAATTATGGACCTTAGTTTATTTAATATGTGTCTCTGGAATTTCGATTATAGTCTAAGGGGTACTTGTGTAATTTTCCTTTTTTTTCTTTAGTTTCATTATCCTTAATATTTTTAAAACTAGATAATCTTTTTATTTAGTATTTTTATCTTTAACATTTAATCTTGCTTTTGTTTCAAGTCTTTTTTGAAAATGATTTTTTGAGCTAAATATCTATAAAAAGGAAAAAAAGAAAAATCCCTTTAACCTAATTAGAATAAAATTTTCGATTTTTTGTATATCCATTCTTTTCAAATTTTAAACAATATAATGGATATTTTATTGTTATTATTATTTGTATAACTTACCTAAATCCCATAGTGTAATAACTAAATTACATTCTATCCCTACTATTTTTCAATTTACAAAAATCCCTCAAAATAAGTGCTATCCGGATACATAGCAAACGAGCTGGATACATAAATTTTGATACATTAAAACAAATTCAGTTACACTTTTAAAGGAAAGAGAATCCATTTTGAATATGACTTCCCCAAATTATGCTAATTAATTTGCTGTCAATCTCTCCCAAATGGTAACAACTTCAATCAATTCAAATTTCAAATATTCTTCCATCAATTCTCTTTCAAATATTCATATATTCAGTCAGATGCAAATCCTTCCACAATCAACAAATTCAAAATTCATTTTTTTTTTCTATTTATCGTCTCATGATCATCAAATAATCATTTAAATTTGTCGAAAATTTGATAAGATGTATAATGAATAGTAGTTGGATAAATAATTTTGTGTGAATCTCAAATTCACCATTGCAATATATCGATGAGATGAGGAAGAACTTGAAATCCGATATATAACAGAAGGAAATCATAGGAAAATGTTGATTATGTTTCTTGGCCTCCTCTTCATCCCATCTCGATCGTGGGTACCATAGTAGGAGATGATCAAAGAAGCTACTGTCCATTTGAATTTGTATTTCATAATACATTAAAATCTAGTTAATGTATCCCAAAATTCTTCTTCTGATTCTTTCTAAAAGAATCTCAATTTTTTGAATTAAACTTGTCGACAAATTGTACTATACAACTTGAACATGTCGATCTTGTTGAGACATTTCAAAATATGAGAAAGTGAGGTGAGGTATGAACAATACAAAAGTGATGAAATTGTTGTTGGTCAAAATATTAATTTGTGAATCTCAAAGCAACCATTGCAGTTGAATTAAAGATCGATAGGTTGTTGAAAAATTTGGAGATCTAATACATCGTTGAGGTGAAGAAACAAGAGTTGGGATTTTCAATGTATTCGTTATTCATTGATACAACAAACACAAATGCTAAAGAGATGCATAGCTTTGATAGATCATTCATACCTTTTGTAATGTTGCGTAATTATTTTTTTATTTTGTTTTTGATATGGATAGATTTATAAATACATTACTATTTATGTATCTCGTTTAAATTGAGTGTTGTATTTCTATTAGATAGATTAAACAAGTAACTGTTGTCCATACAAATGTTAGGTTTTAGATTGATACATTACTTTGTGACAGTTTCTACATATCAGATACCATTAGTATAAATTCAAATTTACGTATCATGACTAAAAAATTGTGTATTTGCTCATGCAAAAATAGAATGTTGTATATCCGATACAATATAGAGTATCAAAAAATCAATTATATGATTTTATAGATATAAAATTGTGTATCTAACACAAAATTTGTACAGTTATATTTGATAAAAGGGTATTTGATATTAGTTGTGTTTAAATGACAAAATATTGTGTACATGATCTTCGAGATCTTCACATATTCCCTCAAACTAAATAGACTTTTGATAATAACATTTACGTATCACCATTTATGAATCTGATACATACTTGTGTGACACTTTAATGTATCATGTGTTGTGTACGGATACATATCCTTTTAAATTTGAACAGGATAGAAGATACATAGCAACACCTAGATACATGATACATTTGGTAAAAATTTTGTATCAAGTATGAAAACTAATTAAGTTTATGTATCAAAACTAATATTTGAACACGATATATTGTGCATGATAAAATCGTAATGTATCAAAGTGTTGAAACAAAGACATTATACATTAATTTGAGAAATAAAGTTAACTAGATACATTAAAAACACTTAATATATCCCAAACTATAATCATAAGAATAATTTAGTATTTAAACACGATACATTGTACATGATGAAATTGTAATGTATAATAATATTGAAATGAAGGTATTATACGTTAATTTAAGAAACAAAAACAACAAGATACATTAGAAATCTGAACCCATATCAGAAAAAGATGAACAAGAAAATCAACAACTTGATCTATTTCGACTTCTCCTTCTCAACATTCACTTTAGAAGATAAATGTATCATTCATGAATCTCGATCCAAAGTCCTTACCAAAGCCACCAGTAGATGAATTTTTTTCATCTTTTTGAGCGTTTTTTCCACAATCTATTTAGAAGTCCTAGATGCATCCTTCTTCGACTAGTTGAGTAATTATAATACTAAAATAAGGATCTTAATCCGTATGTATCAAGAAATAAGAAGAAAAAAAATAAAATTGAAGAAGACAACTTGAGTAGTTTTTTAATTTGATTTAGTGGAGAGAGAATCCTTTTGTAAATCAAATTGATATGAAAATTGTAATTGATAAGATTATGGAATGAAATTAGGGAGATATTAAAGGAGTGAAAAAAGGAAAAAAAAATGTGTGTTAAGGCTGTGATATTTATGTATCTTGTTGACTTGAGAATTGAAAAAAATAAGGGATTTTAGAAATATTTTAAAATGGTAGAAAATAATAGAAATTATGAAAAATAAAGATGTGTATATAGGTAGTTTATCCTTATTATTTTATGATTATACGCGTTAACTTCTATCATCAACTTGTGACAAATCACATATAATTTAGGCATTACCCAAATTAATTAATTAATAATGACATATTCCAAAAGGATATATGTGGATTGGAATATTCTACACATATTACATTTATAATTAGCATATTTCAATTTGTGTAGGCCTAGTCAACATCTACCCTTCCACAATTCCCAATAGGTGTTCAAATGGGTGAAAATACAATATTACATAGGGACAAACACAGTTGGTCGGTGAGATAAAGATAATAATTTTTTAAAAAAAATCTATGTTTATTTCATTTTTTGTGTGTGGTCATGTATATTATGTAGTTTCAAAATTATTTTATTTTATTATTTTAGTGTAAATAATTGAATAGATTATTTCATATAGATACTGAGATAAAATTATCAGCATGAAGTATCTCAATCTATTTCAAACATTTTAACAAACTCTAGGAGTTTGGATTTTTATTTTGTCGGCAAGCGAATGCTAGGTGTGCTGCGTATGCATCATTTCTAGTTTGAATTTTAACTCAAAAATTTTTCGGAATAATTTAATATACGATTGTTTTATATTACTATATTAGATGTAAATCAATAATTCTTTTCGAATATGAATTAACTTATATTTGATTCATCTTTTTTGATTATATATATCTTTCTAATTACAAGGATGAATTTAGGATATTTATTGGGATAGATTTTCGATAACACATATTTATATTGAGAATCTATTAAATGTATAGCAAATTACAAACAAGAAATCAACATATATAAAAAGTACGTTGTTGGTTCAATCACAAAAACGAATCCAACTTACAAACAGCTTAATTATACCAACATTCCTATTGTGTTTACTAATTCTCTTTATAGTTTGAAATAATTACATATTGTCTTACTGATTAATAATGTCATATCAATTTTCAAGTCAAATACATCTGAATACATATATTTTGCTATCAGATACACTAAAATAAGGAGAGAAACAAGCAAGATAGGAGAGAGACAAATGAGATAATCAATCAATATATTCCGATTCCCTAATATATTGGAATCATACTAAATACATAAATATGAAATTTTATATACATTACAAAATATAGATATATGGAGGAGAGGCGATCGAGAGAGAAGAGAAGTGATCGAGGTAGAAGAAAGGCAAGCGAGAAAATCAAATACATAAAAGGAAAACTTACATAAATATACTATAATAAAAAAATATTTACCATTTATAGCAATAATATTTATTTTTCACTTGATCACTTTTAATTCATGTATAATATAAGTTTAATTCATATTACAAAGAAATTTTTTTTATTCACATATAATACAAATTTTAATGATAGATAATTCATTTATCACACATTTTAATACACTTATAATACAATATGTCAAATTTTTACCAAACAAATATACTATATTTTAAAAAACAAATATAATTCATATATATTGCATATGTAATTCACTTTTAATACATATTGCAGATTTAACATAGTATTGCTATAAATGGTAATAAACAAAAAGTATTGCTAAAATCAATAATTATTTATTAAATATACCAATTCATATAATTTTTTCTACATAAAAATTCATTTAATTATAATATATTTAAAATAAAATTATACCTAATTTTAACTTCGAGATACATGTATCAATCATAGCCTAATTCTTAAACTTACCATTCCAATCAATAAACATGTATTACACCAAGATATTTCATTTAGTGAGACATATGGGACCCACAAAATTGACACGAATTCCCAAAATAGATCACCAATCATATCTTGCCACGTAACTAAACTTCCCTCCTAACATTTCTTTAATTTGAAGCTATTAAATTAACCAACCACACACTAATCCAACTGATAAAAAAGAACAATTGTTCCCTTGAATATTCATGTGTTTTTTTAACTTAGATTTGTAGTTAATCTACTATACCCAATTCAAAAAATCATCTTTTTGATATACCCATTTCAAAAAGATTACATTTTTAGTTCAGAAATATCAAAGATTTTTGCTAGTTCACTCCCTTGTTGTTTCAGCCTTCAAAGGTACTCTACCCCCAACACTTTCTTGATGTTCTAATCACATTTATTTCATATGGGTGTGTTTGCTTTTTATGAAAGATTGAATTTTTACATAGTTATGAACTTTGAATTTCATACATTTTTCTGTTAGGTCTGTGATGATTCTACTACACCCAATTGAAAAGATCTTAAGTTTTTGATATAGCCATTTGAGAAAGACTGCATTTTTAGTATAGATGAAGACATAGTGTTCTGTTGATAGTATAAAACTACTTCTGACTTGTTGATTCTCAGTTTCTTGATGTTCTAATCACATTTATTTCATATGGGTATTGTTTGCTTTTTGTGAAAGATTGTATTTTGACAGATTTAAGAACTGCATATAACTTCATACATTTTGTGCTTGGTTTGTGATGATTTTAGTACACCCAATTCAAAAAGATTGCATTTTGATGTATATTATTGATTTGATCTTCAATTTTTCTTATTTGTTCCCAAATGTTATGGATTATTAAATAAAATAGCAGATCATAACTTGTTTGGGATATAGGTGAAGTCAAAATTTGAATTTTATGGGTTCTATATTCTAGAATAGACATGGAGTTTTAGTAACTAGGTTCTGAATTTTCTTTTTTTTGGTGCATACTTGGTGGATTTGTTGATATAGATACAAGGTTTAGACGAAAGCTACTGAATATCGTAGTTAACCTTCTAACTCCGCCCATAGTTTACTGAGGCTTAGTTGTTGTTTATGTTTAACTGTATATAAATGAGTATGATACACTTATTTATGCATTTTTTATGCACTTTGAACTGGATGAGTCTTGGAGATACGTGATACTGAGTTAACAACCTCCAATTCTTTGTTTAGTTTGCATAGACGTCGTTCATATTATAATGATATTGCTGAGAGATGCTGAATTGTTTATACTTTATATTGTAGTTTAAGTTACACTAGTGCCTTGAAAAGAGAGGTAAAACCAATAGATGGGCAAAAAGGAGTTAGTAGATGATTTTCTCAAGTGATGGGCCTTTGTGCTAATTCTTTGTCATTGTGGCATTTATTGAGAAATTTCTCAGCATGTATTTGTAATGTTTACAATTGACTTTTTCCTTTGTGCTAATTCTTTGTCATTGTGGCATTTATTGAGAAATTTCTCAGCATGTGTTTGTAATGTTTACATTTTACTTTTTCTCTGTTATTTAATCTTTTCCTTATGTCTTCCTGTTTGCTCATTTTAAGGAAAAAGGGTAAGAGATCTTATGTTTTTATATGCTCCGAGTTTGTTTCTTATTTGTAGTTTGATGAGTTAGGTGATAGTGCAAAAGGGGAATCTAGTTTTGAGATGGAATTAGATTGTATATTCTCACACATTGAGTAGTTATTTTTTTTCCTTAACCTTCTGATCATTGTGTCGGTTCTTCTTGGATGCAGTCAATTATAACTGGTGTTGCCTGAGTTCTCTCTGGTCGAGCAGTGCTTATCTTGAAGATAGTGGAGAGGAGACAATGTTGCTTTGTCTCTTCTTTTCGTTATCTCTCTTTTTGACATTTATAGACAATGGGAGTGCTGGTATAACAAGTGCATTTGTTCGAACTCAGTTTCCGTCTGTTGATATTCCCCTTGAAAATGAAGTACTTTCGGTTCCAAATGGTTATAACGCTCCACAGCAAGTAAGTTTACAGTCTTAAGACCTACTTTTTGTTGTGTTGGTCAAAGCTTTCTTAACAGGTTTGTTGTTCATCTACAGTCATTTCCTAGTCAATTCTTGTTCAGCTACAGTCATTTCCTAGTCAAGTATTGTTCAATTACTTTAAATCCAAGTCTTATAGTTCAATGCATGATATTCAATCTTCCGATTTGCAAAGTTCTCTACAACCACTTTCTTGAGATACTAGAAAATTGTGATTTAAAGAACATTATAATATTGCTATAAATTTATAAGTAGAACGTTGTTGTTATGCTCATCTGTCTTGCGGAACATGAGAAGCTCGAACTCCACATTTTGTTTTCTCTGTGACTAATTTCAAGCTCCATGGTTGCTTAGAGAGCAGTTAAACGTTTTGCTCCTATATATTCTTCTATTTTCGAATTCCAAGCTGTTTCCTATGCAGAAGTTTTGCTTAGGGATGGCAAGGGGAGCCTTAACCCGCAAAATTTCAACCCGACCCACATGAGTTTTTTCATGTCACTTCTTCTTTATAATATGAAGATATGTGATGCAGCATTGAATGGACTAGATTAGAGCTTAATTTTTTTTTTCTGATTTCATTTTTTCTACTATATATAATGCAAGAGCTGCAAATTTTTTGTGCATTGCCTTCTCACTGGCTCAAAATGTTGAGAGAATTGGATCCAAATCTGTACTGTACTAATTTTCATTGTCTTAATTAGAAAAAGATTAAGCTGCTTATACTAACTGTTTAATAGTACTTTTTATACAACCATTGCAGTTTAGCAAAAGTTGTTTGTAATTATTTTGATGGAATTTCAATTAGTTTTAGTTATGTAATATTTGGATCTAGGTCACAGAATTGCAATAGTAGATGTCAAAGTGCATCTGTATTAAAGTACTTTTCAAGAAATTTCTTTTCTTTTTCAGATCAATGTCCTTGGCTACTAGATTTGTGCTTGAAACAATGATTGGATTTTACAAAGATATTCTGTGGAAATTTTTGATTCTGAGTAATGCCATGAACAGCAACTCGCCCTGCCTTGCATAAGCAAAAGCTCATCCCACCCCCTTGTCATCCCTAGTTTTTCTCGTGTGTGTTCTTTCATGAACATTGCTTTCGAGATGACAATGTTTATGTGGCATTTAAAGTGCTAACAACTTCAGTCATTCTTCTAGGTGCATATTACACAAGGTGACTATGATGGGGAAGCTGTCATTATCTCATGGGTAACTGCTGATGAACCAGGGTCTAGCGAAGTGCGATATGGCTTATCTGAAGGGAAATATGATGTTACTGTTGAAGGGACTCTACATAACTACACATTCTACAAGTATGAGTCCGGTTACATACATCAGTGCCTTGTAACTGGCCTTAAGGTAGTCAAGACCAACATTTTGTTATCCTTTTTTAACAAAAGAAACAGTGTTCATTTTTATCTTATAGGCTATGGGCTAATATGCATCATGCAAGTGCATTTTAACGAAGCGTATAGATGAGCGTTCTCATATATTTTTCCCAGACCTAATAAGTACTGCTTAGTTTTCTGTATGTCATCTCACTGTAAAATTGGTAAGCCTGATATCTCTTCGTAGTTCATATTCTCTGTTTCATTTCCACAAAGCAAAGACTAACTACAAGGGGACTTATTAGAAAAAAGAAGTTTAAGTAGGATAGATCGACTAACATATTACTGTTGTAGAAACAAAAAATGAAGTATGGTGTAATTACAAAAGTTCGATATAAACTTATTGTCACTCTTCGCTCCTTTTTTGGTGTAACATGGCTAGCACCAATCTGCACAGTTTGTTATTGTATTGTACATAACAACCAACAGTTTCCTTGTGCTGTTTTTTTCCTAATCTAATTATAACATAAGAGTTTGGATATAATCTTGGATTGATAGAAAAACATCAATTTTGATTTACATTTGGCTTATTTGATGATTGCAAATTTTGTTTGTCAGATTAATTTTAGATACTTTACATGTTACATATTTTATATCTTTCGCCTCAGGAGCACTAGTAATTAAGAGACACATGGAAGAAGTTCCTTAATAATCTCTTTGCATGGTGATAATGGCATATGGATGTCTTAAATGTTAACCCCTCCCCCTTTTTCAATCTGCTTGACACAATCTGTTTTACCTTCTGGTTTAGTATGACACAAAGTACTACTATGAAATTGGAAAAGGAGATTCTGCAAGGAATTTTTGGTTTGAAACTCCTCCAAAAGTTGATCCAGATGCTTCTTACAAATTTGGTATCATAGGTAAGTAGTTTAAATTTCTATTTGATAAGTTAGCTAAGTAAATTTCTTTCGGGTGTTTTATCTTTTTCAGAAGAACAAGCTGTATCATTGTAAGTTGCTATAAGATAGGTTATACACCATAACATCACATACTTCATTATGACAGAAATATAGTTTATTTGTTTTCACATTATAGAGCCGAAAGAAACTTTATAGAATGCTAGAGATTAAAAAGAACATTAGTTCCTAACAAAAGAATAGTTGACTGCAAATAGCTGTAAATTTTAAGTGCTTAAAAATTATTTTTAAACGTTAAAACTAAATTTTACAAATAAACAATTTCGTGTTTGGATAGAAGTGCCGAAGCTATTAATAAGCAATAGATGTGTTTAGTAAAAAGGTGTTGATAAGCTATTCTTTTGTTAGAATGACTAAAATACCTTCAACATTTTTGCAAAAAATAATACATTTGAAAGTATCCCTGGCAATAAAAGGAGGAACCACGAATACAGAGTGAAGAAGTAAGGAGTTTTATTTTGGGAAAGATTTAGAAAAAATATTCAGGATAAATTAGTAAATACATGGTTGAACCGGAAGTGCTTATAAGCTGAAAATCCGTATGTTAATGACCAACCTATGACTTTTGGATGAGTTTAGCTTATAAGCACTTCAGTATTTACCAAGTGCTTGGCTTATAATCTTAGCCAAACACGCTCAATATCGTTTCAGGATTATTATACAGTTCGTCCAACATCCTTTGCAGGTGACCTTGGTCAAACATTTAATTCTCTTTCAACTCTTCAGCATTATATGGCTAGTGGAGCAAAGAGTGTCTTGTTTGTTGGAGACCTCTCTTATGCTGACAGATATCAGTATAACGATGTTGGAGTCCGTTGGGATACATTTGGCCGCTTAGTTGAACAAAGTACAGCATACCAGCCATGGATTTGGTCTGCTGGGAATCATGAGATAGAGTACTTTCCATCTATGGTAATGTATTGTAATACAGCTAATGACCTTGCCTTTATTTCAGAGTCTTTTCGGGCCTCCTTATAATGTCAGTTAAGTGGCTACGTCCTAAGTTTCTGACTATGTACGTATATACTCAGTAGAATCATGCAAGTGTGAATAAAATGAAGAAAAAAGAAGTCTTCTTTAGATTAAAAAAGAATTTACCTTGATGTTATCTTTTATAATCAAGGTCACTAAACCTAGTAAATTTGTAACATTGATGCTGAAGAGGTTTTCTACTGTAGGACATGTTTTATTCTCATTGTTACTAATGCTTTCCTGTTAAAAAGTGAGATTTACGTTGTTCTGAGATATGTAGCCATAACCACGCCATTCACTTGAACCAAAGATGAACTAAAGATGTTCTGTGCTTATGCAGAACATTGGCTTTTCTTTCACAGTTCTCAGATGGACCCGAGGCCTTGATGGCTAGATTTGCAAAAGCATGAACTCTAATCCTAATGTAGAAAATTTCCATTTTCATTTCTAGACCTCCAATGTCTCTTGTACTCCGATTATCACACTATTTTATTGTAGTTACCGTTCCTTTTTCCTGAATGTTTGTCATGCTTTCTATAGTATTTTGCCATGATTTCTTCACTTCCAGTATCGCTTTTTTGATCTGCTTTTATATCCTTTTCCTTGAGCCGAGGGTCTATAAGAAACAACCTATCGTACACTCCACCCTCCCAGACCCCACTCATGGGATTACACTGGGTATGTTGTTCTTGTTGTACATCTTGACCTCGAATGTGCTTGGCACTTTTTGAGCAATGTCTTGAAATGTACTGACTTCATCAAAATAAAATAGAACTCCACCAATGAGTCGTGTAAAATTTCTCCCATCGCAAGGAACTTTCTATTTTATTCATTCAAAATATTTTGATGCCCATTGACTATATTTCTCATTGTGTACAGGGGGAAGTAGTTCCATTCAGATCGTTTCTATCTAGATACCCCACACCTTATCGAGCTTCAAAAAGCAGTAATCCGCTTTGGTATGCCATCAGAAGGGCATCTGCTCACATAATTGTCCTATCAAGCTATTCCCCTTTTGGTAAGTAATTGTTCCCTCTCTTATTGCTTGTTTTTTTTTTGTTTCTCTAACTAGGTTTCTAAACACTAATTTGATGATCTAGTTCTGAAAAATCTACTAGCTCTTGCTAAAATCTGAGTAAATTGAAGATTTTGCAAAACTAATACGCCTAACGACAAATAGAACCTACCACAAACTAAAAATCAAGATTCTGAAATGTACAAATTTTCTAATTTCAGAAGACACAGTGTTAACTGTAATGAAATGCAAAACATTCTGTAATCAACTAAGTATATGCATCTTTAAGTTAAAATTCTCAAACTCATGCTCACTAGCTTTTGCATTGCAGTGTTGCTAAGAAGATCTATAATATTCTGTTTGCTAATTGTGTTCTTGATTGCCAATTATTTGGAAGGAAGAAAGTATTCCTGTAATTATTTGGTGCATTTGTCTGGGGAAACTCGTACATGTCTCTTCAAGTTTCGGAGAGTAATTTATCACGGCTTCTAAAAGCAAAGCACAAGCTTTAGGGCCTACTTTTGAATTTTATAGGAATCTGAGAAGTACTTCTCTTACTATACCTTTGAGGGTCATTTTTCGTTATAATTGCTCCTTCGATTGAATAGGTACTTATTCGCTGTCTCTTGTCATGCAGTAAAATATACACCTCAATGGCATTGGTTGAAACAGGAATTTAAAAAGGTGAACAGAGAGAAAACTCCTTGGCTTATAGTCCTTATGCATGTTCCTATCTACAACAGTAATGAAGCTCATTTCATGGAAGGGGAAAGCATGAGATCCGCCTATGAAAGATGGTTTGTCAAATACAAAGTCGATGTAATCTTTGCTGGCCACGTCCATGCTTACGAAAGATCAGTAAGTTGTCTTATCTCATCATATTTGTCGTCCCTACTTGTCTCTCAAAGTAAAGATCACATTTTCCATATAGCCAAAATTAACTCTCGGAAAAAAAAAACTCAGCTAGAATTAACAAAGATCAATAGGAAGCTAGGAATATATTAACAAACTTCAATCTGCAATGCTCTATATCTTTGAGCACAATATCATAACAGTATCAACCAAAGACTGGAGTAATACATTAAGACGTATCATGTTTATTTCCAAACTGATATATTCCTGGACGGTCTAGCATTTTTTTACTCAAAAAATTGAGCGTAGCTAGCAGTAATGTATGTGAAGGCACTGTTTGTCTTTAGAAAGAATTTGTCGCAGATATCAGTTGCACATTTCTTCTGTCTTCCTAGTTTCCCTTTCAACTCTATATGCATTGCTTAAGACGTAATGTTATAACTTCCAATTTTCTTATCATTTTCAGTATCGTATATCTAATATACACTACAATGTCTCGGGTGGTGATGCTTATCCCGTACCAGATAAAACAGCTCCTATTTACATAACTGTTGGTGATGGAGGAAATTCAGAAGGTCTTGCTTCAAGGTAAGTTAACATGAAAATATAACTAATATGACTTCCTATTTTCTGTTGAACTGTACTATCATTTGCTTTTCTGTTCAGATTTAGAGATCCCCAGCCAGAATATTCTGCTTTCCGCGAAGCCAGCTATGGTCATTCGACTCTAGATATCAAGAACAGAACACATGCATTCTACCACTGGAACCGAAATGATGATGGAAATAACATTACAACTGACTCATTTACATTGCACAACCAGTATTGGTGAGTAATTACATTCTTTTCATCTCTCTTCTTTATTGAATGTCCCATCTAGTTTGAATTTTATAATAATGAAATCATATAGCTTGCAGTTTTTTTAGATCCATGCCCACTAAAACAGTGACTATTTGTTGTGTTTTCAAGAATGTCATTCTCAAACTTGAGTGCTATCACGTAGTAAACATTGTTGTTTACTCGCGATACTAATGAGTGCCATTGTTCTGCAGGGGAAGTGGTCTTCGCAGGAGAAAGTTGAACAAGAATCATCTGAACTCTGTCATTTCCGAAAGGTCCTTCACTGCGCGATTCTGAGACACAGTTTCTCAAACATGTTGTCAAACTATGAATCATAGTATGTAGTTACTATAATGTAAAATCTATCTACTTTTGTTGCAGAGAGTGGATGCAGCTATTTTCCCAGTGTATTGGTTCATGTAAAATAAGGATTTCTGCTGTTTATATGACAGCTTCATGGAAAGTGTAGCTCTTGTAAATTTGAAGTAGCTACATACTAGATTTTCATTGTTTGTATTATATGATTGATATCTCTCTGTCAAGTGTTTTGCAAAGTACAACGATATCAAGATCGGATAAAGGAGGGTATGCGCGATATATAAGGGACTAGAATTCCACACCTTACGACGAAAGGGAAGTCAGTGTGGCGTAAAATGAAAAAAATAAGAATATACACATAAAATTACAGTCAAATAAGGATACACAACAACAACATACACATATCAACGTATTGCTAATTTTCTGAATAGTGAAAAAAATTGCTACACCTTGTAATTTTTCCAAATAGAAACTGCTGCCTTCTGCCACCTCTCTACATAGATTCTTTTAACCAAGCAAAATGCTTTACTCTATAAACTACATATGTAGACCAACTCAGCATTAACAGAACAATTATCTACAAAAATGTACTACTATCATTCTACAAATTTTCATATAGTCTACGATCGACGTACAGAATCGAAGAAACTAGTGTCTGTACAACTCTTACAAGAACAACGACATATCATATGATATTATCATTAGGAGTCTCTGTATATAGGCTGTGGTGCCCATTTGAGATGCAAGTTCAGTTTCCCTGATTTAGCTCCATCTAGTTCAAAGGTTTCTTTATATTCACCTTCCATTAGTACTCTTGTCAATGTCAATATGCACCTTCCCATGTAATCCTGCCAACAAAATAAGTTGTTAGTACTGGAAATGAATGGCTAGTATAGGAAGACGTTAGATTGATGTATTTCCTTGAGCCAAGGGTCTATCAGAAACCTCTCTTCCTTCCAAGGTAGGGGTGAGTTCTGCGTAACCACTACCCTCCTTAGATCCAACTTGTTTGGGTATGTTGTTGTTTAAGATTGACGTAGCAGTGGTACTTCAAGAAAAAATTGAAAGGGACAAATTCCCCAAGAACGCCACCATCTAATATCTTAATACATTTGTTCTTAATACTTAGATGGATCTCTTTTTGAAAAATCAATTTACTATATACCGAATAACCTTAATGTTTCACATTGAGTGAAAAACCTTTTGGTGGTGAGAATTCTTCAATGTGAATCTGAGGTAGTCAGGCCCAGTGGACTTAGGATATCGGATGGGTAAACTGAAAAGGAATAGTAACTATCTCCACACATTGAATAGCAGAAGTATCTCAAAAGAGGGAGGATAACAAAACAAAGAAACGAAGGCCCAAGGACATAGTCTTGGTGTTCTAGTCATTGAAGTGAGAGGAGACACATGAGGTCATTGGTTCAAACCCCAACGAAGGCAAAATACACAAGGTAATTTCTTCAAATCTGCCTAAGCCTTGGATTAAAGGTTAGATTTGAGCTCAAGTGTCATAGCACCTTCGACCGACAATAAGCCTTGGTGGACTAAGTTACTAGTACCTGTATGGGTGGGGAGATAGCAGGTACCCAATGGAATAGTTGATCATAAGCCTTGGTGGATTAAGTTAAACAGTAAGTGTATGGGTGGGGGGACAGTAGGTACCCAGTATGATAATTGAGGCGCGCAAGCATAGCAGGTACCCACTGTGAGTTGAGGTGCGTACAAGCTGGGGTGATAGCAGGTACCAGTGTGATAGTGGAGGTACGCACAAGATGGTCTGAATGCCACCGTCATGGAAAACAAAGGTAACAAATGCCTAATTCAGACCAGCCTCTTCCACCATTACCCTTGGCAGTTCATTTGTACTAATCTAGTGTTTGTATAGCAAGAAAGCAATTGAAGATGACCACATTGTTTTGCTGGTAGGCCGAGCAAAAGGCAAATGATGCTTGGAGAAATGACGACATGATTTTTTTCGTCTTAATAAACGCATAATTTTTTTCTCCCTAATCATCTTATTCTTTAAACACAGTAATATCATGTTGAATTTATTAACAAAATCCAGATGCTGATCATTCAATAAAAATTCAGGAACACCGTAACTTAGATGAACACATTTGTAATAATTGCTCGTGTTGTTGGTATTCTTAGATCTATCAGAACTTAAATTTTCCAAAACGATTCTATGTCCGAAATCATCAGACAACTCAAAATAAGGCATCTCAGCTAAAGAAAATCTCACATTGGGAACCATTGGTATCTGAATAGATATACTAAGTCCTGGTTTATCAACGTTAATTTTGTACCAAGACCAATAGCAATAGGATAAGTATACGGAATCTGATTACAGGGAAGTACTCTTACCTTTCCGAAGGTGTCATGGTCCCACACTTCTAGAATTAGCATATCATGCAATCCGTCCTCAACGACAAAGTGAAAAGTCTGATTCCATACTGGATTTAAGCTTTCCGGTACAACCTAAAATGAAAAGAATATATAATCAGCATTATTCCTAGTTGTTGATTAAGAATTTTAAGGCTAACTACTTTAGAAATGGATAATTCTTGTTCGATATTCAAATAATAAGAAATGATACCCTGGTTTTGTTCTTTGTTTCAGTCTTCTTCATTGTAACTACAACATACGGATCAGCTTTCCCCATTAGATCAGTAGGGGCCAGATCCTCAGCTGATATCACGGTTACAGAGAGTACCCCTCATACTATTACATCCTTCCTCCTGTTGATTTCACCTCCATTTTGGTCGGCTTCTGCTCCACTTTTAAGAACCTTCTCCAGTGAAGTCAATGGTACATTATTGGCAAAAGGGTTACTGAATCCATTCGTCATGCCATAAGGACAATACAATAGCTCCAAGTGCACCTTAAGCAAAGATGAAGGGAACAGTTCAAATAGAGAGCTAAAAATAGAGTACAACAACAACATACCCAGTGCAGTCCCGCCAAGTGCGGCGTGAGAAGAGTAAAGTGTACGCAGACCTTACCCCTACCTCAGAGGTAGGGAAGCCGTTTTCGTAGACCCTCGACTCAAGGAAAAACAGACCAGAAAAAGAATAACAAAAGTGAAAGCATAACAAAGCATTTTGAACAGCAACTAAAACAAAATAATATGATAATCAAAGTACTATTTTGCTATAGTTGCTGTTCAGAATGCTTTGTTATGCTAAGAATAGAGTACTGCATGAATCTGTTTACATTTGCAAGTGAGAAATTGTTGTTTCTTAAGAGGAAGAAAGTCACTGATGTACATTTCGGACACAAAAGTGTATCAGACTGATTGAGCTATCGATCATATAATTGGAGGTTTCACCTCTAGTTAACTGTCTTGTTTAGTAGTAAAGGTGGACTGAATCAGCAAGAACTGTTATTTGCAGTTTTTGTTGGGTAACATCTGTAGGATCAAACTCAATAAAATTCACCTAGACTACATATGGCACTTAATCTACAACAATTACATGCAGTTTGATCTGATTATTGTTGAAACAAACCACATACATTATGAATTGATTATTGTTGCAAAAACACTTTGTTCTCAAACATTATTGATTAGTACTCCACTAGTACACATATATGTTAAATCAAAATTGAAGTTGTATGTAAAATAAATTGATAGTGGCAAGTTCCAATATGGAGAAGGATCACAGAAAACAAAAGGGGGTGCAAGTATCACCTGGCCCCTATTCTTTTGGTCTCTCTGGATCTCCAAATCTTTCACCAACTTCAACCAAACATCCTTCACTTTACCAGGCTCAAGCTCATTCAAACGAACATGTGCGCATCCAATTAGTTCAGCTGCCTGAAGCCCTTCATCATCATAGATCTTTATCACCAAGTGTTGTGTCAATGGATCTTCAACTACAAACTCGAAATGCTCATTCCAGATTGGATTCAGTTCATTGTTCTGAAAAGAACAATGGTCATTTAAATGTTAACTCTATACATGTATTACCCAAATTCTTCTATATAGCAGATGAAATACTTACAATTGTTTTGCTCTTCTTCATTCTATCTCGTACAGGTCGTACATATAACTCAGCAAAAGGATCAGATTTACCAATGATGTCTTTGTTTGTTAACTCTTTTGCTTGAACAAGTTTCACCTCCAATACTCCAGTAGGTTTCAGTTCAAGGTCACTAATAACAATGAAGTAGATTGTCAAATAGAAAATGGCGTCTCAGCCCAACAAGGTTCGATAAGTAGAGAAGAGAAGAAAGTCAACAAATACATGTTTTTTTCTTTATTCACAGACTTACAAAAAATTCTATTAAGCTCATTTATGTTACTTGGATTCGAATGCGGGCATCTGATACAGATATAGATCTAGAGGTTGAACTCTTCATTACATAAATTCTAGGATTGAGTACGGTTCAAAGTACTTGTCTGGTGCTACGACATGGCTAATAAGAATATATTGTGTCACAATTAAGTGGAGTTATCCTGTTGTTGTTACTGCTTATAGCTTCATAAATGTTGTGTTTTTGTTTTCACTGAGCCGACGGTCTATTGGAAACAGCCTCTCTACTTGCCCAGGCAGGGGTAAAGTTTGCGTACACTCAACCCTTCCCAGACCCGCTTGTGGGGACTGCGGGACTATACTGGGGGTATGTTGTTGTATTAAATTAAAGCTAGTATGACTAAATTCTTTGTAAATCATTACTAATTTAGTCATAATTTATCTAGCAAAGTGTTCTAGTACTTTATGTTATATATATATATATATATATATATATATATATATATATATATATATATATATATATATATGAGACGAACCAAATACTACTCCCAATTCAGGTTGAATTGGCACGGGTGCTACAAGGAAGGATCCAAATAACATCAAAGTTTGGTAAAAGGTAAGATCACACTATAGCCTCGACATACACAGGATCCAATAGAAATTGACCTGTTACTGTATACTTCTAATAGATTCCCATTCCCATGACAAGTTGACTTTCATAAAACTGAAAAAGCAGTCAAAGTCCAGGTTTTGCCTTAACAGATTAAAACGTTTAGCTTGTCTTTTCAGGGTCAATATTTAGATAAGCATCTAAATTCAACACCTTCCACAAAGACATGGTCATTATAAAATTAAACATATTATTTTTTTACGTCAGAGACTAGATGGAAAATGGAAGAAAGTCATCTCGATTACATGTGAATGTGAATGTGAATGTGAATGCGAATGCCTTCAACTGAATGCGTATTGGACAGCCCAAAAAAACTGGGTTAAGTGAAAATGACAAGGTTTGAAGTCTCTCTTATAGAAAGGAGTACCTATAATCCCCAGGCAAAATGGGAATAATTTTTCGGACTGGCCATGTGATAGAGTCTTCAATGGCATCGCGGATGGTGCCCTGTATAGAGAAATTCACTTAGTACACCTGGACAGTATGAAGCCATAAGACACACTCTTAAAACTTTCCCAAACCTTGAAGAAAAAAATTACAAATCATGAGAGAACAATTCAAACAAACAAATAGCTCGTCCTCGTGTTCTTACTAATGAAAACAGTTGTTCTAATAAAGACACCAAAAGATTAAAAAATCTATTTATACTAGAAAAAATTTCATCTCCACTCTCATTAGATATTCAATTGTCATTAGTGCACCATAGTTACATTTATGAAGGGCAGCGTTGGAGCTACGATAAAGTTGTCTCTGTGTATAGGTCACAGGTTGAGTCATAACTTCTAAATGTTTGCATTAGGTAGGCTGTCTATATCACACCCCTTGAGGTATGGCCCTTCCCCGGACCTTGCTAATGTATGAACGCTTTTTGCCCTTGTTAAAAAAGTGGAAGCATAACTACGTTTTTACTGATTTAATATAAAAACAATGTTATTGAGAACATGAAATTAAAAATACAAAATTATCATTGTACTAATCACATAGATATTTAATGTTCATTCAATTTCTTCCACCCTTTCTAGAACGGAAACGAAACACAAGATAAGTCTAGGACCATGGCAGCATTATCCACTTCTAGAACATGTATGGGTTATGATATCTAATCAAGCTGCAGAAGTAATTGAAGGATAAGAAGATGTGATTATATAAGAACAAAATTAGATGGTAAAGTTTTTCCCGAACCTCAATTGCATCAGAAATGCCAGGTATTGCTGTCATGTCGCCACCAACCACTTTAAGCGTGAAATCCAGCTTCTTCTGCAGACCAGAAAAGATTTTATTGTCATTCTTTTCCTTATATAAGTTAGGTCTGGTGTTAGGTGTGTATACGTGTGGCTGTCCAGGCAAGCTTGCATCTGATGTGGACCTCAACAAAAACCAATATACAGGATTATTAATTTTGGACATGTTAGGTGTCATGCATGTCCATCAAGATACAGATTCGGACTTAATTCTCTTCCGAAAAAAAAAGAAGCAAAATCCTGAAACATCAGCATCTAAATCCACGAATCAGTTGGCAAATCCATGTGCTATTGACCAAGTCGGTGTTAGATAATCATCCAAATCCTTAACTTAACTCTAAACCCAAGCATTATGTAACATGTCTCCTTCCATATTGTGCAAGTAACATTCATAAGTTGACTTGGCACATGTATGTATACATGTGACCACACTCACTTGTATTAGAACAAATTATTCAGTGCGCTCAATATCCTTTTAGAATGAAAGAGAAATAAGATAACACCTTTTTCCTTAGTGAATAACAAACAGCTCCAAAGCAGGGAAACTCATCAACAAGCGGCCTGAAGATCAGCCTGAAAATCCCCGTAAATCCAATGTTCTTCACCTAAAAATGGAGAAAATAATCACAGCGCGAAATCAAATTACCTGAGAAAATCGAGAAATAATAATATAATACGACTACAACGACATCCCAGTTCAAACCCACAAGTGAGGTCTGGGAAGGGTAGCGTGTACAGAGACCTTACCCCTACCTTGGGAGGTAGAGAGGTTGTTTCCGATAAACCCTCAGCTCAAGAAAGAAATAATAATGTAATATATTGGAAACAAATAGAAAGTCACTACATAGGTGGCAGTGTAAACTTATAAATAAAAAAAGAGATAGGTGACAAAATAAACATGTTAAAATGGACAAGTTGAAAAGTAAAACCAAGGGCAGCCAGCTCTCTAAGATGGAGTCCTTGAACAAGCAGATTCTACAGGGTGGGAATTAAAAAAAGGAAAAAACACTACCAGAGAACTCTAGCATAATGGAATGTCTAGTGGATAGTTAAGAGTACTTGTATTGATCCTTCTTGTTGTTAAGTACTCTCTTACTAGATATTTATTTTTGCTTATATATGCTTTTTGAGAATTCTGTGAGTACTGGATCAGCAGATTTGCACAGTGGATATCTGTATAAGTCATGGTCCAAGTTTGGGTCCTGATACTAACAAATGCAAGCTATGTTATCATTCTCAAAAAAGAAATATCCAAGCTAAAAGATAGTAACAAATAGCTCAGTCATTATAAATTTGAGTTATTACAATGGAAACAAATTGACATCTCAGTGGCACTAAGCATGCAGCTCGAATGTTAGATCATATCAAGTGTAGCAATGTAACTAAAATTACAATGGAAACAAATTGATATCTCCCAGGCAATTAGCATGTCTGCACAATCGAGATCATATCAAGTGTAGCAAAGTAACAAAAATGTCACCAACTCTGAGGAGCAGAAGCTATTCAGTGTAATGGTAATCAGCAAGTACCAACTAAATTACCTGCACTGGTAATCCTACACCAAGGTATGTCATGATATCGAGTATAATGCTAGGGTTCCCATCCCAATTCATCTCTAATTCCATGGTAATACCTTCACTTCCACCTTCAAGAATAGAAATTCCTGAAAGATAAAACCAGTATGAGCACCAAGAATGTGTCGAATAAAATGTATTACTCCTCGCAAGCAATTTTTTACACAGCTTAAATGAGATGACACATTAAATTATTGTTCAAATAGCTTCATCAGGTTCAATTGTCTTCTTCATATTTTGTCTAATATGGGACGGAGTAATTTTTCTTATATGGCCTTGGACACCTCACCCCGTGAGCTAGCTTTTGGGGTTGAGTTTAGGCCTAAGACCCATTCTTTAACATGGTATCAAAGCCAGACCTTCTTAACTGGACCATGGACAAAAATTGTGATGGGGTTGAATTAGACCCAAGATCCATTCTTTAACATATCTTGATCATTCACATTTTGACTTCTCAAAGAGACAATAGTATTGGAGAATCGTTATGACTACTATGACGGTGAAGTTAAGGATGATGAGCATCAGTGTTTTCAAAGGCACTTCCTTGGAGAAGGGGCTAAAATGCACCAAAGAGGACTAGCTCGCAAAAATCATGGGGCGTAAGTCCCAACCCTTCCGGCCGTTCACTTAGGGGTAAGTCCCAAACTTGCAGTCCTTCATTTGGAGCATAAGTCAAGAGAACTCTCAAAAATTGGAAGTAAATTGCTAAGTAAGTCGCTTTTTACTACTTAAAATACACAAAGGTCAACTCATTGTAAATTCTCAAAAGAACTCAAAAGACCAAGGGCTTTATATTTGTTAGCTCTGATTGTATAATCCTTTCTCTTTGTCGTTTACTAAGCAACCAAATACTCTCTGGCTCTTTATTAGCAAATTGTCAGCTGCAAAGTAAGCTTTTGTCTTCCAACACTTGCTCTGCTCCAACACTTCTCGTAGAAGGATGGTTCATCATGCTTTATTTTTGTCAGAATTTCTTTTTACTGTCTTTTTATTCTTTTCATGCTAGTGCTATGTTTTGCAATTCCTTTTGGAATCACTTAAATTTAGATATTGTTGTATATACTTTTTTCAAAAAATGTTTTATTTGTATGATAATAAGTATCTGTAATTGGTTTTCTGAATTATTAGAAAATAACATTTTACAATACTGTACTGAATCCTTTGGTTTTTCCACTTGTCCAAGTTTGTAAAAGAAAATTATTTGTAATGTTTGTGCAAATGTTATAGCACATTTATGTACATATATACATTTTCCACTAATTTTATTAACTTGAAATTTCTACAATTTGAATTTAAGTTTACTTTTTTGTGATTTTATATGCTTATCTTATTAATTCATTAAATATTTATTAACAAGATCCAAGGAACTTACGCCCCAAGCCTCAGGCTTACACGTCGCCCTGTGTCAGGTAAAACACCTCGCCTCATGCCTGCACCTTTTGAAATACTAATGGATATGACTTTTTGGTTAGAATAAAACTGGTCCACGTAATTTCTTATGTGAACTATATGCAAAATTTTAGAATAATCAAAGGGAATCAAGCATCTGTCAACAGAGTTATGGAGGCTAGCCAATCCTACACTATGACTACTGATTTAGTGGCTATTTGGAGAAATCCCAGTATCTTTCTAGCTGGTGTTGATGACGATACAGTGAACAGGTGGAGATGACTGGTTTCTCCCAGGGATCTTTCCCTATATAAGATGACTGGGACTACCATTGTCGCCAAAGAAATGTCGTAAATTGGATTGCCACCAATTATGGGAGAAGATCACAACTAAGATATGCTCAGTTCCTACTAGGCATGTATCATATGCTAGAACACTACAAGTTCTCAATTCAGTCCTCTCCCCATTACACAACTTTGGGGGGATCAGACAGCTCAGTAAATATACTACCCCAAAGTATGTTAAAGGCAGTTGACAGGAAATGCAGAAAGTACCTACGGGAAGGAACTGATGAGTAGAAGAAGACCGCTCTAGTAGCAGCAGAAGTAGCTGTATATCCCTTTTTCATCATTTCGAATGTTGTATGAGCTTCATTCCTTCCTCAAGGAAGTTCTATAAAGGAGGAACGAAAGGCTTTTTGCAGCATAATACAATTATTGAGAGATAAAATCTGCACTTTCTGTAAGGTTTAATCTGTATGTATAAGCTAAATAAACATTTTTAAGTTATACGTAAATAGATTGTTACTTCTAAATATAAATTTTACACATGCAAAAGCATGAACTGGGACGACTATGAGTGAAAGCTAACTACTTCTTCATTGTTTTATCTTTTTTCTTTTTTTGGAATGAAACAACCACTTTTAAGTTTTCTATGCAGTTTATTTCCTTCCCTTATATGACAATATGACAGAGAAATAGAAAATGCAACTGCTGAAGAACGTTAATACCGGCCATCATCCTAACCTGTGAACTGAGGAGCAACAGTACCAAGAGTGAACTTGGAAAATTTCAATGACGCCAAAATCATAGGCCTATATTGTTCCAAAATTGGCTCTACACTTGACCTTACTAGTTCTGATGCTGCCTGAATACAAGATGAGAAACTCAAAAGTTGAAACGGAGGAATAGGAAAAAATCAATGGAAACTCAAAAATTAACAAGGCCCAAGATGCATAATCATTTAGACTAACCTCATCTACAAAAGGCCAGATCTTTTCAAGATGAGAATTAAGCCAATTCAACTGTAAGTGTTAAACATGAAAATAAAAGAAAAAAAAAGTCACTAATCATAAGTATGAAGAAATTAAACATTAAAAAGTAAGTTCAAATAAAAATTAACCTTCTGCTGATTGGAGAAAACAACCCAAGGAGGATACTGCTCTGGTGTAAAAATCTTTCTGGAATCGTCCACTGTCATTCTAGCAAACGCCGCAATTGTACTAGCCTTCACAGTTCAAGTTTCAACAACAACATACATAAAAATGCAGCAACAATAACAACAACATATCCAATGTAATCCCACAAAACGAAGTCTTTAGTAGAGTCTAGGGAAGGTAAAGTGTACCCAAACCTTACCCCTACCTTCTAGGAAGAGAGGCAGTTTCCAATAGACCCTCAATTCACGGAAAAAACAGTCCAAAACAGTAAAGAGAAAGAAATAACAAAAATAAAGAAGCCATCGCAAAATACTATAGATAATCTCACAACTCACACACAAAAATGCAACAACAACAACAACATTTCCCATCTAATCCCACAAAGTAAAGTCTAGGGAGGCTAAAGTGTACGCATACTTCACAAACTCAGGTAGCGAGGTAGCTAGGCTATTTCCAGTAGACACTCAGCTCACGGTAAAACAGTCCAAAACAGTATACATAAAGAAATAACAAAAATGAACCTCACAAATCATACATATAAATGCAACAACAACAACAACATATCCACTATAATCCCACAAAGCGTAGTCTACGAATGCTAAAGTATACGCAGACCTTACCCTACCTCCTACCTCCTACCTCCTAAGTTTTTTCAATATACCCTCAGCTCATGAAAAACACAATCCAAAACAATATAGAAAAATAAATAACAAAAATGAAAGAAGTCATCAATCATCACAAAATACTATACACAACCACACAAATCATACATAAAAATGCAACCAAAAAAAAATCAATCAAAACAAAAAAAAACTAAACATACCCTTTTGTTAATGACTAATAATTTAACTTCAACAAAGTAAAAAAAAAAAAAACCAAACTTTCAACTAACCAGTTCAGAACGGCATTTGGATCGATAATTTTCAGATTTAACAAAGCCAACTATCAAACCAACTCCAACTAAAACCCCAATCACAACACCCAATACAAAAGACATCGTTTAGCTCTTCTTCTTCTTCTTCAAAAGTTCCCTCTTTTTTCAAGATTCAGTGAAACGAAGCTAAGAGACTCTACTAGAACGTGTTTTAGTTGTGTTTTTCACATAATTAAACACTTTTAAGTCATCAAAAAGGTGGTGGGTCATAAAAGATTACGAGTTTCCGATAAAATTTTATAGCTAAATAGTAAAAATTCTTATAATATAAATATGTTATTAATAGAGTATGATAAGGATAAAATATAGGTGATTTTTTTTTAAAGTAATATACTATTCTTGAAAGATTTTCGATTGTCTTTTAAAATGAATAAAGTTATTATAGATAATAAAAGAGTATTTTAAAGCATAATTATAATAAAATAAAAATAATAATTTCAATTTGACAAATAATATAAATTATGAAAATAGTTTTAATATTAATCCTCGTTTGAATAAAATTTGTGTGATTATAATATATTTTCATTAAATGTAAAATAAAAGTTTTATGAATGATTTTTAAATTTGTAGGGGAGTCACGAAGAAACAGTAAAATTTATGTGTAACGAAAATAGTTTCTAATAACTGCATTAAGATAAAATGTCTACGCATTCTTTAGAGTTGATCTTTTTTAAAATTTTATTAACGTAAAATGTTTAGTACTTCGTAATGGGAGTGTATTTTTTTTCCTATTATTATTATTATTATTATTAGTTTTATTAGTATTATTAATACTATTTTATGAATGTTTATTAAGATTTGGTCAGACAGCGCCACTTTCCTTAAATATGAAGGTTGCTATTTGCCGACAGTCAAGCTTGACATGTGTACGGCTAAGATCGTCTCATTTATTATTCCATGTTTCACATAGTTTTTACGGATAATCATCGAAATTTCAGAGACGTATTTTAATTAAATTATGTTGTATTATTCTTTTGAATTCATTTTATTTATAATTTTATATACTTTTTGATTTATATGAAATAGTCTATGAATCTACGTAGTTAAAACGTGCAAAAAATATTCAGATGTCAGATAAAAGAAAAATACATGAAATTACATAAAAATGGATTTGAGGGATAATAGAACTTTAATCTAATTAAAATATGTTTCTGAAATTTAAATAATAGTTTAAGAGATACTTATATTATTCCTAGATTTTATTTGGAAAGTCCAATATTTCTATGACTCTTGCACAAAGCTTCTATTTTTTATTAAAAGTATACATATATGATCTTATAATAATACAAAATTTGATAGAGTAATATAAAATTTGAAAAGAATTTTTATTTTTTTCAAAAAAGATAAAAAGATATTTGGAAGTTATACTATACTTGCATTCAATGATGATGACATTTTTGTGGGATCAGTCTAATTTTGTTTTTATTTATTTAGTCGACTATTTAAAATAATTCCCCTAAGATTCTTGGACATGAAAATCTATTTAAATTATTATTTATCGTGGGAATTTTTTTTATGATAATAATGATAAGGTTGAAAATCAAACTTAAAAAAAAAAGATTAATGACGAATTAACGATAGTGAAACAATAAAAAGAAAAATAATAAAATTTCCACTCTAATCGGAAAAAAAAAGTATTATTGCTTTTGTACATTACTTAATAACTTTGTTTTTAATTAAATTCCTATTGAATTTTAAGATTATTCTATCGAGTGGCACTTTCATCATTTTTATTAAGGGCGTTCGAAAAATTAAAATGTAGTACTAATGATTTAGAAATAAAACTTCAAGGTGATTTTGGACTTCCTAAATAACTGAAACAATCTTTTATCTTGTGTTTATGAGATTCAAACTCTCTATATAAACATAATATATTCAAAAATTACTTTTTTTATATTAACGTTATCTTTATCGAATGAACTAGGATGAACACCCTTCATGTACTACATATTTTTATATCTATATATAGCAACTTCGTAGAGGGCTAATTGTGTCATTTTATAGTATCTCATGATTATTTTCTTCTCTTACTTGTTGTGTGATGAGCCTTTGATTCACAAATTTTATTATAACTATACTATATATTCTGAACACTCTCCTAAATTTTAATTTATAGGTTAAAGTAGCATACGTAAAATCTAAATATTGATTTTTAAGTCAATACCAACAAAGTGGCTAAAAGATCTTGGACTAGGACCATCAATGTTTTTTTCCTTGATAAAAGAATTATCAAAACTAAATCATCACTAGATATCGATCGTTTGTCGTCTCTAATAAAAAACATCGAATAAAAAAAACTCTAGGACTTTGAATTTACGAGGCTAACTAAGGGTGTCAAGATCGCGGTGATGTATATAAATTGGATATATGTATATATGAAAATTGTGTTTGTATATGTATATGTATATGTATATGCTCTTTGTGTTAGGCTAGACTGGCGAGCGAGATTAGAAGAGAGAGAGGAGAGTGGGGAGAGAGTGGAGATAGGTGAATTGTATATGCATATTGATTAGATAAGTGTATGTATGTGACTGCTATGTATATGTATCAATGATTGTGTTTGTATATCTGTATAAAGTTTGAATTTGTATACAATTTAATCGAGTTAATACATAATTGAATCGAGTTAAAATATTTGTATTTGTATATCAAATCTATCGCGCGCTTTATAAAAACACAAATTGTACATTGTATTTGTACAATTTATTTTTGTATAAGGCGAGAAAGAGAGAGAGAAAGACAAAAAAAACTAGACATAGGAAGATTTATATTAGTATAATGATATATGTATAAGATGAAGAGATTTGTATTTGTATACTAGTCTCTCTCGCTTATACAAACACTTTAGATACATTATGTTATAGTTTATATATATAACAAAATGCATCTGTAGAGTCATATATAAGGTGTCACTTAATACTATTTTATTTATCATTTAAGTTTTAATTTTTCCTTAATTGCCTTATTACCAAATATATATTTTGTTAGTAACTAAATAGTTTTGTTACCAAGTAGCAAATGAGTACATAAAAGGACCAGTGATTGATGGACATCCCAAGATTATCAAACGTACTTTGCATTAGTCATATATTTTTTTTTTAAACCGATAAACTTTTAATGAAGCGTTACATTTTATATCTTAAAAAATGTCACATTGAAAAGAAAGAAAGACATGAAGTAACATATAGAACATAATAGAAATTTAACACGATACATATATTGGACTCAATGATGATGTAGTCCCAAGATACAAATACAATTACAAAACAAACAATGCATGATATGAATTATGAAAATATGATATCAGAATTTGACCTCCGTAGTACGGTAAATGATGATAGGTTATTTCAGTGAGTAGGCTAAGAACCTTTATGGGGTGATAATGATAAAGGTCAGAATGATGAGAACAGACCGAAGAAAAAGCTTATGAAGGAAGAGGTACGCATGATAGTTTAGATAAATCTCACATCGAAAAGACATAAACAAAAGTTCACTTGATAAGCACATTTTTAAACTCGATGATGACGTAATCGGAGAAATAAATCCTTAAAGTTTGTTGGACCAAAGTAAATAATACACATGGACTTGAGTTGTGACCTTTTTCTTTTTATCATTTCACTATTTTCCACTATCATAATTGTGCCCAGTGACATTGCTGGGCCAACTCATTGCTGGGCCAACTTATCTGGGCTAGAGATCATAAGTTGGGCTTACTGTCCAACTTATCTCTTTTGATAAAAAAAAAAAGGAAAAATTATATGAAATAATATACTATAAATTTAAATTAAATGTTATAACCATAGTTTATTTTATTTGCAATTCGTAGCAAACATTTCATTTTTTTGGTCATCTGATTTGATATACAAGTAGTCTTTTTTGTATACAATTATTCATTTAGTATACAAATGTATAAAATGTATTTTGTGTTTGTATAAAGCAAGATAAAAATACATATATTTTCGTCCTATATACTTATAATTATACAAATACAGATCTTATTATGCAAATTACAATGTCTAAATGAATTTATATAAAACTGAACAATTTTTATAAAACTGGATGTATCTAGCGAATTATACAAATCAAAAGTTCCATAACAAACATAAAATTTGTAATGGAAGACAACTATGCAAAATATAGTTATAACATACAAATATAATTTTTATACTTGTTATATTTGAAAGTTGCTCCACAACAAATGCAAAATTTAGCCCATGAGATTATATTATATGTCTATAGGATGGTTGAAGTCAAAAGTTGAATTTTAAAATTTTTAGAAATTTGAAAAAACACTAAAAAGTTGTTTTTGCTTCAAATTGCTCATAAATTTTAAAAACAATTTCAATTTATATATATGAACAGATATAACTTCAGTTTTCAAATATTATTTTTCACTATGAAAACAAAAACAAAAATTACTTTTAAAAAAAAAAAAAAAACTTGCAATTTTCATGTTCAAACGCCCCCTAAAAGTACTTTCATTCCAAAAGCAAGTACGAAAAAGATCATAGGACGATCAATAACTTCTTTTTTGTTTAACCATTTAGTCTTCGATATTTATTAATTCAATTTCTAAATTCATTGTTACGTGACCTTACTTATGGGATAGAATATTATATATCGATAACATTTCTATTCTCAACAAATCATAAAATCAGTATTTAAAGTTTATGAATCTGAATATTTTTAAATTCTTTGTGAATTAGAGAAATATTATCAAAAGTGGAGGACCCCAATTGACATGAAAGATAAACAAATTAAATGATATTTTATGATAGAGTTTTAATTTGAGATGGATATATTTTGGACTTTTATGAAATGAGAAAAGAGTAAACACTTTCCCTTTTTCAAAATTCCATCTCATCAAGAAATTTCCTAGCTATGTTTCTCCAAAAATGGTAAATTGGGACAAACCTTCATAATAATAAGAAGATTATGATAACATATGTAGCACATAAGCACTATAACAAAAAGAATATTAGGTGGCAATAGATACATTCAACGATAATTGAATAAATGTTATTGTGTTTAGAATTGTTAAAGATTATACAGACATTTATATAAAGTGTTAGTTATAAATACAAATTATTATTTTCGATTAAAATTATCAGAATATTTTAAAAAATGTTTTTCAAAAATAAATTTGTAAGTGGAGAATGACAATCTCACCATGAGCTTATTGGATCAGTACCAAGTGGATAATCAAGTTGGCCATCTAATATACAAAAATAAAATAAAATATATAGTTGGGATATTTACACAATTATTTGTTTATTAGCCTTTTCTACTTGGAAAAAAGTATCATTCATATGATGACTAGGAATACTACTTGCTTTACATATTGTCTACATTGGTTCATGCAATAATAATAATAAAAATAAAAATAATTTAACAATAAATAAATAATACTAGGCCAATATTAGCTGGTTCACTAGCTACAATCAAAAAAATTGAATATGACAATTTGTAGTCTGTTAATTATTTCTTTTTTGATTAGTAATAAATAGAACAATTTTTACGTATAGCAAAAATAAAAATTATATTTATATGTTATAGCTATATTTTCATAATTGTGTATCATAGCAAACATAAAATTGTATATTTCGCTATAGATATACAAAGAAAGAATTTGTATATAATATGTTACTGTTTCGATATACATATACAAAAGATCAATTATACAATCTGTGTTTATATAAAGTGAGAAAGAGAGAAAGGGCATTGCATATTGTATAATTATAAGTGTACGAATATATATGTATTTGCATGTGTATATATAATTTTCTCTCGCTTTATACAAATAGAAACATAATTTATACATTTTTGTTTGTATAAGCGGGAGATGCAAGGGAGAGAGTGACGAGCGAGACCTGGGAGAGGAGAACAAACATATATTAATATATATAATTTTCTCTCGATTTATACAAACACAAACACATTTTTTACATTCGCATTTGTATAAAAGCGAGAGAAGCGAGGGAGAGAACGAAAGTGGCGAGCGAGATTCACATGGAGAGAGGTGAAATAGCAACAGTTTACTACGAGGTACAACTAAATTAAGTTATGTTTATAACATTTAATTTTACTTAATAATTTGTTGTTATATACAATTTTTTTAAATAAGAATTTCGAAATAAGTGACTGATAAATAAAAATAAGAGGAGATAAGAAGCAACAAATATCTATGATATTCAGAAAGATTCATGTCCTCAGATTCTTTTTGATACCCCATTTAGTCACCTACCTATCATAAAACTCACTCAAAATGCTTTTTCCTATAATAATGGAGCCCATTGATAAGAATTAAGACAGAACTTCTTAATTTCTTATATTATAAGAAGGAAACTTATATTTATACTGTAATAAAAGAATATTTATCATTTATAATAATAATATTTTTTATTATTTAATCACTTTTAATTTATTTATAATACAAGTTTAATTCATATTACAAAGAACAAATTTTTATTCACATATAATACAAATTTAATGATAGATAATTCATTTATCACACATTTTAATACACTTATAATACAATGTGTCAAATTTTTATCAAACAAATATAATATATTTTAAAAAACAATTATAATTCATATATAATTCATATATATTGCATACATATTTCCTTTAAATACATATTGCAGATTTAACATAGTATTGCTATAAATGATAATAAATAAAAAGTTTTGCTAAAATAAGTAATTATTTATTAAAATGTATCAATTTATGTAATTTTTCCTTATAAGAAATAGTAAACTAAAAGAAATTATTTTAAAAAAAATTATAATAATAAACTACTTAGCAATAGATTAATAATGAATTTAGTAGTTAGTCTAAATATATATAATTTTTGTAGTAGTTATGCCCTTCTTTCTTTTACCATGACTTTTTTCTCCATTATGGCCCCAACTTATGTTATTCTAATACTTCTCATATTTATATTAATTAAAATCTCACAAATGACCATTGGAGTTTTGAGAAAACATAGATGGTGATATAAAGAATATGAAATTTATAAAAGCAAACCTAAAGTTTATAAAATTGAGAGTATTAGTGTATATGTATATATTTTCATCGACTAATAAATAATGCATATTTATCTTTTTTGTTAACAAATCTATATTTACTGAACTAAAAAGGAACTAAATCTTAAAATTGGTTTTTTTAATTCTAAAAATATTACGTTAGTTTAAAAAATTACTTTACGTTATTTTATCTTTACCCCCTACCTAACCTAAATGAGAAAAAAACTGATTTCTCTTTTAGTCATAAAATGATTTGAAGTTGTAAATACTTCTTCATCCTCAATCAAGATGTCTCAAGTTCGAGTCCTCTTGGATATGGAGTCGCCTTTGTTAGTGAGTGCTTACGCTCAATGTAAAACTTATCGACGCGAATTTAATTTAATCAGACTCTAACATGGATATCGAACACCGAATATGAAATAAATAAAAAAATAGAAGAGAAATCCATTTTTTTTAATTGGTTTGGGTTTTTAGGGGTAGGAAAATGTATGAGATAAATTTTTAAACCCACTTGACATTTTTAAATTAAAAAATCAATTTTAGAATTATTATTTTTTAACATTTTGCATGTTAACGAAAAGGATGAAGATGCACTATTATTTGTTGGATGATGATATATATATATATATATATATATATATATATATATATATATATATATATATATATATATATATATATCATTTGTTGGACAATAAGTAGGGATGTGCAAAAATCGAACCGACCGATAAACCGAATCGAAAAAAATGTTATTGGGTTGTTGTTATTTAGTAATTGGGTTTTGGGTTTTTAATGGGTTTATAAAAAAAAGTTATTGGGTTATTGGTTCGGTATCGATTTTTACTATTGGGTTATTGGGTAAACCGATAACCCAATAAGATGGTAATAATTTACTATTTTACCCTCCTTAATAATTAAATATAAATAATTTAATATATAACTAGACACTATAATTATATCAAATTATTAGTACTTTGTCTACTTTACACTAAGTCGTTTTACTAGTTTTTATTGTTTACTAAAAACTAATGTAAGGGTTCGCAATTGTAGCTTTTGATTTTAGTTTTAGTTTTAGTTTTAGTCTTGTTGGACTATTTGATTTTAGTTTTAGTTTGTAATTGTAGGTTGTAGCATTTGCAAGTTTGTAAAGGTCCGTAATTTGATTAACATAAAAAATCTCATACTATATTTTGGCGGTGACATATAATTATAACCTTCGTACTATATTTAGATAAGTAAGAAGTCATATTATATTTTACGGATATTTTCTTATTGGGTAAACCGGAAACGAACCGATAACTATCAAAAACCGATAAACCGAAAACCGATAAAGAATATCTTATTGGTTTGTTATCGGGTTAGCTTATTTAAAAATCGAAAACCGATAATACATAAAACCGAACCGAACCGATAATACATAAAACCAAATCGAACTGACCGATGCACACCCCTTACAATAAGATATATATGAATGATTTTTTCTAAAGAAGAGTATATCCCATATAAATCACAAAGTTGAAGAATATATTTATCCTTTTTTTTATTAATAAGTAAAAAGTATAAAAATTAAACTGGATTTTAGTTATCAAGAAATTTTATTTAGTTCTAATTATTCTATTTTTTTTTTCCATAAGAAATTGAAATAATATGGGGTACCAAAATCAATGTCGATTTCAAAATTAATTAACTAACCTTGTCTCATATATCCGTCATTAATCCTTTGTCTTTATTTTGTTTAATAAAACTTTAGTCCAAATTTATTTTATTTTAATAAATCCATCAATTAATTTAATTAGATAAGTAACAAGTGGAAATGACCAACATAACTTTAGATGTTACTTAATTATGCATTAATCCAAACACTTAGTATACGTACTAAATACTATTAAATAGAAACACAAAATATAATTATAAAACTATTAGATTCTATTAAACTCGTAAAATTAATATAAATATACAAGCTGTTAAAGGAAACTTCCCTATTTAGGAAATTTTCGTCTTTGTTATCACAAAAATGCAAATAAGAAATTTCCCTCATATGTTGCACATAATTCTGTAAGAAATCATTCAAATAAAAATGTGATCATGTTATATATTTTATTTTATATTCGAGAATAAAATAGATTTTTAAAAATAATCAAATATTATACATATATAAAGGGACAATATACATATATTTTAGTTGATTGAAGATTGACTTCTTATTTGTTTGTATTCAATAAAGATTTAAATTTGAATGGTGCAAACCTCACGTCATTTTTATTAAGATTTAAGTAATTATTTGATCTGAAATAGATTTTAATTATTAAAATTTTGAAGAAAATTATAACATCATTAAGATTTTTTTTTATTTTTAAAATAGATAATTTTAACCATTACTCTATTCATAATCACCTACCTCCGTTACTAATCATATCATATGTGTCTTTACAATTATAATCATAACTGTCAACTCTTATTGTCGTCGACTGTCGCCAACCCACCGATTACCTTTGATATCACAACCACTATCAATGTGGATCACTACTTACCATTGTATAATTATAAATAATTTCAACATCACTATCATTAATTATTGCCTTCGCCAACTATCACTAACGCATCATCAACCCCTTGTCCGTCACAATCAACACAAACCAACTTCACTAGCTTAATCACCGAGAACCACCATTATTCAGCCCCTATCGAGCAATATATCTTTATAATTATCACCTTTACCAACTAACACCAACAAATCATCAACCATCACAATTAACGCAATCAATTAACTTCACCGTCTTAATCACTAAGAATTACTACAACAATAACTACCTCCACCATCACAATAATCACCATCACTGTTACTCGTCATTAACACCAACCATTATCATCACTACAACAATAAATCATTTTTACCATTATTAACGAACAAAAATATTTCATTTTTATCATCGAATAATAATTTTATTTTATTGTTAAATTGTTTTTTTAAAATTTTAATTCATAAATTCAAATTAGATATCTTAAATTTTTTTTTTTTGGGAACTCAAATTTTCAATCCTTATAACTCCTCTTCTTCTCCTTCTTCAATGTGTAGTAACTGCCATCAAATACCAGCTCCTTTCATGCCCTTTTGAACTCCCCACCCCTATCAATGTCCGTACTAATCTCTCCAGCTCTACTCAATGGTTCATCGGCGCCGGTGCCGGCGCCGGATACGGAGGAAGACGAGGAGTCGCTAACTCATCCACTGCTCAACCGCCTCTCTCGATCAGCATCGAACAACACTTCTCAGGTCGCTATCGTCGGCTCGAGTGTCTCCCCTATTGAAAGCCTCGACTACGAGTACGTCTCTACTTTTCTCTGTTCCTATTATATGTTATACGTTGTAATGTATTGTTTAATTTGCAGTAAATTAATAGTAACGAGTTCAGGGCTCGGAAGATGAACTCCTTCATTATTTTGGTTTCAGAAATGGATTTATTTTGATGCTCTGAGGAAGCGCTCAATTGTTACTATACAGTAGCGTATAATTCATGATATAATAGTTATTCTATTATGCCTATCAGTTTTTTAGGGGTAGAGAGTTCTGTGCTTAGAAAATTTCGGGATGTAAGTTATCATCTGGTGCTTCGTAAGAGATTTCACTTAGAGAATATGGGAGATAGGAAAGAACACTAAGAGATTTCACAAAATAGAGAAAAAAAATCACTATTTACCCTGATAAGTCCATGAATTAGCTGAAGACTCATCCATATTCTTTAGTAAGTCTAAGTCTAGTAGGAAAAATTAGATCAGAATGTTGATACTTTTGTGATGTTTATTGTATTCGAGCAAATATATAAGAGTGTTTACATTAAAGTGTTGTTGGGTGAAAAAAAAAAAGGAAAGGTAGAAAGATATGCTTGGAAGCTTGGAGTTAAACATGATAAAGAGTTAAGAGTGTTTTCAATTCCATTTTTTCCTAGTTTTGAAGTTCCTGGAAGGAGATTTTGGTTTTGAGTTCGGTATATATTTTGGTGGAAAATGTTTCCTTGTTCTGTCCGTTTCTTTGATTAGAATGGAAAATAAAAGAAGCCTAATGATGGTGTTTGTCTGGTTGAAGAATCATGGAGAATGATTATTTCAAGCAAGATTGGAGGCGTGGAGAGAAGATACAAATATTGCAGTACGTATCCATGAAATGGATGATGTGCTTTTTCATTGGATTGCTTGTTGGCCTTGTTGGTTTCTGTAACAATCTTGCTGTTGAGAACATTGCTGGAATGAAATTTGTGGTGACTTCTGATCTGATGCGTGCGAGAAGGTATACACTTCTCTTTCATTTTTAGCTTTGATGTATAATACCCTCCTACGACTTTGATTGTTATGTTGAAGTTACTTGAATTTTATAATACAAACTGATATCTGCTGCTATTTCATCTAATTTTTGTTTGAAGTTCTTTTAGTTAAAAGACATAATCAATTGTTTGTGCAATCCTGATATTAAATGTTATTCTTTGAGGTTATTGACTGGAATTTTATGGTCATATAAATACATGTATATGTTATGCATATGTTTCTGAGGGTAACTGAACTGTGGAATATGGAAATAACCCTGTTCTGTGTTCTAAATTTGTAGAGTGGAATACTATGATTTCTTTTGTATTTATAAATAGAAAGTACTTCATTTACTTGTATAAATATGTTTTGAGGTGAATGACTCTTGACATGATGCAACAGGTATACAATGGCTTTTCTTGTATTTGCTTCTTCCAATTTCGGACTGACATTATTTGCCGGTCTAATTACGGCTTTTATCGCACCAGAGGCTGCTGGTTCAGGTATACCTGAAGTTAAGGCTTACTTGAATGGCGTAGATGCACCAGCAATATTTTCTCTGCGGACTCTGTTTGTCAAGGTAAAGTGACCTTGAATTGCCTTCTCATATAGATGCCTTTTTTTTCGTTATCCCAATTTTAAAATTTTATTCACTAATGTTCAGTTCTAGTGTTGGTGGTGTATTATATGATTGGGAATGATTGCATGAATTAAGGACTATGTAATTGCGTGGTTGATCAATTAATGTGATATGTGGCTTGCCTTTCATACTACACAAGTGAGCTCATAGAGGATTTCCTTATTTTTTGGGGTTGGGGTGGGGTAGGGGGTTACTTTTATTTTCATTTTATAAGGTGAGGCAGATTCTGGTTTATGGAACCTCTCTGAGGAAGGGGTAAGGTCTGGGTACATACACTCTACCCTCCTTCGACCTCACTTTGTGTGACTACATTGGGTATGTTGTTGTTGGACGCTCTTAAATGATTTTGGATAAGTTTGAAGTTCTTATGAGTTACGAGGTTCAGATTATAGGTCAACTGGTTTGGACACAAAGCACCTTTTTTAAAATGTGAAAATCTAGAGCTCCCTATGAAACTCCCAGGCTTTACTGTTATTTCCAACACTGATATCAGGTGAAGCTGGACCTGTTTGTTATTTGAAAGAGAATCCTGTGCATGCTTAACCTAGTGATACATAAATTTTTTCCTCCTCATCCTAGTGCTTCATAAATGCTCACTGGACAATGCTTGGAAGCAGCTTGATGTCCGACCTCTGACATAACCTCTTATATTTGTTCCATGTAAAAACATTTGGTTCTTCTAACTTTAGTTTCAACTAACTTCTAAAAGTTTTCTAGAAATGTTGTCCATTCGTTTTCCAGAACAGACTTGAACTGCAGCTAACAGTGTTGTTTTAAACTGTTCATAACATTTGGGAGGTGTTCTACCTGGGGTTGTGGTGAAGTTATGAATTATGAGCTTTTAAATCTGCAAATCAATCAATAGACGATACTTCCTTTTCAATTTTACCATGGGATTGTCTACTGTTTCTGCATGGATATTTGAATCTTCCATAGTGTTTATGATTATCTTATCTCACATCTGTGACTAGTTGATGAAGATTTTTTGAGTTTTGCCTCTTTACTTCCCTAGGTAGAGGTAAGGTCTGGGTTACAATCTACCCTTCCTAGATCCTACTTGTGAGAATATATTCGATATGTAGTCGTTGTATCATATTTTCTGTCTGTCTTTCCTCTTTTTCTCTGTTTGAAGGCCTAGTGCAACATGTTAGAGTAAGAGCCTTACTTAAAACTTTAATGAACAGATTGTTGGCAGCATTTCTACAGTATCAGGATCTCTGGTAATCGGAAAAGCAGGACCCATGGTTCATACTGGTGCTTGCATTGCAGCACTTATGGGTCAAGGCGGGTCACAGAAGTATGGATTAACTTGGAAATGGCTGAAGTATTTTAAAAACGATAGAGATCGACGAGATCTTGTAACATGTGGATCAGCTGCTGGGATGGCTGCTGCTTTCCGAGCTCCTGTTGGCGGTCTGTTGTTTGCTCTCGAAGAAATGGCATCTTGGTATATCTAAAATAAATAAACATGCTTTAGGCTCTCTTAGATGTTTGATAATTGATACTTTGCACAACTCAACAACAACATACCAATTGTATTCCCATGAGTTGGGTCTAGGGAGGGTAAGATGTACTCAGACCTTACCCCTACTTCTCTGGGGTAGAGAGGTTGTTTCTGATAGACCTTTGGCTCAAAGGAAGTGTAATCAGAGCAAAATCGAACGAAATCACGGCTGTAAAAATAGCAAGATAAACAAAGCAAATGAAGCAACAGGTAGTACTAAAAATAGAGTATACGATACTATGTGAATACATAAGATTACTTATTAAGGAGAAGATGAGACGAGGAGATTAGACCCCTGCCTCTGCCATGTAAAAGTACCATGACACTCAGCCACCTACTACATCTACCCTAATCCATGACCTCCATACCTTCCTATATAGAGTCATGTCCTCAACAAGGTGAAGGTGTGATATACCCTTTCTAATCACCTTCCCCATTATTTCCTAGGCCTACCTCTACCTCTCCTAAAACCTTCTATACCCAAACTCTCACACCATCTTACTGGTTTTTTTGTGCACCTCCTCTTCACATGCCCGAACGACCTAAACCTCACTTTCCTTATCTTGTCTGCCAAGGAGGCCACTTCCACCTTGTCCTGTATAACTTCATGCTTAAACCTATCCCTCCTAGTATGCCCGCACATTACGCTCAACATTGATATTGAAATTGACTTCACTATCCGACAAGGACTTTTTAGATTGCCTTATAATTGGCGGTCTTGCACTTTTTCTTGTAAGTTATAATTTGTCTTTAAAGGATGGAATATCTAAAGCAGTTATTGTAATCCAACAAAATATGTGGTGCATGGACTACTTGAATTGTCAGGTTGGCTCTTGGGAGAGGATCCGGTCTTGCTAAATAGCCTATATGTTGAGTGTTGATGATTGAAAATTGTTAGAGAGAGAGAAGCTTTAATTATTACTACCTCTTTTCCATATTAATTGAATTTTGAGGCTTTTTTCATTGCTCAGAATAATCGAAGGTTTCTTCCGGTACTTGAAATATGCTCCTTTTATTTATATAATTATATTTAATTTTATCATTCTCAATTTTTTTTTGATATTTAATTTTATGTTTTTTTCCCATCTTCTGTGGCTTTAGATATTTGTTAGCAAGTGTTGCCTTAACTCCAAGGCCAAAAGCATATTGTTGAAGTGATTGATGCTGTCGTTTAATCATTAATGTATTTTGACCATAAATTGTGATATTTTTATATTCAGCTCCCAAGTGGAGACACTATCAATGATCTCTGAAAGACGATTAGGCAGTGGGGATGGTCCAAACTCGCTTTAGATTTTCTTGAATTGTATTTTGTTCAACATACTTAAGAGGAGATAGTTTTGCCTGAGCTGATTTTGCTGGATGTGAACTTCCTGTAAAGTTGAGTCTTAATGGGTGTCTAAATGGTAAAGGAATGGTCTATCAAGAAAACAGTTATTCATAAGTAGTCATGTGTGGACTTAAGTGAGTAAGGTTTTCTTCCCATGGAATAGATGGCTATGCCAAGTCAGCTTTTGGAGATTAGACAATTTGAAAGTTCCCTTTGTCAGGTCTCTCATCTCTTATATATTGCACATATGGTAGTAGATTGATACTGAAATATGGATTTTGGTGTTTGGTGTGATTAAAAAGGATGCTGAAGTTTTCCTTTTTGTTTTTGACATTGTACGCACTTCCTTTGTGTTGCAGGTGGAGAAGTGCTCTATTGTGGAGAGCCTTTTTCACTACGGCTGTGGTTGCAATTGTACTTCGTGCTTTGATTGATGTTTGCTTGAGTGGGAAATGTGGACTCTTTGGTAAAGGAGGTCTCATAATGTTCGATGTCACTTCAGCTAACATCGCATATCAGATCTGGGATGTGCCTCCTGTTCTTTTGCTAGCAGTTATCGGAGGCATGTGGGCAAGTTTGTACAACTTTTTACAGGATAGGGTTCTGCGGATTTATAACAGAATTAACGAGTATGATCTCACTTTGGCTTTTAGATTTTCAGATATTCCTTGCCTTTTCAAGGCATGATAAAGTCAAAGTTTTTATGTGGCTTCGTTTTCATTTTTTTTAGGAGAAGAGCTGCTTACAAAATAGTTCTGGCTCTTGCAGTCTCCATTTTTACATCTTGTCTTCTTTTTGGATTACCATGGTTGGCACCTTGCCGCCCTTGCCCTTCAGATACATCAGAACCTTGCCCCACAATTGGACGGAATGGTAACTATAAGAAGTTCCAGTGTCCTCCAGGTCACTACAATGATCTTGCCAGTTTATTTTTTAACACGAATGATGATGCAATCAAGAACCTTTTCAGCAAGAACACTGATGCCGAGTTTCACCCTTTCTCAATGCTGATTTTCTTTATCACCTGTTTTTTCCTGAGCATCTTTAGTTATGGGATAGTCGCACCTGCAGGTCTCTTTGTGCCTGTCATTGTGACAGGTGCGGCTTATGGTCGTTTTATTGGGATGATTTTCGGTTCGCAGTCGACTCTTAACCATGGCCTATTTGCTGTTTTAGGTTCAGCTTCCTTTCTTGGGGGTTCTATGAGAATGACAGTTTCCTTATGCGTTATTATCCTAGAATTGACTAATGACCTCCTCTTGCTACCTCTAATGATGCTAGTTCTTCTTATCTCCAAAACTGTAGCTGATGCATTTAATGGGAATATATACGACCTCATAATGAGGGCGAAGGGTTTCCCTTACTTGGAACGTCATGCTGAACCTTACTTAAGACAACTAGCAGTGAGTGATGTGGTCACAGGTCCACTCCAGCTCTTTAATGGCATTGAGAAAGTTGGTAACATAGTTCATGTCCTCAAAACCACCGGGCATAATGGCTTTCCAGTGGTGGATGAGCCTCCACATTCCGCAGCACCAGTTCTATATGGTTTGATACTCCGCGCACATCTTGTTACATTGCTTAAGAAGAAAGCATTTCTTCAAAATCCTGCACCTGCTGGAGATGACGCTTTTGAGCAGTTTTCAGCCGATGATTTTGCAAAGAAAGGTTTAGACCATGGAGACAGAGTGGAAGATATACAACTGACAGATGAAGAGATGGATATGTTTATAGATCTGCATCCTTTTTGTAACACTTCGCCTTTCACTGTTGTAGAGACTATGTCCTTGGCGAAGGCTCTGATGCTCTTCCGAGAAGTTGGTTTAAGGCACCTTCTGGTAATACCCAAGGTTTCTGGGGTAAGAACTGTTTCCTCATCTTTTCTTTTTCAAAGATATACTCAGAAGCTGTATCTTATTGCTAAAAGTAATTCAACAGTTGATAAAAGATACATTAACATAACCTGAAGGATAAATTACCCAGCTTTCTGCATGCATGTTTCAGTGCATTAGTTTATGACCTCACTAATTGTTTATATTCATTCATTCATGAAATCTTTCACCAAAATCTCGTTCTTTTTAGGTATTTGATGTGAAACAATTTGTCCATTAGTTTTTTTTTAGACAACCAAATAGGTTCAATAATCAATACCTCTCTGAATCAGCATTACTTGTGATTTTTGAGTTCCCATTGTCTTATTTATTTTTACATTTTGAATATCTTCTTGGTTGCATCAACCGATCAACATTCACATCATCCAAGATGGGATTAAGTATGAACTGTTAAATTTTCTTTTGCTCTCCCTATTTCATCTACCATGTTGATTATATAACCGTTGCTTGTTGGAACCAAACATGCTTTCCATTTATTTTCCTGATAAATGGTTCTTCATCTTCTTGAGACCTGAATAAAAAAATTGTGATTCTCTTGTCTGCAGAGGATACCTGTTGTGGGGATAATTACAAGGCATGATTTCATGCCAGAGCATGTGCTCAGCTTGCATCCATCCTTGGCTAAGAGCAAGTGGAAAAGATTAAGAGTCAAATTACCTCGCGGGGTTAAAATTATTTAAGAGACTACCTCACTTTCTACTATTAGTCCTACCGAGGTATGTGAATAGAGCTGTGTACAACATGACTGCAATATGCTAGGTAGTAAAGCTTTTTCTTCCCTAATATTCCTTGTCAAATTGAAAGGTCCTAAGGGTGATCTTGAGATGGATTTTGTATTTATTTTGCCTTGATTAATCGTTTCGGTTACAGTTGTTCCGTTCTCGTGAATAAATCTCTTCGTAAACGGAGCTATGAAGTTCCTCAGTGAGTTTTGATGTTCTGTAATTTTTCTTTTGCACTTGCCAGGATGACAGGTTTAACAATCTGTTGAAAATAGAGAAAAGTGCCAATTAGAGCAAGGGCAAGGCAATTTTTTTTTTTTTTTTTTTTTTTTTTTGGGATAAGGCTTTGCCAACTCTTTCATGACCAAACCCCATTGCATGTTCGTTTTGGCCCAACAGACCTTGTATATTTGTTCATTATCGAGATGAAAAAATGTGTGTACATGTAACCTTGTGTCATCTCCACTTTTCTCTCTCATTTTGATGTGAGATTCATCTAAGATGCAATATGCACCCCTCTTGTCCTTCTCGTTGGCCCATCCTCCGTCATGGGGTACAAGCTTCACGGCCGTATACCATGCAACATTGTAGAACTGTTGCTTCTCATATTATGTAGACTGCATTGGTGCATTTTTACACAAAAAATACGTATGGGGTGTGTTAGGTATGAAGGAAACTATAGTATGCCATACCAATGGAGATTTGATACATTTGATTGCAACATGGTACATAATAAATGTGTATAGAAAACAAATGTCATGCAACTTTACACACACACAACCTTTCCAAAGTGTAGCTAAGACACCATTGTACCATTACTTATTTGTGCGTGTCATCCTTGCGTAGGGGCATCCTCGACTCCTTACGCAGAGCCTATGCTAATCTTCTCTGCTAATTTTATAATAAACATGTTTTTTATACTTATGTTAAATCTAATGTGAGAATTTTAAAAATAAATCTATAAAATTGGAATTTGCCCAAATTATTATACTTTTTCAATTCACTTTTACTTGTTCGGTATTTCAAATTAGATTTTCATTATACTTGTTTTTAGTATATCAAAAGAAAAGAAAAGTTTTTTCCTATTTTACCTTCAACATTAATTACTTATTCCAACATATCATTCCTCAAAATTTAAGACTCAAAATGAATTTTGTGGTAGACGAATCATATTAATCCTTAGGTATTTATTAAAGGACATTTTAAAGTGGACAAGTAAAACTCTAAAAGTGAATAGAGGGAAAACTATACATTTAAGCAGACAATAGATTAACATGCTTAAATATAATTCAGGAAAAATTATATAAATTGGTACATTTTAATAAATAATTACTGATTTTAGCAATATTTTTTATTTATTACCATTTATAACAATACTATGTTAAATCTGCAATATGTATTAAAAGTGAATTATATATGCAATATATATGAATTATATATGAATTATACTTGCTTTTTAAAATATATTATATTTGTTTGGTAAAAATTTGACTCATTGTATTATAAGTGTATTAAAATGTGTGATAAATGAATTATCTATCATTAAAATTTGTATTATATGTGAATAAAAAATTATTCTTTGTAATATAAATTAAACTTGTATTATAAATGAATTAAAGGTGATCAAGTGAAAAAGAAATATTATTGCTATAAATGGTAAATATTTTTTTATTATAGTATATTTATGTAAGTTTCCCAATTCATTACTGTATAAAATTTGGCTATTATTTAAATAGCGGTGTTTCAAGCGGCTATTTGTGCAAGTTAGTCTTTACATTGGGCCATCATTTGAACATGAGCAGGCCCATTTATGAAAGCCCAATTAGAGGGCAAATCTGTTATTATCCATTCACGCCCAGATAAAAACTCTTCGAGTTAGCTCGACGCCGGCGCCGTCACCGTTACCTCGCCGGAAAATAAAAATACAAGTATAACAAGTGATAAAGGACTAAGCGTGAACTATCCGGTACCTTGAGGAACTTGAAGGTGATAACAGTGACCAAATTTTCAGGTGGAAGAAGCTTAATAAACGGTCTGATGAGCTGATCCAGTATTCTTCAATCGAAAATCTCTGCTACTAATACCAATGGAAGCATCGCCAATTCTGGTATGTTCAAAGCTACCATCCTCGTTCGGATGTAATGTATCAAAACAGAACACTTTTTTTTACAGACCTTTCCACAAACAGTTGGTGAGCAAGTTAAATCTTGGAATACCCAAATCCCACTTGCGTAGTTCCTTATCAATTTCCATCCGTGATGTCAATTCTTATCCTTTACGGCCATATATTGGTGGGTTTCGATCGTTGTTACTGCCAGTTCAGTGTTCGGGTTCATATTCAAATGCAACAGAAACAGATGGTCCAAAAAGGGTATTTGAAAGCATAAAGGGGTTATCTTTGGAGTCAGTGAAGATGCGGTTTTCTCAATTGACTCCGTTTAAATTGTTAAAGTGGGGCTTGGTGTTTTCTGTTGCTATAGCTGCGTCCAAATGGACGATGAATGTACTTGTGAATCCATTCTTTTGGATGTATTTTAGTATGACATGGTTATATTGGCCATGGTTGGTGGCCATAAGCCTTGCAAGTTACAGTCTTTATTGCTTAAACAAGCATTTACGTGGGGAAGCAAATGTATTTGAGCAATTTGCAGTTGTTACTTCAGTTTTCACTTGGCTTACATTAGTTCCACCAGCACATTTCAATGGTTTTCTTGAAGGCTGGCCTGTTGTGTTCTTTTTGGTGTACCATTATTTCTTTTTCTTGAATGTGAGTATTCGAAAACGACTGTATGGTGATTACAACCCAAGAGAGCATGACCCCAAATGGGACATTAGCCTTCCCAATTGGCAGAAGCTGTTGTTTTGTGTTGGAGTTATGGCTGGTCATTGGTTTGCAGCGTTTGAAGGCCCAGAGCTGCATCTTATCCCTGGTGGATGGAGCAATTTGGGTATTTGGGGTTTGATTGCGATGACATTGTTTATGCAATATCATTCCACATTGTATTTAGCCAAGTACTCAGAGAAGGTGGTTGTGCCTACTGCTGTCGTACAGTTTGGTCCGTACCGGTTTATTCGCCATCCTATTTATGCTTCAACCATGCTCTTGTTTGTTACTTATTGTGTTGCTCTTAGGGCGCCTTTGAGTGCTCTCTTCATTGCTGTTGTTTGCTCAGTGTACTATGGGAATAAAGCTAAGTTAGAGGAAAGTATGATGGTAGAGAACTTTGGTGAGAGATATATGGAGTATGCAAGTAAAGTTAGATACAAGCTTATTCCTTATATTTATTAGTGCAAGTCGTTGCGAGTTGCATAATGTTAGTGTAATGTGGAGAAGAGAATGAGAATATGAACACCTCAATTGGATTTTGTTCTGTTGTTTCAAATGTAGTTTCCTTTTGTTGTTCTTCGTTGTCGTGATTTCCTATTTATTAGACTTGTGGTTTACATACTCAAGGCACTTGTATCCACCACGGTGAAGCATTTCTGTATTGTTTGTTTCCATTGTTTAGCAATTCTTCAATAGCTTGATAGAGATAATATCTCCTGTATTAGATTCTGAGGATTTAGGTTTTAGTATTCACTATGTTCGGCAGGTTGTGCCTTTATGACATGTCAGAAGACTTGAGAGAGTTGGCTTTCTCTCCATTGATTTTCTTTAGCAGTACATTTTAAATCAAATAAGTTATCTTTTTATTTAAACATATACTATATAATTGAAGAGATTAACCAGTGAGTGGCTCATCTCATTGTCTGTAAATCCTATTTATCTTTTTTCCTGTATTTTCTGTTCCTTTTTCTCTCGACTGTTCTACTATTCTGGTTACACCTCTTCCTCTAATTAATGCCCAACATCTCCACTTTCCCCTTCTCCTTCTTTCGTTCCAAGGACACCCTCTCTACATCTTTTTTCTCTATCTCATCTCGAAAGAGTTGTATGGTAGAAATTACTTTTATTGCCACCTGTCTTATTTTAATGGAGGAATATATAGTATGGTAGAAAGAAGTAGAGAGAAACTAGAATGAAACTTGGCTGTAACATTGAATTTATTTAGGGAAAAACTCTCCTTATCAGTGGATAAGACAAGGATACTTCTTCTCCACAGTATACTCCTCGCCACCAATGTACATTTCCTCTTTTTCTTCTGAGATTCTCTAGTTTTCTTTCATGTTTGGTTGATAACATTTCTCTTGATGTTCTATTTCTCGATTTGCTGCTTGATTTTATGTTAATTGTAGAATCAAAATTGCATTTTTTTGTTAATTTGTCGCCCACTGAATTCTTTGGTTCTTTCAGTTTCATCCCTTTCGATTTAAGTCTCAGACAGTAACTGTTTAAGCTCAAAATGAAATAAGGTAACTAAGTGTTTGGTCTTTCCACTGACTTTCTTACGTAACTATCATGTTGGTTCTTGAATTGTATGCTTTTGGTCTTGCATTACTATCATGTTGGTTTTTTAATTGTATGCTTTGGTTGGATATCTTTTTCAAATTCACATCTTATAACAGTAGTCTGCACCATGCGAAGAAAAGCGAGGCCTTTTTTCTTTTGCTGTGTTAATACACTTCCAAGTTCCACTGGCTAAGCATTTTTTTCCTCCCAATACTCTCTTTTTCGTAGTTGATGTATTTCTTTTCTCCCATGAAAATAAACCATCTGTGGTGGTATTCATACTAGCACATTATTTAACCGTATGAATTCTTAATATGTTCTGGTACTAACCTTTTAGTTTTGTTTGTTCAATTTGTTGTGACCATTTATTGTTTCTATTTCATGGCTGTTAAAACTGTCTTATCGGAGAAACTTTGCAGATTTATTTGAGAAATTTTGTTTCTTTTATTTTGTCGGAACACTAAGGAATCAATATTGAAGGATGATAAGAATTTGGCCTCAAATGGGTAACTTTTGTATCTTCATCTTGTAACGGCGGTTTATTTCATTTTTCTCAGCCATGCCATTTTACAATTGTACTCATAATATTACTATGTTAACGCTAAGATGTCATTGTTTTCCCTGACTAGCTTCTACTTCAGATATACAAATACAATGATATTTTATCTCGCCTTATGAACTCTTTGTAACAAGTATACACATACAAGGTACTTCTCGGACCATTTCTCCGATATTTAACCTATTGCTTATGTGAATTCTTATGGAAAGTGTAGTTCCATTTTGTCTTGCTTCGACTTATTTTTGTCTGATATGCATGTCCTGTTGGTCATTTAAACTTATTGTTGATTTTTGTACGTATGAGGTACTTAATAACAAGTGTAATCTATGCCATTGTAATTGGATATTTTGTACTTTTTTCTTATATACACGAAAAGAAGGAAGTAAGATTAACCTTATAAAAAAAAGAAGAAGATTGATTGATTATTTCATTAGCCAAATCATCTGATTTATGTTAATGTTCTTAGTGTCTTTAGTTTTTACAAGAATCTATCTTTTCAAATAGTTGAGACTGATCATTTGTTAATTTAATGAGTTTATTCATGATCGCACGAACCACGAACAACTAAGCTAGTTATCCATGTTTAGATTTTTCTGGATACTTGCCCTGCATATTCTTCCCTTTTGGTAGACTTTGCACTGTTTCCTTGTGACGTGCTATAATTTCTTCTTGGTATCTGGAATTGTGGCATTTGAGCCGAGGGTCTTTCGGATTCAATCTCTCTACCTCCACGAGGCAGTGATAAAGTCTGCATACATTCTACCCTCTCCAGAATATGTTGTTGTCACCCTGCATATCCTGGTCAATATTAACTGTTGATCCTGATTTGTTGCCATGATCGTGTTTACTTTTTGATCATCAACGCCTTGTTTGGTTGAGATTTTAGCTTATATCCTCTCTCTGTGTCTAGGGCATGAGTTAAGTATATAGTTGATTGCTCTTTCTTTCGAGTGAGCCTCAATACTTTTGGATCCTCTCATTGTAGGCGTGCAAAACAACGGAGCCACTGTTCTTTGGGGTGACGAGGTGGACAATTCCTACTTTAGCTTCAAAGGAGTATCTTTACATGAATCAATACTAACTCCGCGGTCAACTGACCTATTTCGGAGATTAGACCAAGAGCAACACATAACAGGAACCTTTTTCTTTGAGTTGCTTTTGAAATAATTTTTTAGGCTTGAGATTTGCTTAATATGTTTTGGGTTAGACAATTGTCAAGTCTTATAGCTATATAGAGGCGAGTTTAGGATTTGAAGACGATGGGGTACAACGGAAGGAACGATCATAAAATAGTTCACTATGCCGGCCGGTGGTCCTACATTAGGTGTCGTTTGATTTGAGATATAATAATGTTAGAATAAAATGTAAAAACTATTTTGTTTCATATTTGGTTGGAGGTATTGGTAGCCCTTAAATTATTTATTCCATCATTTTTGTCATAGTAATGAAATGAGTAATTCCATATACATAGTGGAATAATCTATATCAAAATAAATTATCCAGACAATTTTAGAATATTTTGTTTCCAACCAAATGATTTCAATATTTTAGGGTGCGCGATAAAATATTTGATCCTTTTTTAAGTGTTTATATATATATATATATATATTTTGTGTGATCCGCATCCCGACGTCAAAAGTGCCAAACTTTTTTGTGGACGTCCGTCAAGACCTTGGCTATGCATCCGATTGGCCCTCACGGCCATTCCGATCCATTTTCAAGGTCAAAGTAGCCCTGAAACGCCCATACTCCCATTTCGACGATTTTTTCGTGTGCTATAGCACACCATTTTTTTGATGATCCGGATCCCGACGTCAAAAGTGCCAAAATTTTTTGTGGACGTCCGTCAAGACCTTGGATATGCATCCGGTTGGACCTCACGGCCATTCCGACCCATTTTCAAGGTCAAAATAGCCCCGAAGCGCGCATACCCCCATTTCGATGATTTTTCGTGTGCTAAGCACACCATTTTTTGGGTGATCCGGATCCCGACGTCAAAAGTGCCAAGATTTTTTGTGGACGTCCGTCAAGACTTTGGCTATGCATCCGGTTGGCCCTCACGGCCATTTCGACCCATTTTCAAGGTCAAAATATCCCCGAAGCGCGCATACCCCCATTTCGACGATTTTTCGTGTGCTATAGCACCCCATTTTTTGGGCGATCCGTATCTCGACGTCAAAAGTGCCAAAATTATTTGTGGACGTACGTCAAGACCTTGGCTATGCATCCGGTTGGCCCTCACGGCCATTTCGACTCATTTTCAAGGTCAAAATAGCCCCGAAGCGCGCATATCTCCGTTTCGACGATTTCACCATTTTTTGGGTGATCCGTATCCCGACGTCAAAAGTGCCAAACTTTTTTGTGGGCGTCTGTCAAGACCTTGGCTATGCATCCGGTTGGCCATCACGGCCATTCCGACCCATTTTCAAGGTCAAAATAGCCCCGAAGCGCGCATACCCCCATTTCGACGATTTTTCGTGTGCTATAGCACACTATTTTTTGGGTGATCCGGATACCGACGTCAAAAGTGCTAAAATATTTTGTGGACGTCCGTCAAGACCTTGGCTATGAATCTGGTTCGCCCTCACGGCCATTCCGACCCATTTTCAAGGTCAAAATAAACCCGAAGCGCACATATCCCTATTTCGACGATTTCTCGTGTTCTATAAGCACACCATTTTTTGGGTGATCCGAATCCCGACGTCAAAATTGCCAAACCTTTTTGTGGACGTCCGTCAAGACTTTGGATGTGCATCCGGTTGGCCCTCACGGCCATTCCAAACCATTTTATAGGTCAAAATAGCCCCGAAGCGCGCATACCCCCATTTCGATGATTTTTTGTGTGCTATAGCACACCATTTTTTGGGTGATCCGGATCCCGACGTCAAAAGTGCCAAATTTTTTTTTGGATGTCCGTCAAGACCTTGGCTATGCATCCGGTTGGTCCTCACGGCCATTCCGACCCATTTTCAAGGTCAAAATAGCCCCGAAGCGCGCAGACCCCCATTTCGACGATTTTTCGTGTGCTATAGCACACCATTTTTTGGGTGATCCGGATCCCGACGTCAAAAGTGCAAAAAGTTTTTGTGGACGTTCGTCAAGACCTTGGCTATGCATCCAGTTGGCCCTCACGGCCATTTCGACCCATTTTCAAGGTCAATCTAGCCCCAAAGCGCGCATACCCCTATTTCGACGATTTTCGTGTGCTATAGCACCATTTTTTGGGTGATCCGGATCCCGACGTCAAAAGTGCCAAAATTTTTGTGGACGTACGTCAAGACCATGGCTATGCATCCGGTTGTCCCTCACGGTCATTCCGAGCCATTTTCAAGGTCAAAATAGCCCCGAAGCGCGCATACCCCCATTTCGACGATTTTTCGTGTGCTATACATCACAATTTTTTGGGTGATCCGGATCCCGACGTCAAAAGTGCCAAAAGTTTTGGTGGACGTCCGTAAGGACCTTGGCTATGCTTCCGGTTGGCCCTCACGGCCATTCCGTCCCATTTTCTAGGTCAAAATAGCCCCGAAGCGCGCATACCCCCATTTCAACGATTTTTCGTGTGCTATAGCACACCATTTTTTGGGTGATCCGAATCCCGACGTCAAAAGTGCCAAAAGTTTTTGTGGACGTCCGTCAAGACCTTGGATATGCATCCGATTGTCCCTCACGGCCATTCCGACCCATTTTCATGGTAAAAATAGCCCCGAAGCGCATACCCCCATTTCGATGATTTTTCGTGTGCTATAACACATCATTTTTTGGGTGATCCGGATCCCGATGTCAAAAGTGCCAAAAGTTTTTGTGGACGTCCTTCAAGACCTTGGCTATGCATCCGGTTGGCCCTCACGGCCATTCCGACCCATTTCCAAGGTCAAAATAGCCCCGATGCGCACATACCCCCATTTCGACGATTTTTCATGTGCTATAGCACACCATTTTTTGGTGATCCAGATCCCGACGTCAAAAGTGCCAAAATTATTTGTGGACGTCCGTCAAGATCTTGGCTATGCATCCGGTTGGCCCTCACGGCCATTCCGACCCATTTTCAAGGTCAAAATAGCCTCGAAGCGCGCATACCCCTATTTCGACGATTTTTCGTGTGCTATAGCACACTATTTTTTGGGTGATCCGGATCCCGACGTCAAAAGTGCCAAAATGTTTTGGCGACGTCCGTCAAGACCTTGGCTATGCATCCGGTTGGCCTTCACGGCAATTCCGACCCTTTTTCAAGGTCAAAATAGCCCCGAAGCGCGCATACTCCTATTTCAACGATTATTCGTGTGATATAGCACACCATTTTTTGGGTGGTCCGGATCCCGACGTCAAAAGTGCCAAAAATTTTTGTGGACGTCCGTCAAGACCTTTGTTCTGCATCCGGTTTGACCTCACGGCCATTCCGACCCATTTTCAAGGTCAAAATAGCCCCGAAGCGTGCATACCCCCATTTCGACGATTTTTCGTGTGCTATAGCACACCATTTTTTGGGTGATCCGTATCCCGACGTCAAGAGTGCCAAAAGTTTTTGTGGACGTCCGTCAAGACCTTGTCTATGCATCCGGTTGGGCCTCACGGCCATTCCGACCCATTTTCAAGGTCAAAATAGCCTCGAAGCGCGCATACCCCTATTTCAACTTCGTGTGCTATAGCATACCATTTTTTGGGTGATCCGGATCCCGACGTCAAAAGTGCCAAAAGTTTTTGTGGACATCCGTCAAGACCTTGGCTATGCATCCGGTTGTCCTCACGGCCATTCCGACCCATTTCCAAGGTCAAAATAGCCCCGAAGCGCGCATACCCCCATTTCGACGATTTTTCGTGTGCTATAGCACACCATTTTTTGGGTGATCCAGATCCCGACGTCAAAAGTGCCAAAATTATTTGTGGACGTCCGTCAAGACCTTGGCTATGCATCCGATTGGCCCTCACAGCCATTCTGACCCATTTTGAAGGTCAAAATAGCCCCGAAGCGTGCATACCCCCATTTCGACGATTTTTCGTGTGCTATAGCACACTATTTTTTGGGTGATCCGGATCCCGACGTCAAAAGTTCCAAAATTTTTTGGCAACGTCCGTCAAGACCTTGGCTATGCATCCGGTTGGTCTTCACGGCAATTCCGACCCATTTTCAAGGTCAAAATAGCCCCGAAGCGCGCATACCCCTATTTCAACGATTATTCGTGTGATATAGCACACCATTTTTTGGGTGATCCAGATCCCGACGTCAAAAGTGCCAAAATTTTTTGTGGACGTCCGTCAAGACCTTGGCTAACCATCCGGTTGGACCTCATGGCCATTCCAACCCATTTTCAAGGTCAAAATAGCCCCGTAGCGCGCATACCCCCCATTTCGACGGTTTTTCGTGTGCTGTAGCACACAATTTTTTGGGTGATCCGGATCCCGACATTAAATGTGCCAAAATTTTTTGTGGACGTCCGTCAAGACCTTGTCTATGCATCCGGTTGGTCCTCACGGCCATTCCGACCCATTTTCAAGGTCAAAATAGCCTCGAAGCGCGCATACCCCCATTTCAACGATTTTTCGTGTGCTATAGCACACCATTTTTTTGGGTGATCCGGATCCCGACGTCAAAAGAGCCAAAACTTTTTGTGGACGTCCATCAAGACCTTGGCTATGCATCCAGTTGTCCCTCACGGCAATTTCAAACCATTTTCAAGGTCAAAATAGCCCCGAAGCGCGCATACCCCCATTTCGATGATTTTTCGTGTGCTATAGCACACCATTTTTTGGGTGCTCCGGATCCCAACGTCAAAAGTGCCAAACTTTTTTGTGGACGTCCGTCAAGACCTTGGCTATGCATCCGGTTGTCCCTAACGGCCATTCCAACCCATTTCCAAGGTCAAAATAGCCTCGAAGCGCGCATACCCTCATTTCGACGATTTTTCGTGTGCTATAGCACACCATTTTTTGGGCGCTCCGTATCCCGACGTCAAAAGTGCCAAATTTATTTGTGGACGTACGTCAAGACCTTGGCTATGCATCCGGTTGGCCCTCACGGCCATTTCGACTTATTTTCAAGGTCAAAATAGCCCCGAAGCGCGCATATCCCCATTTCGACGATTTCACCATTTTTTGGGTGATCCGTATCCCGACGTCAAAAGTGCCAAACTTTTTTGTGGGCATCTTTCAAGACCTTGGCTATGCATCCGGTTGGCCATCACGGCCATTCCGACCCATTTTCAAGGTCAAAATAGCCCCGAAGCGCGCATACCCCCATTTCGACGATTTTTCGTATGCTATAGCACACTATTTTTTGGGTGATCCGGATACCGACGTCAAAAGTGCTAAAATATTTTGTGGACGTCCGTCAAGACCTTGGCTATGCATCTGGTTGGCCCTCACGGCCATTCCGACCCATTTTCAAGGTCAAAATAAACCCGAAGCGCGCATATCCCCATTTCGACGATTTTTCGTGTGCTAGCACACCATTTTTTGGGTGATCCGAATCCCGACGTCAAAATTGCCAAACTTTTTTGTGGACGTCCGTCAAGACTTTGGATATGCATCCGGTTGGCCCTCACGGCCATTCCAAACCATTTTATAGGTCAAAATAGCCCCGAAGCGCGTATACCCCCTAGCACACCATTTTTTGGGTGATCCGGATCCCGACGTCAAAAGTGCCAAACTTTTTTGTGGACGTCCGTCAAGACCTTGGCTATGCATCCGGTTGGCCCTCACGGCCATTATGATCCATTTTCAAGGTCAAAGTAGCCCTGAAACGCCCATACTCCCATTTCGACGATTTTTTCGTGTGCTATAGCACACCATTTTTTTGATGATCCGGATCCCGACGTCAAAAGTGCCAAAAATTTTTGTGGACGTCCGTCAAGACCTTGGATATGCATCCGGTTGGACCTCACGGCCATTCCGACCCATTTTCAAGGTCAAAAATAGCCCCCGAAGCGCGGCATACCCCATTTCGAAACGATTTTTCGTGTGCTAAGCACACCATTTTTTGGGTGATCCGGATCCCGACGTCAAAAGTGCCAAGATTTTTTGTGGACGTCCGTCAAGACTTTGGCTATGCATCCGGTTGGCCCTCACGGCCATTTCGACCCATTTTCAAGGTCAAAATATCCCCGAAGAGCGCATACCCCCATTTCGACGATTTTTCGTGTGCTATAGCACACCATTTTTTGGGTGATCCGGATCTCGACGTCAAAAGTGCCAAAATTTTTTGTGGACGTCCGTCAAAACCTTGGCTATGTATCCGCTTGGCCCTCACGACCATTCCGACCCATGTTCAAGGTCAAAATATCCCCGAAGCGCGCATACCCCTATTTCGACGATTTTTCGTGTGCTATAGCACACCATTTTTTGGGTGATCCGGATCCCGACGTCAAAAGTGCCAAAATTTTTTGTGGACGTCCGTCAAGACCTTGGCTATGCATCCGATTGGCCCTCATGGCCATTCCGACCCATTTTCAAGGTCAAAATAGCCCCGAAGCGCGTATACCCCCATTTCGACGATTTTTTGTGTGGTATAGCACACCATTTTTTGGGTGATCCGGATCCCGACATCAAAAGTGCCAAAATTTTTTGTGGACGTCCGTCAAGACCTTGGATATGCATCCGGTTGTCTCTCACGGCCATTCCGACCCATTTTCATGGTAAAAATAGCCCCGAAGCGCATACCCCCATTTCGATGATTTTTCGTGTGCTATAGCACATCATTTTTTGGGTGATCCGGATTCCAACATCAAAAGTGTCAAAATTTTTTGTGGAAGTCCGTCAAGACCTTGGCTATGCATCCGGTTGTCCCTCACGGCCATTCCGACTCGTTTTCAAGGTCAAAATAGCCCCGAAACGCATACTCCCATTTCGACGATTTTTCGTATGCTATAACACACCATTTTTTGAGTGATCCGGATCCCGATGTCAAAAGTGCCAAAAGTTTTTGTGGACGTCCGTCAAGACCTTAGCTATGCAGCCGGTTGGCCCTCATGGCCATTCCGACCCATTTTCAAGGTCAAAATAGCCTCGAAGCGTGCATACCCCATTTCGATGATTTTTCATGTGCTATAGGCCTATAGCACACCATTTTTTGGGCTATCCGGATCCCGACGTCAAAAGTGCCAAAATTTTTGTGGCCGTCCGTCAAAACCTTGGCTATGCATCCGGTTGACCCTCACGGCAATTCCGACACATTTTCAAGGTCAAAATAGCCCCGAAGCATGCATACCCCCATTTCGACAATTTTTCGTGTGCTATAGCACACCGTTTTTTGGGTGATCCGGATCCCGATGTCAAAAGTGCCAAAATATTTTGTGGACGTCCGTCAAGACCTTGGCTATGCATCCGGTTGGCCCTCACGGCCATTCCGACCCATTTTCAAGGATAAAATAACCCGAAGCATGCATACCCCCATTTCGACGATTTTTCGTGTGCTATAGCACCTCATTTTTTGGGTGATCCGGATCCCTATGTCAAAAGTGCCAAACATTATTGTGGACGTCCGTCAAGACCTTGTGTATGCATCCGGTTGGCCCTCACGGCCATTCCGACCCATTTTCAAGGTCAAAATAGCCCCGAAGCGCGCATAACCCACATTTCGACAATTTTTCGTGTGCTATAGCACACCATTTTTTGGGTGATCCGGATCCCGACGTCAGAAGTGCCAAAAGTTTTTATGGACGTCCGTCAAGACCTTGGCTATGCATCCGGTTGGCCCTCACGGCCATTCCGACCAATTTTCAAGGTCAAAATAGCCCCGAAGCGCGCATACCCCCATTTCGACGATTTTTCGTGTGCTATAGCACACCATTTTTTGGGTGATCCTGATTCCGACGTCAAAAGTGCCAAATATTTTTGTGGACGTCCGTCAAGACCTTGGCTATGCATCCGGTTGGCCCTCACGGCCATTCCGACCCATTTTCAAGGTCAAAATAGACCCGAAGCGCGCATACCCCCATTTCGACGATTTTTTCGTGTGCTATAGCACACCATTTTTTTGATGATCCGGATCCCGATGTCAAAAGTGCCAAAAATTTTTGTGGACGTCCGTCAAGACCTTGGCTATGCATCCGGTTGGCCCTCACGGCCATTCCGACCCATTTTCAAGGTCAAAATAGCCCCGAAGCGCGCATACCCCCATTTCGACGATTTTTCGTGTGCTATAGCACACCATTTTTTGGGTGATCCGGATCTCGACGTCAAAAGTGCCAAAATTTTTTGTGGACGTCCGTCAAGACCTTGTCTATGCATCCGGTTGGACCTCACCGCCATTCCGACCCATGTTCAAGGTCAAAATAGCCCCGAAGCGCGCATACCCCCATTTCGACGATTTTTCGTGTGCTATAGCACACCATTTTTTGGGCGATTTTTATCCCGACGTCAAAAGTGCCAAAACTATTTGTGGACGTACGTCAAGACCTTGGCTATGCATCCGGTTGGCCCTCACGGCCATTCCGACCCATTTTCAAGGTCAAAATAGCCCCGAAGCGCGCATATCCCCATTTCGATGATTTTTCGTGTGCTATAGCACACAATTTTTTGGGTGATCCGGATCCCGACGTCAAAAGTGCCAAACGTTTTTGTGGACGTCCGTCAAGACCTTGGCTATGCATCCGTTTGTGCCTCACGGCCATTCCGACCCATTTTCAAGGTCAAAATAGCCCCGAAGCGCGCATACCTCCATTTCGACGATTTTTCGTGTGCTATAGCACACTATTTTTTGGGTGATCCGGATCCCGACGTCAAAAGTGCTAAAGTTTTTTGTGGACGTCCGTCAAGACCTTGGCTGTGCATCCGGTTGGCCCTCACGTCCATTCCGACCCATTTTCAAGGTCAAAATAACCCCGAAGCGCGCATATCCCTATTTCGATAATTTTTCGTGTGCTATAGCACACCATTTTTTGGGGTGATTCGAATCCCGACGTCAAAATTGCCAAACTTTTTGGTGGACGTCCGTCAAGACTTTGGATATGCATCCGGTTGGCCCTCACGTCCATTCCGACCCATTATATAGGTCAAAATAGCCCCGAAGCGCGCATACCCCCATTTCGACGATTTTTCGTGTGCTATAGCACACCATTTTTTGGGTGATCCGGATCCCGACGTCAAAAGTGCCAAATGTTTTTGTGGATGTCCGTCAAGACCTTGGCTATGCATCCAGTTGGCCCTCATGGCCATTCCGACCCATTTTCAAGGTCAAAATAGCCCCGAAGCGCGCATACCCCCATTTCGACGATTTTTCGTGTGCTATAGCACACCGTTTTTTGGGTGATCCGGATCCCGACGTCAAAAGTGCCAAAATATTTTATGGACGTCCGTCAAAACCTTGGCTATGCATCCGGTTGGCCTCACGGCCATTCCGACCCATTTTCAAGGTCAAAATAGCCCCGAAGCGCGCATATCCCCATTTCGATGATTTTTCGTGTGCTATATCACATCATTTTTTGGGTGATCCGGATCTCGACGTCAAAAGTGTCGAAACTTTTTGTGGACGTCCGTCAAGACCTTGGCTATGCATCCGGTTGGCCCTCACCACCATTCCGACCAATTTTCAAGGTCAAAATAGCCCCGAAGAGCGTATACCCCCATTTCGACGATTTTTCATGTGCTATAGCACACCATTTTTTGGGTGATTCGGATCCCGACTGCAAAAGTGCCAAAATATTTTTGTGGACATCCGTCAAGACCTTGGCTATGCATCCGATTGGCCTTCACGGCCATTACGATGCATTTTCAAGGTCAAAATAGCCACGAAGCACGCATACTCCCATTTCGATTATTTTTCGTGTGCTATAGCACACCATTTTTTGGGTGATCCGGATCCCGACGTCAAAAGTGCCAAAATTTTTGTGGATGTACGTCAAGACCTTGGCTATGCATACGGTTGGCCCTCACGGCCATTCCGACCCATTTTCAAGGTCAAAATAGCCCCGAAGTGCGCATCCCTCACATTTCGACGATTTTTCGTGTGCTATAGCACACTCTTTTTTGGGTGATCCGGATCCCGACGTCAAAAGTGCCAAAAATTTTTGTGGACGTTCGTCAAGAACTTGGCTATGCATCCAGTTGGCCCTCACGGCCATTTCGACCCATTTTCAAGGTCAAACTAGCCCCAAAGCGCGTATACCCCTATTTCGACGATTTTTCGTGTGTTATAGCACCATTTTTTAGGTGATCCGGATCCCGACGTCAAAAGTTCCAAAATTTTTATGGACGTCCGTCAAGACCATGGATATGCATCCGGTTGTCCCTCACGGTCATTCTGACCCATTTTCAACGTCAAAATAGCCCCGAAGCGCGCATACCCCCATTTCGACGATTATAGCACACCATTTTTTGGGTGATCCGGATCCCGACGTCAAAGGTGTCAAAATTTTTTGTGAACGTCCGTCAAGATCTTGGCTATGCATCCGGTTGGACCTCACGGCCATTCCGACCCATTTTCAAGGTCAAAATAGCCCCGAAGCGCGCATACCCCCATTTCAACGATTTTTCATGTGCTATAGCACACCATTTTTTGGATGATACGGATCCCGACGTCAAAAGTGCCAAAATATTTTGTGGACGTCCGTCAAGACCTTGGTTATGCATCCGGTTGGTCTTCACGGCCATTCCGACCCATTTTCAAGGTCAAAATAGCCCCGAAGCGTGCATACCCCTATTTCGACGATTTTTCGTGTGCTAAGCACACAATTTTTTGGGTGATCCGGATCCCGACGTCAAAAGTACCAAGCTTTTTTTTGGACGTCCGTAAAGACTTTGACTATGCATCCGGTTGGCCCTCACGTCCATTTCGACCCATTTTCAAGGTCAAAATAGCCCCGAAGCGCGCATACCCCCATTTCGACTATTTTTCGTGTGCTATAGCACACCATTTTTTGGGTGATACGGATCCCGACGTCAAAAGTGCCAAATATTTTTGTGGACGTCCGTCAAGACCTTGGCTATGCATCCGGTTGGCCCTCACGGCCATTCCGACCCATTTTCAAGGTCAAAATAGCCCCGAAGCGCGCATACCCCCATTTCGATGATTTTTTGGGTGATCACGATCCCGACGTCAAAAGTGCCAAACGTTTTTGTGGACGTCCGTCAAGACCTTGGCTATGCATCCAATTGGCCCTCACGGCCATTCCGACCCATTTTTATGGTCAAAAGAGCCCCGAAGCGCGTATACCCCCATTTCGACGATTTTTTGTGTGGTATAACACACCATTTTTTGGGTGATTCGGATCCCGACGTCAAAAGTGCCAAAAATTTTTGTGGACGTCCGTCAAGACCTTTGCTATGCATCCGTTGGCCCTCACGGCAATTCCGACCCATTTTCAAGGTGAAAATAGCCCCGAAGCGCATACCCCCATTTCGATGATTTTTCGTGTGCTAAATGATGTGCTATAGCACATCATTTTTTGGGTGATTCGGATCCCGACGTCAATAGTGCCAAAATTTTTTGGGGACGTCCGTGAAGACGCTATGCATCCGGTTTGCCTTCACGGCAATTCTGACCCATTTTCAAGGTCAAAATAGCCCCGAAGCGCGCATACCCCTATTTCAACGATTTTTCGTGTGATATAGCACATCATTTTTTGGGTGATCCGGATCCCGACGTCAAAAGTGCCAAAATTTTTGTGGACGTCCGTCAAGACGTTGGATAAGCATCCGGTTGGCCCTCACGGCCATTCCAACACATTTTCAAGGTCAAAATAGCCCCATTGCGCGTATACCCCCCATTTCGATGGTTTTTCGTGTGCTATAGTACACAATTTTTTGGGTGATCCGGATCCCAACGTCAAAAGTGCCAAAAGTTTTTGTGGATGTCCGTCAAGACCTTGGCTATGCATCCGGTTGGCCCTCACAGCCATTCCGACCCATTTTCAAGGTCAAAATAGCCTCGAAGCGCGCATACCCCATTTCAATGATTTTTCGTGTGCTATAGCACACCATTTTTTGGGTGATCCTGATCCCGACATCAAAAGTGCCAAAATTTTTTGTGGACGTCCGTCAAGACCTTGTCTATGCATCCAGTTGGCCCTCACGGCCATTCCGACCCATTTTCAAGGCAAAATAGCCCCGAAGCGCGTATATCCCCATTTCGACGATTTTTCGTGTGCTATAGCACACCATTTTTTGGGTGATCCAGATCCCGACGTGAATACTTCCAAATTTTTTAGTGGACGTACGTAAACGCTTTGGCTATGCATCCGGTTAACCCTCACGGCCATTCCTACCCATTTTCAAGGTCAAAATAGCCCGAAGCGCGCATACTCCCATTTCGATTATTTTTCGTGTGCTATAGCACACCATTTTTTGGGTGATCCGCATCTTGATATCAAAAGTGCCAAATTTTTTTGTGGACGTCCGTCAAGATCTTGTCTATGCATCCGGTTGTCCCTTACGGCTATTTCGACCTATTTTCAATGTCAAAATAGCCCCGAAGCGCGCATACCCCCATTTCGACGATTTTTCGTGTGCTACAGCACACCATTTTTTGGGTGATCCGGTTCCCGATGTCAAAAGTGCCAAAGGTTTTTGATGACGTCCGTCAAGACCTTGGCTATGCAGCCGGTTGGCCCTCACAGCCATTCCGACCCATTTACAAGGTCAAAATAGCCCCGAAACGCGTATATCCCCATTTCGATGATTTTTCGTGTGCTATAGCACACCATTTTTTGGGTGATCCAGATCCCGACGTGAATACTTCCAAATTTTTTAGTGGACGTACGTAAACGCCTTGGCTATGCATCCGGTTAACCCTCACGGCCATTCCTACCCATTTTCAAGGTCAAAATAGCCCGAAGCGCGCATACTCCCATTTCGACGATTTTTCGTGTGCTATAGCACACCATTTTTTGGGTGATCCGCATCTTGATATCAAAAGTGCCAAATTTTTTTGTGGACGTCCGTCAAGATCTTGTCTATGCATCCGGTTGTCCCTTACGGCTATTTCAGCCTATTTTCAATGTCAAAATAGCCCCGAAGCGCGCATACCCCCATTTCGATGATTTTTCGTGTGCTATAGCACACCATTTTTTGGGTGATCCGGTTCCCGATGTCAAAAGTGCCAAAGGTTTTTGATGACGTCCGTCAAGACCTTGGATATGCAGCCGGTTGGCCCTCACAGCCATTCCGACCCATTTACAAGGTCAAAATAGCCCCGAAGCGCGCATACCCCATTTCGATGATTTTTCGTGTGCTGTAGCACACCATTTTTTGGGTGATCCGGATCCCGACGTCAAAAGTGCCAAAATTATTTGTGGACATCCGTCAAGACCTTGGCTATGCATATGGTTGGCACTCACGGCCATGCCGACCCATTTTCAAGGTCAAAATAGCCCCGAAGTGCGCATACTCCCATTTCGACGATATTTCGTGTGCTATAGCACACCATTTTTTGGGTGATCCGGATTCCGACGTCAAAAGTGCCAAAATTTTTTCTGGACGTCCGTCAAGACCTTGGCTATGCAGCCGGTTGGCCCTCACGGCCATTCCGACCCATTTTCAAGGTCAAAATAGCCCCGAAGCGCATACTTACCATTTTTTGGGTGATCCGGATCCCGACGTCAAAAGTGCCAAAATTTTGTGTGGATGTCCGTCAAGACCTTGGATATGCATCCGCTTGTCCCTCACGGCCATTACGACCCATTTTCAAGGTCAAAATAGCCCCGAAGCGCGCATACCCCCATTTCAACGATTTTTCGTGTGCTATAGCACACCATTTTTTGGGTGATCCGGATCCCGACGTCAAAAGTGCCATAACTTTTTGTGGACGTCCGTCAAGACCTTGGCTATGCATCCGGTTGGACCTCACGGCTATTCCGACCCATTTTCAAGGTCAAAATAGCCCCGTAGCGCGCATACCCCCATTTCGACGATTTTTCGTGTGCTATAGCACACCATTTTTTGGGTGATCCGGATCCCGACATAAAAAGTGCCAAAAGTTTTTGTGGACGTCCGTCAAGACCTTGTCTATGCATCCAGTTGGCCCTAACGGCCATTCCGACCCATTTTCAAGGTCAAAATAGACCCAAAGCGCGTATATCCCCATTTCGACGATTTTCCGTGTGCTATAGCACACCATTTTTTGGGTGATCTGGATTCCAACGTGAAAAGTGCCAAATATTTTTGTGGACGTACGTCAACGCCTTTGCTATGCATCAGGTTAACCCTCACGGCCATTCCTACCCATTTTCAAGGTCAAAATATCCCAAAGCGCGCATACTCCCATTTCAACGATTTTTCGTGTGCTATAGCACACCATTTTTTGGGTGATCCGCATTCCGATATCAAAAGTCTCAAATATTTTTGTGGACGTCCGTCAAGATCTTGTCTATGCATCCGGTTGTCCCTCACGGCTATTTCGTCCCATTTTCAAGGTCAAAATAGCCCTGAAGCGCGCATACCCCCATTTCGATGATTTTTCGTGTGCTACAGCACACCATTTTCTGGGTGATCCGGATCGCGATGTCAAAAGTGCCAAAAGTTTTTGTGGACGTCCGTCAAGACCTTAGCTATGCATCCGGTTGGCCCTCACGGCCATTACGACTCATTTTCAAGATCAAAATAGCCCCGAAGCGCGTATATCCCCATTTCGACGATTTTCCATGTGCTATGACACACCATTTTTTGGGTGATCCGGATCCCGATGTCAAAAGTGCCAAACTTTTTTGTGGGCGTCCGTCAAGACCTTGGCTATGCAGCCGGTTGGCCTTCACGGCCATTACGACCCATTTACAAGGTCAAAATAGCCCCGAAGCGTGCATACCCCCATTTCGATGATTTTTCGTGTGCTATAGCACACCATTTTTTGGGTGATCCGGATCCCGACGTCAAAGGTGTCAACATTTTTTGTAGACGTCCGTCAAGACCTTGGCTATGCATCCGGTTGGCCCTCACGGCCATTCTGACCCATTTTCAAGGTCAAAATAGCCCCGAAGCGCGCATACCCCCATTTCAACGATTTTTCGTGTGCCATAGCACACCATTTTTTGGGTGATCCGGATATCGACGTCAAAAGTGCCAAAAATTTTTGTGGACGTCCTTCAAGACCTTGGCTATGCATCCGGTTGGACCTCACGGCCATTCCGACCCATTTCCAAGGTCAAAATAGCCCCGAAGAGTGCATACCTCCATTTTGACGATTATTTTTTGGGTGATCCGTATCCCGACGTCAAAAGTGCCAAAATTATTTGTGGACGTACGTCAAGACCTTGGCAATGCATCCGGTTGGCCCTCACGGCCATTCCAACCCATTTTCAAGGTCAAAATAGCCCCGAAGCGCATACCCCCATTTCGACGATTTTTCGTGTGCTACAACACACCGTTTTTTGGGTGATCCGGATCCCGACGTCAAAAGTGCCAAAACTTTGTGTGGATGTTCGTCAAGACCTTAGATATGCATCCGGTTGGCCTTCATGGCCATACTGACCCATTTTCAAGGTCAAAATAGCCCTGAAGCGCATACCCCCATTTCAACGATTTTTCATGTGCTATAGCACACCATTTTTTGGGTGATCCGGATCCCGACGTCAAAAGTGCCATAAATTTTTGTGGACGTCCGTCAAGACCTTGGCTATGCATCCGGTTGGCCCTCACGGCTATTCCGACCCATTTTCAAGGTCAAAATAGCCCCGTAGCGCGCATACCCCCATTTCGACGATTTTTCGTGTGCTATAGCACACCATTTTTTAGGTGATCCGGATCCCGACATAAAAAGTGCCAAAATTTTTGTGGAAGTTCGTCAAGACCTTGTCTATGCATCCGGTTGGCCCTCACGGCCATTCCGACCCATTTTCAAGGTCAAAATAGCCCCAAAGCGCGTATATCCCCATTTCGACGATTTTTCGTGTGCTATAGCGCACCATTTTTTGGGTGATCCGGATTTCGACGTGAAAAGTGCCAAATTTTTTTGTGGACGTACGTCAACGCCTTTGCTATGCATCCAATTAACCCTCACGGCCATTCCTACCCATTTTCAAGTTCAAAATATCCCAAAGCGCGCATACTCCCATTTCGACGATTTTTCGTGTGCTATAGCACACCATTTTTTGGGTGATCCGCATCCCGATATCAAAAGTGCCAAATATTTTTGTGGACGTCCGTCAAGATCTTGTCTATGCATCCGGTTGTCCCTCACGGCTATTTCGGCCCATTTTCAATGTCAAAATAGCCCCGAAGCGCGCATACCCCAATTTCGACGATTTTTCGTGTGCTATAGCACACCATTTTTTGGGTGATCTGGACCGCGATGTCAAAAGTGCCAAAAGTTTTTGTGGAGGTCCGTCAAGACCTTGGCTATGCAGCCGGTTGGCCCTCACGGCCATTCCGACCCATTTACAAGGTCAAAATAGCCCTGAAGCGCACATACCCCCATTTCGATGATTTTTCGTGTGCTATAGCACACCATTTTTTGGGTGATCCGAATCCCGACGTCAAAAGTGCCAAAATTATTTGTGGACGTCCGTCAAGACCTTGGCTATGCATCTAGTTGGCACTCACAGCCATTCCGACCCATTTTCAAGGTCAAAATAGCCCCGAAGTGCGCATACTCCCATTTCAACGATTTTTCGTGTGCTATAGCACACCATTTTTTGGGTGATCCGGATTCCGACGTCAAAAGTGCCAAATTTTTTCTGGACGTCCATCAAGACCTTGGCTATGCATCCGATTGGTCCTCACGGCCATTCCGACCCATTTTCAAGGTCTAAATAGCCCCGAAGCGCGCATACCCCAATTTCGACGATTTTTCGTGTGCTATAGCACACCATTTTTTGGGTGATCCGGATCTCGACGTCAAAAGTGTCAAAATTTTTTGTGGACGTACGTCAAGACCTTGGCTATGCATCCGGTTGTCCCTCAAAGCCATTCCGACCCATTTTCAAGGTCAAAATAGCCCCGAAGCGCGTATACCCCTATTTCGACAATTTTTCGTGTGCTATAGCACACCATTTTTTGGGTGATCCGGATCCCGACGTCAAAAGTGCCAAATTTTTTATGGACGTACCTTAAGACCTTGGCTATGCATCCGGTTGTCTCTCACGGCCATTCCGATACATTTTCAAGGTCAAAATAGCCCCGAAGCGCGCATACCCCCATTTCGATGATATTTCGTGTGCTATAGCACACCATTTTTTGGTGATCCGGATCCCGACGTAAAAAGTGCGATAAATTTTTGTGGACGTCCGTCAAGACCTTGGCTATGCATCCAGTTGGCCCTCACGGCCATTCCGACCCATTTTCAAGGTCAAAATAGCCCCGAAGCGCGCATACCCCCATTTCGACGATTTTTCGTGTGCTATAGCACATCATTTTTTGAGTGATCTGGATCCCGACGTCAAAAGTGCCAAACTTTTTTGTGGACGTACGTCAAGACCTTGGCTATGCATCCGGTTGGCCCTCACGGCCATTCCGACCCATTTTGAAGGTCAAAATAGCCCCGAAGCGCGCATATCTCCATTTCGACGATTTTTTGTGTGCTATAGCACACCATTTTTTGGGTGATCCGGATTCCGACGTCAAAAGTGCCAAAACTTTTTGTGGACATCTGTCAAGACCTTGGATATGCATCCGGTTGGCCCTCATGGCCATTCCGACCCATTTTCAAGGTCAAAATAGCTCCGAAGCGCGTATACCCCCATTTCGACGATTTTTCGTGTGCTATAATACACCATTTTTTGGGTGATCCGGATCCCGACTGCAAAAGTGCCAAACTTTTTTGTGGGCGTCCGTCAAGACCTTGGCTATGCATCCGGTTGGCCTTCACGGCCATTACGACCCATTTTCAAGGTCAAAATAGCCCCAAAGCGCGCATACTCCCATTTCGATGATTTTTCGTGTGTTATAGCACACCATTTTTTGGGTGATCCGGATCCCGACGTCAAAAGTGCCATAATTTTTGTGGATGTACGTCAAGACCTTGGCTATGCATCTGGTTGGCCCTCACGGCCATTCCGACCCATTTTAAAGGTCAAAATATCCCCGAAGCGCGCATACCCCCATTTCGTCTATATTTCGTGTGCTATAGCACACTATTTTTTGGGTGATCCGGATCCCGACGTCATAAGTGCCGAAATTTTTTGTGAACGTCCGTCAAGAACTTGGCTATGCATCCAGTTGGCCCTCACGGCCATTTCGACCCATTTTCAAGGTCAAACTAGCCCCAAAGCGTGCATACCCCTATTTCGACGATTTTTCGTGTGCTATAGCAACATTTTTTGGGTGATCCGGATCCCGACGTCAAAAGTGCCAAAATTTTTGTGGACGTCCGTCAAGACCATGGCTATGCATACGGTTGTCCCTCACGGTCATTCGGACTCATTTTCAAGGTCAAAATAGCCCCGAAGCGCGCATACCCCCATTTCGATGATTTTTCTTGTGCTATAGCACACCATTTTTTGGGTGATCCGGATCCCGACGTCAAAGGTGTCAACATTTTTTGTGGACGTCCGTCAAGACCTTGGCTATACATCCGGTTGTCCCTCACGGCCATTCCGACCCATTTTCAAGGTCAAAATAGCCCCAAAGCGCGTATACCCCTATTTCGACGATTTTCCATGTGCTATAGCACACCATTTTTTGGGTGATCCGGATCCCGGCGTCAAAATTGCCAAAAATTTTTGTGGACGTCCGTCAAGACCTTGGCTATGCATCCGGTTGGCTCTCACGGCCATTCCGACCCATTTCCAAGGTCAAAATAGCCCCGAAGCGTGCATACCCCCATTTCGACGATTATTTTTTGGGTGATCCGTATCCCGACGTCAAAGGTGCAAAAATTATTTGTGGACGTACGTCAAGACCTTGGCTATGAATCCGGTTGGCCCTCACGGCCATTCCGACCCATTTTCAAGGTCAAAATAGCCCCGAAGCGCGCATATCTCCATTTCGACGATTTTTCGTGTGATATAGCACACCATTTTTTGGGTGATCCGGATCCCAATGTCAAAAGTGCCAAACGTTTTTGTGGACGTCTATCAAGACCTTGGCTATGCATCCGGTTGGCCCTCACGGCCATTCCGACCCATTTTCAAGGTCAAAATAGCCCCGAAGCGCATACCCCCATTTCGACGATTTTTCGTGTGCTATAGCACACCATTTTTTGGGTGATCCGGATCCCGACGTCAAAAGTGCCAAAATTTTGTGTGGATGTCCGTCAAGACCTTAGATATGCATCCGGTTGGCCTTCACGGCCATACTGACCCATTTTCAAGGTCAAAATAGCCCCGAAGCGCGCATACCCCCATTTCAACGATTTTTCGTGTGCTATAGCACACCATTTTTTGGGTGATCCGGATCCCGACGTCAAAAGTGCCATAAAGTTTTGTGGACGTCCGTCAAGACCTTGGGTATGCATCCAGTTGGCCCTCACGGCTATTCCGACCGATTTTCAAGGTCAAAATAGCCCTGTAGCGCGCATACCCCCATTTCGACGATTTTTCGTGTGCTATAGCACACCATTTTTTGGGTGATCCGGATCCCGACATAAAAAGTGCCAAAATTTTTTGTGGACGTTCGTCAAGACCTTGTCTATGCATCCGGTTGGCCCTCACGGCCATTCCGACCCATTTTCAAGGTCAAAATAGCCCCGAAGCGCGTATATCCCTATTTCGACGATTTTTCGTGTGCTATAGCACACCATTTTTTGGGAGATCCGGATTCCGACGTGAAAAGTGCCAAATTATTTTGTGGACGTACGTCAACGCCTTTGCAATGCATCCGGTTAACCCTCACGGCCATTCCTACCCATTTTCAAGGTCAAAATATCCCGAAGCGCGCATACTCCCATTTCGACGATTTTTCGTGTGCTATAGCACACCATTTTTTGGGTGATCCGCATCCCGATATCAAAAGTGCCAAATATTTTTGTGGACGTCCGTCAAGATCTTGTCTATGCATCCGGTTGTCCCTCACAGCTATTTCGGCCCATTTTCAATGTCAAAATAGCCCCGAAGCGCGCATACCCCCACTTCGACGATTTTTCGTGTGCTACAGCACACCATTTTTTGGGTGATCCGGATCGCGATGTCAAAAGTGCCAAAAGTTTTTGTGGACGTCCGTCAAGACCTTGGCTATGCAGCCGGTTGGCCCTCACGGCCATTCCGACCCATTTACAAGGTCAAAATAGCCCCGAAGTGCGCATACTCCCATTTCGACGATTTTTCGTGTGCTATAGCACACCATTTTTTGGGTGATCCGGATTCCGACGTCAAAAGTGCCAAATTTTTTCTGGACGTCCGTCAAGACCTTGGGTATGCATCCGATTGGTCCTCACGGCCATTCCGACCCATTTTCAAGGTCAAAATAGCCCCGAAGCGCGCATACCCCAATTTCGACGATTTTTCGTGTGCTATAGCACACCATTTTTTGGGTGATCCGGATCTCGACGTGAAAAGTGTCAAAATTTTTGTGGACGTACGTCAAGACCTTGGCTATGCATCCGGTTGTCCCTCACGGCCATTCCGACCCATTTTCAAGGTCAAAATAGCCCCAAAGCGCGTATACCCCTATTTCGACGATTTTCCATGTGCTATAGCACACCATTTTTTGGGTGATCCGGATTCCGACGTCAAAAGTGCCAAAATTTTTTATGGACGTACGTCAAGACCTTGGCTATGCATCCGGTTGTCTCTCACGGCCATTCCGATACATTTTCAAGGTCAAAATAGCCCCGAAGCGCGCATACCCCCATTTCGATGATATTTCGTGTGCTATAGCACACCATTTTTTGGGTGATCCGGATCCCGACGTAAAAAGTGCCAAAATTTTTTGTGAACGTCCGTCAAGACCTTGGCTATGCATCCAGTTGGCCCTCACGGCCACTCCGACCCATTTTCAAGGTCAAAATAGCCCCGAAGCGCGCATACCCCCATTTCAACGATTTTTCGTGTGCTATAGCACACCATTTTTTGGGTGATCCGGATCCCGACGTCAAAAGTGCCAAAATTTTTGTGGACGTCCGTCAAGACCTTGGCTATGCATCTGGTTGGCCCTCACGGCCATTCCGACCTATTTCCAAGGTCAAAATAGCCCCGAAGCGTGCATACCCCCATTTCGACGATTATTTTTTGGGTGATCCGTATTCCGACGTCAAAAGTGCCAAAATTATTTGTGGACGTACGTCAAGACCTTGGCTATGGATCCGGTTGGCCCTCACGGCCATTCCGACCCATTTTCAAGGTCAAAATAGCCCCAAAGCGCGCATATCCCCATTTCGATGATTTTTCGTGTGATATAGCACACCATTTTTGGGTGATCCGGATCCCAATGTCAAAAGTGCCAAACGTTTTTGTGGACGTCTATCAAGACCTTGGCTATGCATCCGGTTGGCCCTCACGGCCATTCCGACCCATTTTCAAGGTCAAAATAGCCCCAAAGCGCATACCCCCATTTCGACGATTTTTCGTGTGCTATAGCACACCATTTTTTGGGTGATCCGGATCCCGACGTCAAAAGTGCCAAAAATTTTGTGGACGTCCGTCAAGACCTTGGCTATGCATCTGGTTGGCCCTCACGGCCATTCCGACCTATTTCCAAGGTCAAAATAGCCCCGAAGCGTGCATACCCCCATTTCGACGATTATTTTTTGGGTGATCCGTATTCCGACGTCAAGAGTGCCAAAATTATTTGTGGACGTACATCAAGACCTTGGCTATGCATCCAGTTGGCCCTCACAGCCATTCCGACCCATTTTCAAGGTCAAAATAGCCCCGAAGCGCGCATATCCCCATTTCGACGATTGTTCGTGTGATATAGCACACCATTTTTTGGGTGATCCGGATCCCGACGTCAAAAGTGCCAAAATTTTTGAGGACGTCCGTCAAGACCATGGCTATGCATACGGTTGTCCCTCACGGTCATTCGGACTCATTTTCAAGGTCAAAATAGCCCCGAAGCGCGCATACCCCCATTTCGACGATTTTTCTTGTGCTATATCACACCATTTTTTGGGTGATCCGGATCCCGACGTCAAAGGTGTCAACATTTTTTGTGGACGTCCGTCAAGACCTTGGCTATACATCCGGTTGGCCCTCACGGCCATTCCGACCCATTTTCAAGGTCAAAATAGCCCCGAAGCGCGCATACCCCCATTTCAACGATTTTTCGTGTGCTATAGCACACCATTTTTTGGGTGATCCGGATCCCGGCGTCAAAATTGCCAAAAATTTTTGTGGACGTCCGTCAAGACCTTGGCTATGCATCCGGTTGGCTCTCACGGCCATTTCGACCCATTTCCAAGGTCAAAATAGCCCCGAAGCGTGCATACCCCCATTTCGACGATTATTTTTTGGGTGATCCGTATCCCGACGTCAAAAGTGCAAAAATTATTTGTGGACGTACGTCAAGACCTTGGCTATGCATCCGGTTGGCCCTCACGGCCATTCCGACCCATTTTCAAGGTCAAAATAGCCCCGAAGCGCGCATATCTCCATTTCGACGATTTTTCGTGTGATATAGCACACCATTTTTTGGGTGATCCGGATCCCAATGTCAAAAGTGCCAAACGTTTTTGTGGACGTCTATCAAGACCTTGGATATGCATCCGGTTGGCCCTCATGGCCATTCCGACCGATTTTCAAGGTCAAAATAGCCCCGAAGCGCATACCCCCATTTCGACGATTTTTCGTGTGCTATAGCACACCATTTTTTGGGTGATCCGGATCCCGACGTCAAAAGTGCCAAAATTTTGTGTGGATGTCCGTCAAGACCTTAGATATGCATCCGGTTGGCCTTCACGGCCATACTGACCCATTTTCAAGGTCAAAATAGCCCCGAAGCGCGCATACCCCCATTTCAACGATTTTTCGTGTGCTATAGCACACCATTTTTTGGGTGATCCGGATCCCGACGTCAAAAGTGCCATAAAGTTTTGTGGACGTCCGTCAAGACCTTGGGTATGCATCCAGTTGGCCCTCACTGCTATTCCGACCGATTTTCAAGGTCAAAATAGCCCTGTAGCGCGCATACCCCCATTTCGACGATTTTTCGTGTGCTATAGCACACCATTTTTTGGGTGATCCGGATCCCGACATAAAAAGTGCCAAAATTTTTTGTGGACGTTCGTCAAGACCTTGTCTATGCATCCGGTTGGCCCTCACGGCCATTCCGACCCATTTTCAAGGTCAAAATAGCCCCGAAGCGCGTATATCCCTATTTCGACGATTTTTCGTGTGCTATAGCACACCATTTTTTGGGAGATCCGGATTCTGACGTGAAAAGTGCCAAATTATTTTGTGGACGTACGTCAACGCCTTTGCAATGCATCCGGTTAACCCTCACGGCCATTCCTACCCATTTTCAAGGTCAAAATATCCCGAAGCGCGCATACTCCCATTTCGACGATTTTTAGTGTGCTATAGCACACCATTTTTTGGGTGATCCGCATCCCGATATCAAAAGTGCCAAATATTTTTGTGGACGTCCATCAAGATCTTGTCTATGCATCCGGTTGTCCCTCACAGCTATTTCGGCCCATTTTTCAATGTCAAAATAGCCCCGAAGCGCGCATACCCCCACTTCGACGATTTTTCGTGTGCTACAGCACACCATTTTTTGGGTGATCCGGATCGCGATGTCAAAAGTGCCAAAAGTTTTTGTGGACGTCCGTCAAGACCTTGGCTATGCAGCCGGTTGGCCCTCACGGCCATTCCGACCCATTTACAAGGTCAAAATAGCCCCGAAGTGCGCATACTCCCATTTCGACGATTTTTCGTGTGCTATAGCACATCATTTTTTGGGTGATCCGGATTCCGACGTCAAAAGTGCCAAATTTTTCTGGACGTCCGTCAAGACCTTGGGTATGCATCCGATTGGTCCTCACGGCCATTCCGACCTATTTTCAAGGTCAAAATAGCCCCGAAGCGCGCATACCCCAATTTCGACGATTTTTCGTGTGCTATAGCACACCATTTTTTGGGTGATCCGGATCTCGATGTGAAAAGTGTCAAAATTTTTTGTGGACGTACGTCAAGACCTTGGCTATGCATCCGGTTGTCCCTCACGGCCATTCCGACCCATTTTCAAGGTCAAAATAGCCCCAAAGCGCGTATACCCCTATTTCGACGATTTTCCATGTGCTATAGCACACCATTTTTTGGGTGATCCGGATTCCGACGTCAAAAGTGCCAAAATTTTTTATGGACGTACGTCAAGACCTTGGCTATGCATCCGGTTGTCTCTCACGGCCATTCCGATACATTTTCAAGGTCAAAATAGCCCCGAAGCGCGCATACCCCCATTTCGATGATATTTCGTGTGCTATAGCACACCATTTTTTGGGTGATCCGGATCCCGACGTAAAAAGTGCCAAAATTTTTTGTGAACGTCCGTCAAGACCTTGGCTATGCATCCAGTTGGCCCTCACGGCCACTCCGACCCATTTTCAAGGTCAAAATAGCCCCGAAGCGCGCATACCCCCATTTCAACGATTTTTCGTGTGCTATAGCACACCATTTTTTGGGTGATCCGGATCCCGACGTCAAAAGTGCCAAAATTTTTGTGGACGTCCGTCAAGACCTTGGCTATGCATCTGGTTGGCCCTCACGGCCATTCCGACCTATTTCCAAGGTCAAAATAGCCCCGAAGCGTGCATACCCCCATTTCGACGATTATTTTTTGGGTGATCCGTATTCCGACGTCAAAAGTGCCAAAATTATTTGTGGACGTACGTCAAGACCTTGGCTATGCATCCGGTTGGCCCTCACGGCCATTCCGACCCATTTTCAAGGTCAAAATAGCCCCGAACCCCATTTCGACGATTTTTCGTGTGATATAGCACACCATTTTTTGGGTGATCCGGATCCCAATGTCAAAAGTGCCAAACGTTTTTGTGGACGTCTATCAAGACCTTGGCTATGCATCCGGTTGGCCCTCACGGCCATTCCGACCCATTTTCAAGGTCAAAATAGCCCCAAAGCGCATACCCCCATTTCGACGATTTTTCGTGTGCTATAGCACACCATTTTTTGGGTGATCCGGATCCCGACGTCAAAAGTGCCAAAATTTTTGTGGACGTCCGTCAAGACCTTGGCTATGCATCTGGTTGGCCCTCACGGCCATTCCGACCTATTTCCAAGGTCAAAATAGCCCCGAAGCGTGCATACCCCCATTTCGACGATTATTTTTTGGGTGATCCGTATTCCGACGTCAAGAGTGCCAAAATTATTTGTGGACGTACATCAAGACCTTGGCTATGCATCCAGTTGGCCCTCACAGCCATTCCGACCCATTTTCAAGGTCAAAATAGCCCCGAAGCGCGCATATCCCCATTTCGACGATTGTTCGTGTGATATAGCACACCATTTTTTGGGTGATCCGGATCCCAATGTCAAAAGTGCCAAACGTTTTTTCTGGACGTCCATCAAGACCTTGGCTATGCATCCGATTGGTCCTCATGGCCATTCCGACCCATTTTCAAGGTCTAAATAGCCCCGAAGCGCGCATACCCCAATTTCGACGATTTTTCGTGTGCTATAGCACACCATTTTTTGGGTGATCCGGATCTCGACGTCAAAAGTGTCAAAATTTTTTGTGGACGTACGTCAAGACCTTGGCTATGCATCCGGTTGTCCCTCAAAGCCATTCCGACCCATTTTCAAGGTCAAAATAGCCCCGAAGCGCGTATACCCCTATTTCGACAATTTTTCGTGTGCTATAGCACACCATTTTTTGGGTGATCCGGATCCCGACGTCAAAAGTGCCAAATTTTTTATGGACGTACGTCAAGACCTTTATGTATCCGGTTGTCTCTCACGGCCATTCCGATACATTTTCAAGGTCAAAATAGCCCCGAAGCGCGCATACCCCCATTTCGATGATATTTCGTGTGCTATAGCACACCATTTTTTGGTGATCCGGATCCCGACGTAAAAAGTGTGATAAATTTTTGTGGACGTCCGTCAAGACCTTGGCTATGCATCCAGTTGGCCCTCACGGCCATTCCGACCCATTTTCAAGGTCAAAATAGCCCCGAAGCGCGCATACCCCCATTTCGACAATTTTTCGTGTGCTATAGCACATCATTTTTTGAGTGATCTGGATCCCGATGTCAAAAGTGCCAAACTTTTTTGTGGACGTACGTCAAGACCTTGGCTATGCATCCGGTTGGCCCTCACGGCCATTCCGACCCATTTTGAAGGTCAAAATAGCCCGAAGCGCGCATATCTCCATTTCGACGATTTTTTGTGTGCTATAGCACACCATTTTTTGGGTGATCCGGATTCCGACGTCAAAAGTGCCAAAACTTTTTGTGGACATCCGTCAAGACCTTGGATATGCATCCGGTTGGCCCTCATGGCCATTCCGACCCATTTTCAAGGTCAAAATAGCCCCGAAGCGCGTATACCCCCATTTCGACGATTTTTCGTGTGCTATAACACACCATTTTTTGGGTGATCCGGATCCCGACTGCAAAAGTGCCAAACTTTTTTGTGGGCGTCCGTCAAGACCTTGGCTATGCATCCGGTTGGCCTTCACGGCCATTACGACCCATTTTCAAGGTCAAAATAGCCCCGAAGCGCGCATACTCCCATTTCGATGATTTTTCGTATGCTATAGCACACCATTTTTTGGGTGATCCGGATCCCGACATAAAAAGTGCCAAAATATTTTGTGGACGTTCGTCAAGACCTTGTCTATGCATCCGGTTGGCCCTCACGGCCATTCCGACCCATTTTCAAGGTCAAAATAGCCCCGAAGCGCGTATATCCCTATTTCGACGATTTTTCGTGTGCTATAGCACACCATTTTTTGGGAGATCCGGATTCCAACGTGAAAAGTGCCAAATTATTTTGTGGACGTACGTCAACGCCTTTGCAATGCATCCGGTTAACCCTCACGGCCATTCCTACCCATTTTCAAGGTCAAAATATCCCGAAGCGCGCATACTCCCATTTCGACGATTTTTCGTGTGCTATAGCACACCATTTTTTGGGTGATCCGCATCCCGATATCAAAAGTGCCAAATATTTTTGTGGACGTCCGTCAAGATCTTGTCTATGCATCCGGTTGTCCCTCACAGCTATTTCGGCCCATTTTCAATGTCAAAATAGCCCCGAAGCGCGCATACCCCCACTTCGACGATTTTTCGTGTGCTACAGCACACCATTTTTTGGGAGATCCGGATCGCGATGTCAAAAGTGCCAAAAGTTTTTGTGGACGTCCGTCAAGACCTTGGCTATGCAGCCGGTTGGCCCTCACGGCCATTCCGACCCATTTACAAGGTCAAAATAGCCCCGAAGTGCGCATACTCCCATTTCGACGATATTTTTTGGGTGATCCGGATTCCGACGTCAAAAGTGCCAAATTTTTTCTGGACGTCCGTCAAGACCTTGGGTATGCATCCGATTGGTCCTGACGGCCATTCCGACCCATTTTCAAGGTCAAAATAGCCCCGAAGCGCGCATACCCCAATTTCGACGATTTTTCGTGTGCTATAGCACACCATTTTTTGGGTGATCCGGATCTCGACGTGAAAAGTGTCAAAATTTTTTGTGGACGTTCGTCAAGACCTTGTCTATGCATCCGGTTGTCCCTCACGGCCATTCCGACCCATTTTCAAGGTCAAAATAGCCCCGAAGTGCGTATACCCCTATTTCGACGATTTTTCGTGTGCTATAGCACACCATTTTTTGGGTGATCCGGATTCCGACGTGAAAAGTGCCAAATTATTTTGTGGACGTACGTCAACGCCTTTGCAATGCATCCGGTTAACCCTCACGGCCATTCCTACCCATTTTGAAGGTCAAAATATCCCGAAGCGCGCATACTCCCATTTCGACGATTTTTCGTGTGCTATAGCACACCATTTTTTGGGTGATCCGCATCCCGATATCAAAAGTGCCAAATATTTTTGTGGACGTCCGTCAAGATCTTGTCTATGCATCCGGTTGTCCCTCACAGCTATTTTGGCCCATTTTCAATGTCAAAATAGCCCCGAAGCGCGCATACCCCCACTTCGACGATTTTTCGTGTGCTACAGCACACCATTTTTTGGGTGATCCGGATCGCGATGTCAAAAGTGCCAAAAGTTTTTGTGGACGTCCGTCAAGACCTTGTCTATGCAGCCGGTTGGCCCTCACGGCCATTCCGACCCATTTACAAGGTCAAAATAGCCCCGAAGTGCGCATACTCCCATTTCGACGATTTTTCGTGTGCTATAGCACACCATTTTTTGGGTGATCCGGATTCCGACGTCAAAAGTGCCAAATTTTTTCTGGACGTCCGTCAAGACCTTGGGTATGCATCCGATTGGTCCTCACGGCCATTCCGACCCATTTTCAAGGTCAAAATAGCCCCGAAGCGCGCATACCCCAATTTCGACGATTTTTCGTGTGCTATAGCACACCATTTTTTGGGTGATCCGGATCTCGACGTGAAAAGTGTCAAAAGTTTTTGTGGACGTACGTCAAGACCTTGGCTATGCATCCGGTTGTCCCTCACGGCCATTCCGACCCATTTTCAAGGTCAAAATAGCCCCAAAGCGCGTATACCCCTATTTCGACGATTTTCCATGTGCTATAGCACACCATTTTTTGGGTGATCCGGATTCCGACGTCAAAAGTGCCAAAATTTTTTATGGACGTACGTCAAGACCTTGGCTATGCATCCGGTTGTCTCTCACGGCCATTCCGATACATTTTCAAGGTAAAAATAGCCCCGAAGCGCGCATACCCCCATTTCGATGATATTTCGTGTGCTATAGCACACCATTTTTTGGGTGATCCGGATCCCGACGTAAAAAGTGCCAAAATTTTTTGTGAACGTCCGTCAAGACCTTGGCTATGCATCCAGTTGGCCCTCACGGCCACTCCGACCCAAATATCATTCAAATAGCCCCGAAGCGCGCATACCCCATTTCAACGATTTTTCGTGTGCTATAGCACACCATTTTTTGGGTGATCCGGATCCCGACGTCAAAAGTGCCCAAAATTTTTGTGGACGTCCGTCAAGACCTTGGCTATGCATCTGGTTGGCCCTCACGGCCATTCCGACCTATTTCCAAGGTCAAAATAGCCCCGAAGCGTGCATACCCCCATTTCGACGATTATTTTTTGGGTGATCCGTATTCCGACGTCAAAAGTGCCAAAATTATTTGTGGACGTACGTCAAGACCTTGGCTATGCATCCGGTTGGCCCTCACGGCCATTCCGACCCATTTTCAAGGTCAAAATAGCCCCGAACCCCATTTCGACGATTTTTCGTGTGATATAGCACACCATTTTTTGGGTGATCCGGATCCCAATGTCAAAAGTGCCAAACGTTTTTGTGGACGTCTATCAAGACCTTGGCTATGCATCCGGTTGGCCCTCACGGCCATTCCGACCCATTTTCAAGGTCAAAATAGCCCCAAAGCGCATACCCCCATTTCGACGATTTTTCGTGTGCTATAGCACACCATTTTTTGGGTGATCCGGATCCCGACGTCAAAAGTGCTAAAATTTTTGTGGACGTCCGTCAAGACCTTGGCTATGCATCTGGTTGGCCCTCACGGCCATTCCGACCTATTTCCAAGGTCAAAATAGCCCCGAAGCGTGCATACCCCCATTTCGACGATTATTTTTTGGGTGATCCGTATTCCGACGTCAAGAGTGCCAAATTTATTTGTGGACGTACATCAAGACCTTGGCTATGCATCCAGTTGGCCCTCACAGCCATTCCGACCCATTTTCAAGGTCAAAATAGCCCCGAAGCGCGCATATCCCCATTTCGACGATTGTTCGTGTGATATAGCACACCATTTTTTGGGTGATCCGGATCCCAATGTCAAAAGTGCCAAACGTTTTTTCTGGACGTCCATCAAGACCTTGGTTATGCATCCGATTGGTCCTCACGGCCATTCCGAACCATTTTCAAGGTCTAAATAGCCCCGAAGCGCGCATACCCCAATTTCGACGATTTTTCGTATGCTATAGCACACCATTTTTTGGGTGATCCGGATCTCGACGTCAAAAGTGTCAAAATTTTTTGTGGACGTACGTCAAGACCTTGGCTATGCATCCGGTTGTCCCTCAAAGCCATTCCGACCCATTTTCAAGGTCAAAATAGCCCCGAAGCGCGTATACCCCTATTTCGACAATTTTTCGTGTGCTATAGCACACCATTTTTTGGGTGATCCGGATCCCGACGTCAAAAGTGCCAAATTTTTTATGGACGTACGTCAAGACCTTGGCTATGTATCCGGTTGTCTCTCACGGCCATTCCGATACATTTTCAAGGTCAAAATAGCCCCGAAGCGCGCATACCCCCATTTCGATGATATTTCATGTGCTATAGCACACCATTTTTTGGTGATCCGGATCCCGACGTAAAAAGTGTGATAAATTTTTGTGGACGTCCGTCAAGACCTTGGCTATGCATCCAGTTGGCCCTCACGGCCATTCCGACCCATTTTCAAGGTCAAAATAGCCCCGAAGCGCGCATACCCCCATTTCGACAATTTTTCGTGTGCTATAGCACATCATTTTTTGAGTGATCTGGATCCCGATGTCAAAAGTGCCAAACTTTTTTGTGGACGTACGTCAAGACCTTGGCTATGCATCCGGTTGGCCCTCACGGCCATTCCGACCCATTTTGAAGGTCAAAATAGCCCGAAGCGCGCATATCTCCATTTCAACGATTTTTTGTGTGCTATAGCACACCATTTTTTGGGTGATCCGGATTCCGACGTCAAAAGTGCCAAAACTTTTTGTGGACATCCGTCAAGACCTTGGATATGCATCCGGTTGGCCCTCATGGCCATTCCGACCCATTTTCAAGGTCAAAATAGCCCCGAAGCGCGTATACCCCCATTTCGACGATTTTTCGTGTGCTATAACACACCATTTTTTGGGTGATCCGGATCCCGACTGCAAAAGTGCCAAACTTTTTTGTGGGCGTCCGTCAAGACCTTGGCTATGCATCCGGTTGGCCTTCACGGCCATTACGACCCATTTTCAAGGTCAAAATAGCCCCGAAGCGCGCATACTCCCATTTCGATGATTTTTCGTATGCTATAGCACACCATTTTTTGGGTGATCCGGATCCCGACATAAAAAGTGCCAAAATATTTTGTGGACGTTCGTCAAGACCTTGTCTATGCATCCGGTTGGCCCTCACGGCCATTCCGACCCATTTTCAAGGTCAAAATAGCCCCGAAGCGCGTATATCCCTATTTCGACGATTTTTCGTGTGCTATAGCACACCATTTTTTGGGAGATCCGGATTCCGACGTGAAAAGTGCCAAATTATTTTGTGGAGGTACGTCAACGCCTTTGCAATGCATCCGGTTAACCCTCACGGCCATTCCTACCCATTTTCAAGGTCAAAATATCCCGAAGCGCGCATACTCCCATTTCGACGATTTTTCGTGTGCTATAGCACACCATTTTTTGGGTGATCCGCATCCCGATATCAAAAGTGCCAAATATTTTTGTGGACGTCCGTCAAGATCTTGTCTATGCATCCGGTTGTCCCTCACAGCTATTTCGGCCAATTTTCAATGTCAAAATAGCCCCAAAGCGCGCATACCCCCACTTCGACGATTTTTCGTGTGCTACAGCACACCATTTTTTGGGTGATCCGGATCGCGATGTCAAAAGTGCCAAAAGTTTTTGTGGACGTCCGTCAAGACCTTGGCTATGCAGCCGGTTGGCCCTCACGGCCATTCCGACCCATTTACAAGGTCAAAATAGCCCCGAAGTGCGCATACTCCCATTTCGACGATTTTTCGTGTGCTATAGCACACCATTTTTTGGGTGATCCGGATTCCGACGTCAAAAGTGCCAAATTTTTTCTGGACGTCCGTCAAGACCTTGGGTATGCATCCGATTGGTCCTCACGGCCATTCCGACCCATTTTCAAGGTCAAAATAGCCCCGAAGCGCGCATACCCCAATTTCGACGATTTTTCGTGTGCTATAGCACACCATTTTTTGGGTGATCCGGATCTCGACGTGAAAAGTGTCAAAAGTTTTTGTGGACGTACGTCAAGACCTTGGCTATGCATCCGGTTGTCCCTCACGGCCATTCCGACCCATTTTCAAGGTCAAAATAGCCCCAAAGCGCGTATACCCCTATTTCGACGATTTTCCATGTGCTATAGCACACCATTTTTTTGGTGATCCGGATTCCGACGTCAAAAGTGCCAAAATTTTTTATGGACGTACGTCAAGACCTTGGCTATGCATCCGGTTGTCTCTCACGGCCATTCCGATACATTTTCAAGGTCAAAATAGCCCCGAAGCGCGCATACCCCCATTTCGATGATATTTCGTGTGCTATAGCACACCATTTTTTGGGTGATCCGGATCCCGACGTAAAAAGTGCCAAAATTTTTTGTGAACGTCCGTCAAGACCTTGGCTATGCATCCAGTTGGCCCTCACGGCCACTCCGACCCATTTTCAAGGTCAAAATAGCCCCGAAGCGCGCATACCCCCATTTCAACGATTTTTCGTGTGCTATAGCACACCATTTTTTGGGTGATCCGGATCCCGACGTCAAAAGTGCCAAAATTTTTGTGGACGTCCGTCAAGACCTTGGCTATGCATCTGGTTGGCCCTCACGGCCATTCCGACCTATTTCCAAGGTCAAAATAGCCCCGAAGCGTGCATACCCCCATTTCGACGATTATTTTTTGGGTGATCCGTATTCCGACGTCAAAAGTGCCAAAATTACTTGTGGACGTACGTCAAGACCTTGGCTATGCATCCGGTTGGCCCTCACGGCCATTCCGACCCATTTTCAAGGTCAAAATAGCCCCGAAGCGCGCATATCCCCATTTCGACGATTTTTCGTGTGATATAGCACACCATTTTTGGGTGATCCGGATCCCAATGTCAAAAGTGCCAAACGTTTTTGTGGACGTCTATCAAGACCTTGGCTATGCATCCGGTTGGCCCTCACGGCCATTCCGACCCATTTTCAAGGTCAAAATAGCCCCAAAGCGCATACCCCCATTTCGACGATTTTTCGTGTGCTATAGCACACCATTTTTTGGGTGATCCGGATCCCGACGTCAAAAGTGCCAAAAATTTTGTGGACGTCCGTCAATACCTTGGCTATGCATCTGGTTGGCCCTCACGGCCATTCGGACCTATTTCCAAGGTCAAAATAGCCCCGAAGCGTGCATACCCCCATTTCGACGATTATTTTTTGGGTGATCCGTATTCCGACGTCAAGAGTGCCAAAATTATTTGTGGACGTACATCAAGACCTTGGCTATGCATCCAGTTGGCCCTCACAGCCATTCCGACCCATTTTCAAGGTCAAAATAGCCCCGAAGCGCGCATATCCCCATTTCGACGATTGTTCGTGTGATATAGCACACCATTTTTTGGGTGATCCGGATCCCGACGTCAAAAGTGCCAAAATTTTTGTGGACGTCCGTCAAGACCATGGCTATGCATACGGTTGTCCCTCACGGTCATTCGGACTCATTTTCAAGGTCAAAATAGCCCCGAAGCGCATACCCCCATTTCGACGATTTTTCTTGTGCTATAGCACACCATTTTTTGGGTGATCCGGATCCCGACGTCAAAGGTGTCAACATTTTTTTGTGGACGTCCGTCCAGACCGTGGATATACATCCGGTGGCCCTCACGGCCATTGCCGACCCAGTTGCAAGGTCAAAATAGCCCCCGAAGCGCGCATAGCCCACCACCAACCCCCCAGTTCAAATTTCAAGATTTTTCGTGTGCTAGTAGCACCCATTTTTTGGTGATCCGGATCCCCACCCCACCCCCCACCGGCGTCAAAATGGCCAAAAATTTTTGTGTACGTACCGTCAGACCTTGGCTATGAGGCATCCGGTTTGGCTCGCACGGCCATTTCGACCCATTTCCAAGGTCAAAATAGCCCCGAGCGTGCATACCCCCACTGTCCGACGATTTATTATTTTTGGGTGATCCGTATCCCGACGCAAAAGTGCAACAAATTATTTTTTGTGCCGTACGGCAGACCTTGGGCTTGCACCGGTTGGCCCTCACGGCCATATCCGCCCAGTTTCAAGTCAAAATACCCCGAAGCGCGCATACCCGCCCATTTCAACGATTGTTCGGTGCTATAGGCCACATCCATTTTGTTGGGTGATCCGGATCCCGACGTCAAAAGTGCCAATTTTTGTGAACGTCCGTCAGAGACCTTGGATATGCATCTGGTTGGCCCTCACGGCCATTCCGAACCTATTTCCAAGGTCCAAGAATAAGCCCGAAGCGTGCATACCCCATTTCGACATTATTTTTTTGGGGTGAATCGTATTCCACCGTCAAAAGTGCCAAAATTATTTGTGGACGTAAGTCAAGACTTGGCTAGCACCGTTGGCCCTCACTGGCCATTCCGACCCCATTTTAAAGTCAAAAATAGTCCCGAACGCGCATATCCCCATTCGACGATTTTTCTTGTATATAGCACACATTTTTTTGGGTGATCCGGATCCCAATGTCAAAAGTGCCAAAAATTTTTGTTGACGTCCGTCAAGACGTTGGCTATGCATCCGGTTGGCCCTGACGGCCATTCCGACCCCTTTTCAAGGTCAAAATAGCCCCGAAGCGCGCATACCCCCATTTCGACGATTTTTCGTGTGCTATAGCACACCATTTTTTGGGTGATCCGGATCCCGACGTCAAAAGTGCCAAAATTTTTGTGGACGTCCGTCAAGACCTTGGCTATGCATCTGGTTGGCCCTCACGGCCATTCCGACCTATTTCCAAGGTCAAAATAGCCCCGAAGCGTGCATACCCCCATTTCGACGATTATTTTTTGGGTGATCCGTATTCCGACGTCAAGAGTGCCAAAATTATTTGTGGACGTACATCAAGACCTTGGCTATGCATCCAGTTGGCTCTCACAGCCATTCCGACCCATTTTCAAGGTCAAAATAGCCCCGAAGCGCGCATATCCCCATTTCGACGATTGTTCGTGTGATATAGCACACCATTTTTTGGGTGATCCGGATCCCGACGTCAAAAGTGCCAACATTTTTGTGGACGTCCGTCAAGACCATGGCTATGCATACGGTTGTCCCTCACGGTCATTCGGACTCATTTTCAAGGTCAAAATAGCCCCGAAGCGCGCATACCCCCATTTCGATGATTTTTCTTGTGCTATAGCACACCATTTTTTGGGTGATCCGGATCCCGACGTCAAAGGTGTCAACATTTTTTGTGGACGTCCGTCAAGACCTTGGCTATACATCCGGTTGGCCCTCACGGCCATTCCGACCCATTTTCAAGGTCAAAATAGCCCCGAAGCGCGCATACCCCCATTTCAACGATTTTTCGTGTGCTATAGCACACCATTTTTTGGGTGATCCGGATCCCGGCGTCAAAATTGCCAAATATTTTTGTGGACGTCCGTCAAGACCTTGGATATGCATCCGGTTGGCTCTCACGGCCATTTCGACCCATTTCCAAGGTCAAAATAGCCCCGAAGCGTGCATACCCCCATTTCGACGATTATTTTTTGGGTGATCCGTATCCCGACGTCAAAAGTGCAAAAATTATTTGTGGACGTACGTCAAGACCTTGGCTATGCATCCGGTTGGCCCTCACGGCCATTCCGACCCATTTTCAAGGTCAAAATAGCCCCGAAGCGCGCATATCTCCATTTCGACGATTTTTCGTGTGATATAGCACACCATTTTTTGGGTGATCCGGATCCCAATGTCAAAAGTGCCAAACGTTTTTGTGGACGTCTATCAAGACCTTGGATATGCATCCGGTTGGCCCTCATGGCCATTCCGACCGATTTTCAAGGTCAAAATAGCCCCGAAGCGCATACCCCCATTTCGACGATTTTTCGTGTGCTAAGCACACCATTTTTTGGGTGATCCGGATCCCGACGTCAAAAGTGCCAAACTTTTGTGTGGATGTCCGTCAAGACCTTAGATATGCATCCGGTTGGCCTTCACGGCCATACTGACCCATTTTCAAGGTCAAAATAGCCCCGAAGCGCGCATACCCCCATTTCAACGATTTTTCGTGTGCTATAGCACACCATTTTTTGGGTGATCCGGATCCCGACGTCAAAAGTGCCATAAAGTTTTGTGGACGTCCGTCAAGACCTTGGGTATGCATCCAGTTGGCCCTCACTGCTATTCCGACCGATTTTCAAGGTCAAAATAGCCCTGTAGCGCGCATACCCCCATTTCGACGATTTTTCGTGTGCTATAGCACACCATTTTTTGGGTGATCCGGATCCCGACATAAAAAGTGCCAAAATTTTTTGTGGACGTTCGTCAAGACCTTGTCTATGCATCCGGTTGGCCCTCACGGCCATTCCGACCCATTTTCAAGGTCAAAATAGCCCCGAAGCGCGTATATCCCTATTTCGACGATTTTTCGTGTGCTATAGCACACCATTTTTTGGGAGATCCGGATTCCGACGTGAAAAGTGCCAAATTATTTTGTGGACGTACGTCAACGCCTTTGCAATGCATCCGGTTAACCCTCACGGCCATTCCTACCCATTTTGAAGGTCAAAATATCCCGAAGCGCGCATACTCCCATTTCGACGATTTTTCGTGTGCTATAGCACACCATTTTTTGGGTGATCCGCATCCCGATATCAGAAGTGCCAAATATTTTTGTGGACGTCCGTCAAGATCTTGTCTATGCATCCGGTTGTCCCTCACAGCTATTTTGGCCCATTTTCAATGTCAAAATAGCCCCGAAGCGCGCATACCCCCACTTCGACGATTTTTCGTGTGCTACAGCACACCATTTTTTGGGTGATCCGGATCGCGATGTCAAAAGTGCCAAAAGTTTTTGTGGACGTCCGTCAAGACCTTGTCTATGCAGCCGGTTGGCCCTCATGGCCATTCCGACCCATTTAAAAGGTCAAAATAGCCCCGAAGTGCGCATACTCCCATTTCGACGATTTTTCGTGTGCTATAGCACACCATTTTTTGGGTGATCCGGATTCCGACGTCAAAAGTGCCAAATTTTTTCTGGACGTCCGTCAAGACCTTGGGTATGCATCCGATTGGTCCTCACGGCCATTCCGACCCATTTTCAAGGTCAAAATAGCCCCGAAGCGCGCATACCCCAATTTCGACGATTTTTCGTGTGCTATAGCACACCATTTTTTGGGTGATCCGGATCTCGACGTGAAAAGTGTCAAAACTTTTTGTGGACGTACGTCAAGACCTTGGCTATGCATCCGGTTGTCCCTCACGGCCATTCCGACCCATTTTCAAGGTCAAAATAGCCCCAAAGCGCGTATACCCCTATTTCGACGATTTTCCATGTGCTATAGCACACCATTTTTTGGGTGATCCGGATTCCGACGTCAAAAGTGCCAAAAATTTTTATGGACGTACGTCAAGACCTTGGCTATGCATCCGGTTGTCTCTCACGGCCATTCCGATACATTTTCAAGGTCAAAATAGCCCCGAAGCGCGCATACCCCCATTTCGATGATATTTCGTGTGCTATAGCACACCATTTTTTGGGTGATCCGGATCCCGACGTAAAAAGTGCCAAAATTTTTTGTGAACGTCCGTCAAGACCTTGGCTATGCATCCAGTTGGCCCTCACGGCCACTCCGACCCATTTTCAAGGTCAAAATAGCCCCGAAGCGCGCATACCCCCATTTCAACGATTTTTCGTGTGCTATAGCACACCATTTTTTGGGTGATCCGGATCCCGACGTCAAAAGTGCCAAAATTTTTGTGGACGTCCGTCAAGACCTTGGCTATGCATCTGGTTGGCCCTCACGGCCATTCCGACCTATTTCCAAGGTCAAAATAGCCCCGAAGCGTGCATACCCCCATTTCGACGATTATTTTTTGGGTGATCCGTATTCCGACGTCAAAAGTGCCAAAATTATTTGTGGACGTACGTCAAGACCTTGGCTATGCATCCGGTTGGCCCTCACGGCCATTCCGACCCATTTTCAAGGTCAAAATAGCCCCGAAGCGCGCATATCCCCATTTCGACGATTTTTCGTGTGATATAGCACACCATTTTTTGGGTGATCCGGATCCCAATGTCAAAAGTGCCAAACGTTTTTGTGGACGTCTATCAAGACCTTGGCTATGCATCCGGTTGGCCCTCACGGCCATTCCGACCCATTTTCAAGGTCAAAATAGCCCCAAAGCGCATACCCCCATTTCGACGATTTTTCGT